>OY282514.1:22231439-22566439 GCA_958296145.1 Hydrotaea cyrtoneurina | reverse complement strand
CCGGAATATATTTAGTCCCGTAAAGGGGAACTTTTTCCCCTTTGGTCCGATATTGCCCATTCTCGAACTTAACCTGCTTATGGGCAAAAAACATCTTCCTACACAATTTCAGCTTCTTAGCGTTGGTCGTTCGCACTCTATCGTGATTTCAACAGACAACAGACGGACAGACGGACGGACGGACATCGCTAGAATGTCTTAGAATGTTACACTGACCGATAATATATATACTTTATAGGGTCACAGATCACTCTTTCGAGGTGTTGCAAACGGAATGACAAACTTAGTATATACTCCATCCTATGATGGAGTGTATAATAAGAAATTTGTTTAGTATTCCTGATATTTTCAAATTAGAAGAAAATCTAACTGAATTTGATGACATCAGATGTTTTTCGTTATTCTGGACGGAACGGCCATAATTATGGATCTGCATTAGGGTCCATGTGACAATAGGCATAGGAATTCAGATAAATATTTCAAGGTATTGCAAATGACAGTGGAAGTTTTGAAAAAAAGTTATTTACCAGAAAACCCATTCGATATTTGTAAATCAGAAGTTGCTTTTTGAACGAACTGGTGACATCAACTGTTTTTCGAGTATGAGGCTGAGAAATATTTCTATATTTGCCAATTTGTTTAAGTTCCGTCCAAGGACGCAAGTTACGACAACCCTTCAACAACAACAACTACAAAACATTCAAGTTGATTTGTGAACATTTTTCATTTTCTACAGAAATGAAAAACACTCACACACACACAGACTCTCGCACATCTACAGCTATTCCGACTTTTGATCAACCATTGTTGCCACACGTTGAATTATTATGTAGCGCCGCCATTACTGCCAATAACTAAAACTCAGGTACAGCCAACAGCCAGCCAACTCGCTTCGCTGCAGTGTTCATCGTAATTTGAACAAACACAAAAAGCGTTTTGATTAAAATTTCTGATTACTCGCGTTGAGGAGGATATTACACAAAACAAAAAAAACACACACACACACAAAAAATGAACCTAGAAAAAGGAAATGGTGAAACCTAAAAAAGAACGCAAAACACAGTCAAATGAAGTGGTGGAGTGGACGGGAAAACTGGAGTATCCGACATCATCAACATAACTAAAAGGGAAATCAACAGTATCGACGACAAGCTGGAAGAAGAAGCTAACGGCTGAGGTGGTCTCAAACAGAAACACCATCCAAAGCGATAACTGAAGCAACACCTTTTTGTCCCACAGAATATTGCAATTTTTTTTTTTACTGATTGCTAGCAGAAAGTTGATTTAAACTGCAGCTCAAAAAAGAGAAGGACCAAAAAAAAAAAAACTAAAAACTTTAGATTTGTGTTTGGTTTTAATTAGTGTTATATTTCAGTAACGTGTTTAACTGCTCGAACTGCCATTTCTACCTTCCCACCAGCCACTTCGGGTTGTTGTCTGTGTCAGCTCGTCAGCCAGTGAGGGCAGAAAGTTCAAAAAAAGAAAAAAGAAAAGGAACCCAACAAAGATTGATGATTTCAATTTGATATTTTATGTTTGCATAGTCAATAATATACTACTACTGTGCATAAAGTTAGTCAGACGTATTCGACATACCTGCGCCAATGACGCCGTTCTGATTGTCTTCTTTAATGGGAAATGGGAAGGAATCCCCCATGAAGCTGATGCCTTATTAATGATGGTTTCTCTGGGCAAAGGATTTGTTAAGCTAATTACATTTAAGGGAACATCAAAAGGGTTTTTTTTTAAAATTTAAAATGTAATAAAAACAACACTATGCTACAAAAAAAATAAAAAAAATTGTGTGGAAACTGAAAGTTATGTTTCGAGCGCATTGAAGCAAAGAGTTTCCTCAAATAAGCAACAAGAAAACAATTTTAATTTTTAAAATTATTTTTTTTTTTTAAATTGCCTTTTTTGTCTGTGGTATCTTTACTATTTGGACTTTAATATTGGAAGAAGACATCCGATCAAAAACTAACCGTTAAAGAGCAGTGAGCAAAAAAATCTAAAAAACCTTGTGTTCTCCTTTTTTTTTTGAAAAAATATTTTTTTCGAATTAAAGGGAATGTGGACTAAAATTTAAATATTTCTCATTTGATTTCCCTACAAAATAATAAGAGCAGAGAGCAAATAACTACAAAAAAAATGTTATTGGCTCCAAATTACGGGGAAAAAATATTACTCTAAAATTTAAATATTACTTACTTGATTTCACTAAAAAATAATGTCGGCAAAAAATTAAAAAAAAAATATTTAAAAAAAGAAAATTTTATTGACAATAATTAAATGAAAAAATATTAAAAAAAAAAAAATTTTAAAAAAAAATTATGGGCTTTAAATAAAGCAAATGTGGCCCAGAAATATTAAAAAAACTACTGGATATTTTCTCAAATTTCTTTTTTTATTTGAACATACAATCCTTCCGGTTAATAATGGAAAATAATTTCATTGAATTGGCTGCCTCGGCTGGCCATGCAGTAGCCCAACGACATTAGATCTGCGGCTGATAATGCGATCTTCAAAAACAGGGCGCAAAACATCGAGTGTAGCTTCGGCTGTGAAACCAAATGTTGCCAATATCCTCCTCTTCAATTTTTGTAAACAAAAATTCGTTCAACATGGCCCGATAACAAAATAAGCACTAGTTGACAAAAAAAAGTTAAATGGCGGACCATTTACTTAAAAAGCAGTCATTAAAAAATTACATTTTTTTTCTTTCGAAAAAATCATTTTTTATTGTCACAAAAAATATATGAAAAAATAAAAAAAAATAATTACAGTGTACTCCCTCCTTGCGAACACATCTCATAAGTGGACAAAATTCTCACCCCCCTTAGGTGTCCGCTTATGAGAGAGTACACTGTATTCGTTTCGAATATCTAGCAAACTCTTGAAGAAAACAATCAGTATTTAAAGAAAATGAAGTTATGGCATTTCGAGATTCCACAAAGGACGTTCATTAAATTGTGAATAAAAGCTTAAATCCTTTATAAATTTTAATGATCAATAACTCTTTTAAATTGTGAGGTATGTTGCTTTATGATAAATCACTGAAAATTTACACTTCTTTGTCATAATCGATACATAAAGATTTTTTTTTTACCAAAAAAAATTGGAAAACTAAAATTTTTTGATTTAAATTTGTTTATAACTTTGAAACTGTCATTCGAGTTCAAAAAAAAAACCGAGTATAATTTATAGGTCCATTTTTTTTAAATTTATTTCAACCAAATCGAACAAGTCGTTTTCATGTTGTGACAAAAAAATGACCTCAAAAAATTTAACAAAAAAACAAACCGATCCATTGAAAAAAAAATTTCAAAAAATTTTCAAATTGCTACAGTTTATTAGCTTTTCATTACAAAAACAAAATCCATTTTTTTGTGGCATAGTGTAATCGATTATAGTTAGCCAAAATTTTAAATAAATTTTTCAGTCCCTATAAAACCGATTGTATGAAATGACTGACATACAATTTGGAGTTATTAACATTAGAAATTGCACAATTACACCGTGTTACACACATTCTGTCCTATGAACCAAATTTACTTTTTCGGAAAGGGGATACAAAATAAAAATACACGTGTATCGGCGATTTTCATGTACACGTCAGTGTGAGCTTTTAAATTTGAAGTATGAAGCTCGTAGTGGCCTTTGGACCGATTTTGTATCCTTTTTCAGTGATCCAATCGAGCTGATTTTTTGCAGACAGAAATGCCTGGAAATGCCTGTATCACGTCAAATTTTTCAAAAAAAAATAGATTTTTATCAATTCTCAGATTTTCCTAAATCACATGTCTTAGAACCTCCAGAGCAGAGCACCGACCACAGATCCTTATGAAACTCCAGCTCTGATGTCAGATCTGAAAATTTCCGACAGAATTCCTGATTACAAAACCGAAAGTATCGCCAATCAATCTAAATATCGCCCTGGGCAAACCTTCTCCTGAAATTTGGCGCATTCGAAGAGATTTACATGTGGCAAATATTTGTTACCTGCTGTCTGTATTTCGTTGAAAATGCTCGCAGGCACTTAATGTCAAATTTCCGCTCATTTAAATCATGATGTATGGACGTGAATACCCTGTGTCCCCATACGTTCTACTCGTCTGGCCCATTAATATGTATTTAGTTCGCTGCCACCGTTCGCCAGATACCACAGCCATTCCGGATAAATATGTGTATATGAGTGTGTGTGTGTGTGTGTAGTAGTAATAGTCTCAGAGTGTTCCATGGCCAATTAATATATTTTTTGTGCTGTCACAGCAAGTTATGCAGTAATTAATCAAGTAACTGATAGCTTCAAATTTCCCACTGTCTCCCTCTCTCTCTCTCTCTCTCTCTGTCTGTCTATTCTGCCGTTCAGCCGTCCCATTCATGCGTTCGTCTGTCAGTTGGTATTCCAACGAACTTTGAACGATATTTAATTGAGAATATTTGGCTGATGTTTTTGGTGAAAATTTGATTAATATCAAATGATGTCTATCAAATGCCACAATAAATTTTGATATGCTTTTATTGAATACTTGAGTACATGTAAACGGTCCTGAATGAGGCAGGCAGGCAGGTGGTGGGGTGGCGGGAAGCGGCTGGCAAGCCCAGCATGGAACACCTCATTGGCGGCCAATAATGATGTGAAAACGTAACGAGACCAGAAATGAAATGAAATGAAATAGTTGCTGTCATTAATTATGAAATGCATGTTTGGGGAATTTAATTAAAGTGATAATTACCGATGCCAGAGGATACATGTGTCTGGTCAAGAATTTTTAATAAAAATCATATTAATTGCAGAATATTAAGAAAAGAATTTGGATCATTTCCAATGATAGAGCTCAAAGGATTCAAATACAACAATTAAGAAATGTATTATCTGTATAATTACTACATGTGAAGTGTAAATATTATTCAATTTAGAACAAGTTCAGTTTAATATGATGTGGACGGCCTTGGTGTGGTAGGACTATCAGACAAGTAAACCCAGATTTCAGTGGCTTTTTCCCACCTCATAAAAGCTGGCAACTTTACAAATACCTACCGAGGTGTGGCAGGTTGTGTGTGCGACTATCACACAGAAGAACCCGAGTTCGAAACCGGGTAGGACCATCAAACATTTTTCAGCGGCTGCTTCCACCTCGTAAATGTTGGCGACTTTTCGAGTAAGAGAGCAATCTCTAAGCCATGTAAAACTTTTCTAGAAAAAACATTAGCCCTTCGGAGCCGGCTTTAAACATGAGGTCCCGGTCAGTGAGTATACAAATTATATTGTACACTGCTCTCTGATTCGAGAGAAGTTCCCCGTCTGTTCCTTCCTGGAATGTTAAGGGAAATAGTGATGTAAGTTGAGTTTAATTTTGTGTGTTGTTTCGGGGAAAACACAATTAAATTGTACGAGAAATCTAAAACACTAGAATGGGTTGAAGTTTTCCCAAAATCAACAAATACAGTGGAACTTCCATAAGTCGAATTAAGTCGACCGACTTCTATTGTTAAGTTAAGGCGACAAATTCCCCTAGAGCATTTTATAAGTAATTCCATAACTCAAAGTCTACGTATGTCGAAGTTCTAAGTTCTACGGTATAAAAATTCCTAGACTGATATCATAACGAACCCTAACCGCGAAAATTTTACAGTTGAGTGTTTTTTGTGCGGTCAAACAAAAAGACGCGTGGTGCTAACGATACAATTGAATTTGCCATTGCCAAAACATTGTTAAGAAAATTGAGTGAAAATTGTTTTTGTAAATATTTTCATAAATTTTTCTTAACAACGTTTTGTTTTACTGTCTGTTTCATTTATGGGGCATTCAATTTTGACAATTTGCAACGAACGATCCAAAACGTTTTATGGAAACAGGCAGTTAATTTTTTTTATATTTTGAGATTAAAAGTGTTGGACAATTTTCTATCGAATTCTATTAAAAAACTAGTTTTAATTTTTAATATTTTGAGATTAAAAGTGTTGGACAAATTTCTATGGAATTTCATTAAAAAGCGAGTTTTTTATTTTTAATATTTTGAGATTAAAAGTGTTAGACAATTTTCAATCGAATTTCATTAAAAAGCGAGTTTTTTATTTTTAATATTTTGAGATTAAAAGTGTTGGACAATTTTCAATCGAATTTCTAATTTTTAATATTTTGGGATTTAGAGTTTTGGACAATTTTCTATCGAATTCCATTAAAAAGCAAGTTTTTTATTTTTAATATTTTGAGATTAAAAGTGTTGGACAATTTTCAATCGAATTTCTAATTTTTAATATTTTGGGATTTGAGAGCATTGGAAAATTTTCTATCGAATTTCATTAAAAAGCGAGTTTTTTATTTTTAATATTTTGAGATTAAAAGTGTTGGACAATTTTCAATCGAATTTCTAATTTTTAATATTTTGGGATTTAGAGTTTTGGACAATTTTCTATCGAATTCCATTAAAAAGCAAGTTTTTTATTTTTAATATTTTGAGATTAAAAGTGTTGGACAATTTTCAATCGAATTTCTAATTTTTAATATTTTGGGATTTGAGAGCATTGGAAAATTTTCTATCGAATTTCATTAAAAAGCGAGTTTTTTATTTTTAATATTTTGAGATTAAAAGTGTTGGACAATTTTCAATCGAATTTTTAATTTTTAATATTTTGGGATTTGAGAGCATTGGAAAATTTTCTATCGAATTTCATTAAAAAGAGAGTTTTTTATTTTTAATATTTTGAGATTAAAAGTGTTGGACAATTTTCAATTGAATTTCTAATTTTTAATATTATGGGATTTAGAGTTTTGGACAATTTTCTATCGAATTCCATTAAAAGGCGAGTTTTTAATTTTTAATATTTGGATATCGAATTCCATTCCATTCTATCGAATTCCATTAAAAAGCGAGTTTCGAAAAAAATGGCATTTACGCTAAGAGCTCGATATAAACATCGCAGGGGAGTGTCTTTCTCACTAAGCGAGTAAAAAATTTACAGAAATCCCCTTTTTATATATAAAAAATTCCGAACAGCGAACTGACTCCAGCCAGCCTTTCACCCATATACAGGGTTTTTCAACAAGAGGTGTTGTTTTGGTATTCAAAGAAAAATTTAATTTTTTGAGATAAATGATCAAAGAATAAAAGCTTCGAAAGTGACAGCTACCGGGTGATTCAAAATAACACCCCTTATTGGAGAACCCTGTATATACATGCAATATCCCCAACTTTCTAATAAATTGCCCTAATACTGTACCCACACACACACACACATGCAGCATGTGAATTTGAGAGTGTGCCTGCATGGTGGGTATAGTCCTCATAAAATAACAATGAAATCAATTATAAAGGATTTTGAGGTATTATTATGACTTCATTGTGTGGGTATATTGAATTGTTGCTCTGGCTCGGTTTCTTTTTTTCGCTTTCTATATATGTATGTCTGTCCAAATGTATATTTGTAGTTGTATTTACCATTGTCAGTGTTGCTAAATAAATATAAAAAAAAGAAAACAAATACACAGACTCTCACACATTTAAACGAGAGAGAGCGAGCGAGAAAGTCCGTCATTCATTGTTTACGTATGTGTGTGCATGTGCATGTGTGGATATATATATTGCGGTTTTTATTGTTTTACGTGTATGTCATATTTATGTTGGTGTTTTGTGTCATGATACACAAACACACACAAGTACACCAATGACGACTCATTTATTCATACACATAGATTTACGTGTTCATTAATGATGGCACAGTGGTTCGCATCAAAAAAAAAAACAACATATATATGAAAAGCTAATATTCTTTCAATAAACTACTAGTTTTAAATTCAAGTAACACTTGTTGAATCCTTCCCAGACTAGCGCCCCGCACCAATTCGCCTTCAATTACAAAAAATTGGTACAATTTTTTTTTCTGGCGTTTTTAATATTTTAATGTCTATGACGGGTTTCGGTTTGTTTCCTTCAAATGGTTATTAAGCCGCTAAAGAAATTCTTAAGTCGACGGAATAAAATGTATTTTTGTTGGATGTACAAAGCACCCTTGTTTCCGATTTTGGGCCTAAACTGATGACGCAGTCGATATGACTAGATTTTATCGTATACGATGATTTGGTCTGTCACTGTAAACAAAGGAGCTTTTTACATCCAACAAAAATCCATTTTATTCCCATTAGTTATGCAGTACGATTTCATTCATGTGTGTGTGTGCTTCTCAGTGCTGCATCCTGTCGATCTTCCAATATCTTGATGATGATTTCTGGCCCTATCTCTCTGGTGGCTTGCTAAATATTTAACCTAAGCACCAGAATCATTTATCGGTCCTTAACGTTATCCCACACACACACCTAACGTCTTCAAATCACAGCTCCGAGATGGCCAATTGTCATTGCCAAGGTGATGGATTCGAGAAATCTCAGAGTAAATTTGAGTTGTATCCTTTTAATCTTTAGAATTTTTGGCAACATTTTTTTAAATCGATTCCTCTTCGTAACACGGTGCAACGTTTATTAAGGCTCTTAAAAAATTGACCACATCTGTTTGCGTTATTGTTGAGATTTTTATTTGTGTTCATCCACATAAAAAATTCTTAACTATAGCGAATTGTTCAAGTGCCATCACTGCACACACACACACACCCACCCACAAAACACTAGCCTATGGATCTGTGCACGTGTTGGTATGTTTGGCTGTAGGTGTATTGGTGGCAATTATTTGTTGTGTTTGTTTGTATGTCGCTTTTTATGATCGTACCCATAATATGAGTAATAAAACTTTATTTAAGAGGTCATCTCACGTGATGGGCAAATATTTGTATGTGTCCACATGTACACTCGCACATACACACACACACACATATCAACACATGTATGAACACATACGTATACATTATTCGCTTCTTTTATGCCAGATAATTCATAAATATGATATAAACATGCCTGAGTGTATCGTAAAATACCCCATACAGTGTGAGAGAGGGGGAGAGAGAGAGAGAGAGCCTATTTAATACTTCAAATCATCATCCTCAATGTTTATGGTCATTATGGTTGCTCTGGATTATGGAGATGTGATTAAGCCGCGCAGCAAGATTAAACCATAAACTCGCTTATAATGCCAACGACTGAACTATAAACTACACAGACATACATGTGCATGTTTCGGGGCAGTGCGATGTCCTGTAGAAGTGATGAACAAATAACTATCGTTTCAAAAAAATATATGACAGAAGTCGGTTAACAGGCAAAAGTGCTGTTAGCAGAATGTGGTTAACCAAAGCCAGATAAATTGAAGCCATCAGTATTTTCTGTTAGGCGAATTTCTGGTGGCAAATTTTGGAAAACCGAAACAAAAATAAGTTCAGTGGTTGGTAGCTGGGGCGGGATCAACTGGCGAGTGTGAGGTCATATCGAAGAAGGACGATGAAGAGTTCGAGATAAAAATAAAATGAAATGAAATGAAATAAAATAAAATAAAATAAAATAAAATAAAATAAAATAAAATAAAATAAAATAAAATAAAATAAAATAAAATAAAATAAAATAAAATAAAATAAAATAAAATAAAATAAAATAAAATAAAATAAAATAAAATAAAATAAAATAAAATAAAATAAAATAAAATAAAATAAAATAAAATAAAATAAAATAAAATAAAATAAAATAAAATAAAATAAAATAAAATAAAATAAAATAAAATAAAATAAAATAAAATAAAATAAAATAAAATAAAATAAAATAAAATAAAATAAAATAAAATAAAATAAAATAAAATAAAATAAAATAAAATAAAATAAAATAAAATAAAATAAAATAAAATAAAATAAAATAAAATAAAATAAAATAAAATAAAATAAAATAAAATAAAATAAAATAAAATAAAATAAAATAAAATAAAATAAAATAAAATAAAATAAAATAAAATAAAATAAAATAAAATAAAATAAAATAAAATAAAATAAAATAAAATAAAATAAAATAAAATAAAATAAAATAAAATAAAATAAAATAAAATAAAATAAAATAAAATAAAATAAAATAAAATAAAATAAAATAAAATAAAATAAAATAAAATAGAATAAAATAAAATAAAATAAAATAAAATAAAATAAAATAAAATAAAATAAAATAATATAAAGTAAAATAAAATAAAATAAAATAAAATAAAATAAAATAAAATAAAATAAAATAATCGATTGGTTAGTTGTTTTCCTTTATTATTCCGCTTGGGAACATAGTACTTCTACTATAGCTTCTTTGTCAACTACTTTTCTGACGTCCTGGCCATCTGAACATCTGTTCAATAATCAATTTGAAATAAAATAAAATATTTTGCAGTTGTCATTTGGGGGGTGCAAGTATTAAGATACTTGATTATAACAAAGTGTCTATGCGACATTGAAAGAAACATCTAGGAAACGATAGCCTCGCTTTGACCTTTAGAATGTGTGTGGTTGTGGTTGTGCCCGAATATGTTGATTACAGTGGTGGTTTTCGATTAAAAATGTTTTCAAATAAACCCTAAGAAATGGGATCAGAATAGAGCTGTGTTCGATGTGAAGATGGAACCGAATGAGAATTCGTTCTTAGAAAGGCAACAGCCAAATTGTGGTCTCAAAGAAGAGCTGATTATTGAAAGGCTTCCCGCCGAGGAATGCTAACTTGCTATTAAGCGAATACCTGTGTGTCTGGCATCTTAAATTACCTGCTGGGACCTAATACCTTCCATTGTCCATACCAAATGGCTGGTGGATCGTAGATTCCTTTTTATTCCCTGACAAATGCACAGGAGGATGTGGAATTTGCGATGATCCGAATCCAGAGCTTTACAAACGGAATGACAAAAGTCACTTAAGCTCAATCATGTTATAGAAGACACAACAGTCAAAATACCCAATCTTTCTGAGAATCTTCAGCCACGGCATAGCTGGCTTAGAATAGCCAGATAGTTACTCGCAACTCGGCTAATGTTCAAAACAACACAAATGGTTTCAAATCACTGCACATTTATGTCGGTATCACATTTCAAAATTCTCAACATCTTGAGGTCACAAAGGTTTATCTCTGCAAAACTCAAACAAACACCAAATACAGGCCACATACATTTGCTATTAAGGCTGAGGCATTCAGCGTCACATTGGCAGTAGTTCACAGAAATCCAAACGATACGGTAACAAAAGTAAAACCAAAAACTTCCTGCGAAATGTTAATAAAATGTCTGATATTTGCTTTATGGCTATGGGTGGCTCAAGCCTCTCCAGTTGTAAGTGATGTAATGCTGCCGTATATGAATGTGACAGCAGATCCGTGTGATGACTTCTACGAGTTTGCCTGTGGCAAATGGAAAACTCAGCATCCGAGCAAGACGATCAGAAAGGCTATGGGTGAATTTGATGGCCAGATAACCCAACTGTTGTCCACGGTCAATGAGAACGATGGTGAATCTGTAGAAAAGGTGAAGAAGTTTTACAAATCATGCCTGGGCTTGTCAACCTTAAAACCGGCGGATTACAGCCGAATGCTGCTGGAAGTGGCAAATGAGTTTGGCTCGATACCCGCTCTCGATCGTTATTGGCGCGAAGAGAACTTCGATTGGGCGCAGACGGTGGCCGACATTGCCCACAAATATGACATTAAAATTATTTTTGGCTATGCCATTGTTAACGATCATCAGAATCATAGTGCCCATCAAATGGTAATTTCCAGTCAACACTTTACTATGGATCACCTAGATCGCAAAGACCATGAACTGAATTGGATCAACACTTTAAAGGATTTTGGGAATTTCCCAAGTGAGGAGATCGAACGGATTGTCAGGGACATGATTGACTTTGAAACGATACTATGGGAAGGTCAACTTAAAAACAATGGTAACGACATCGTCAACAGCCGCACCACCATCGAGGACATTCACAATAAATACTATCCAGCGTTGGATTTTAAGAAATTTATGGCCACCGCCTATGGCAGCCCATACCCGGAGACTGTGATTCTTAAGATGCCCAAATATATGGACTCCGTCGTAGAGGCCATCAAACGGACTCCCAAAGCCGTAGTGGCCAATTATATATTTTTAAATTTAGTCACTAATTTAAGGATTGCGATACCGGACAGTGAACCAGCACTCGAAAGTATGTGTACGTTTATGGTGGAACACCATTTCCCCAGGTGGTCAGTGCCATGTTCTACAAGGCCGGCAACTACGACGAAAAGGTGCAAGCCATTCAAAGCATGTTCGAGAACATCAAGACAGCGGCGAAAATAGTAAAGGTGGCCCACGAAAAGAAGAAGACGAAGTTCTTAGTCAACTCATGGGAATACGCCTTCAACAAATTGGATTTGATGCAATTGAAAATCGCGTCCTATGAAAAACACAATTTCGATCGGCAGTACCAACAATTACAAGTCAACGACAATGATTTGCTTGAAAACTGGAAATCTCTGCTGGCCTTTAAGGCCCTAAAGAATAGGGAATCCTTCGAAATGCCACCCAATTTTATGGACTATTGGTTGAATTTACATGCAATCGCTACAAGTTTTGAAACCAACACAATAATCGTGCCCGTATCGGTGCTGCAGTCGGAATACTTCTGGTCTACTCACCGTCCCCATGCTTTAAATGCGGCTACATTGGGAGTGTTGATGGCTCGCGAAGTCATTGACGGTATAATCGGACGAGGCGTGGAGAAGCGCAACGGCCATGATTTCCCTCAATATTGGCGTAAACGTGACATCGTTCTGAACGCCGAGTACGACGAAAGAAAGACGTGTTTTAATGAACAATATGGTGAATTTAGAAGAGAAGACGATTCGTCCGTTAGGTCCGTGTTTACACCACCACCTAACTATGTAAGCGACAACGGCGGTCTCTTTTTGGCCTACGAAGCCTATCAACGTTGGTATGACAACGAAACGGAGACACTGCCCAACATAAAGTATACACCGAAACAGTTATTTTTCATTAGCTACGCCCAGCAAAAGTGCGATGATGTCTTGAATAGTCTGGTCTGGGGATATGTTCCCAGCAAATATCTTGTAAATATCCCACTGTGGAATTTGGAGGCATTCTCTACGGAGTTCAATTGTCCGGCAGGCAGCAGTTCCATGAATCCCGTAAAAAAATGCGAAATGTTCTGAGTGCAAACATGAAAATATTTCAGATTGATTAAAGAAATAACTTCAACAAATAAAAATGCCCTTAAAATAATGCCAGTTGATTTTTTTTAATAAATAAAAAAAACTCTAAAAGCTCGAACTCAAGGTCAATTATTAATCATTTAAATATGTAAATTAAAAACAAAAATAATCTCAATTTAAAAAACTTTATTTCAAAATAAATAATAAATACGATTTTCTACCCTGCACAGTGGGGGAATTCATAAAATTTTCGTAAATTAACCTGCCCTGTGGAATTGGTTTATCCAATTGGACAACACAGGTGTATTAGTGACCATGTAACTGAAATTGGTCTACCTTATTGAGACACACAACTAAAAATACAAATTCCAAATTGCCAGCAACTATCATAAAATCCCTTTTGTAGGTGAACATTAAGTGTTTCGTTTGATGGCTTATAACTTTTTCACTGCCATCAAATGTCACAGATCTCGCAATCCCTGCAGGATGCCCGACAACGTACATGCGTCACCAAATTTGTATTGTGTGGAACAAGAAAAGAAAAAGAAAGCGGCATCTTAACGATTTTATTTTCATCTCTTTCCATAACTGTCGTTATTATTATCGTCCGTCATTCATTGTTGTTCATTCTGCTTGTTGTTGCTGCAGCGGCTGATTAAGAAAAGACATCACATCGTCAATAAGACAACAACATTTCATGTCACAGCCGTAAATCTACAAATTCCGAAAAGATAATACAGAATTCTTTGGTTTTTATAGTTCCAGTTTATTTTTATTTCGACAATGAAATACTTGAAGAAGGTTTCATCAAGGATCATTAGGGACAGCGAGAGATGGGTTGCGAATTTAATGGCGTGTGTTGTTGGAGTGACATTTTTTTAAGTTTGGCAAGGTAAAAAGTTATGCAGAGGACATTCAAATACTTAAGTGATAATTGAATAAATGAAGACAATTTTGAATAAATGAATAAATGAATAAATGAATAAATGAATAAATGAATAAATGAATAAATGAATAAATGAATAAATGAATAAATGAATAAATGAATAAATGAATAAATGAATAAATGAATAAATGAATAAATGAATAAATGAATAAATGAATAAATGAATAAATGAATAAATGAATAAATGAATAAATGAATAAATGAATAAATGAATAAATGAATAAATGAATAAATGAATAAATGAATAAATGAATAAATGAATAAATGAATAAATGAATAAATGAATAAATGAATAAATGAATAAATGAATAAATGAATAAATGAATAAATGAATAAATGAATAAATGAATAAATGAATAAATGAATAAATGAATAAATGAATAAATGAATAAATGAATAAATGAATAAATGAATAAATGAATAAATGAATAAATGAATAAATGAATAAATGAATAAATGAATAAATGAATAAATGAATAAATGAATAAATGAATAAATGAATAAATGAATAAATGAATAAATGAATAAATGAATAAATGAATAAATGAATAAATGAATAAATGAATAAATGAATAAATGAATAAATGAATAAATGAATAAATGAATAAATGAATAAATGAATAAATGAATAAATGAATAAATGAATAAATGAATAAATGAATAAATGAATAAATGAATAAATGAATAAATGAATAAATGAATAAATGAATAAATGAATAAATGAATAAATGAATAAATGAATAAATGAATAAATGAATAAATGAATAAATGAATAAATGAATAAATGAATAAATGAATAAATGAATAAATGAATAAATGAATAAATGAATAAATGAATAAATGAATAAATGAATAAATGAATAAATGAATAAATGAATAAATGAATAAATGAATAAATGAATAAATGAATAAATGAATAAATGAATAAATGAATAAATGAATAAATGAATAAATGAATAAATGAATAAATGAATAAATGAATAAATGAATAAATGAATAAATGAATAAATGAATAAATGAATAAATGAATAAATGAATAAATGAATAAATGAATAAATGAATAAATGAATAAATGAATAAATGAATAAATGAATAAATGAATAAATGAATAAATGAATAAATGAATAAATGAATAAATGAATAAATGAATAAATGAATAAATGAATAAATGAATAAATGAATAAATGAATAAATGAATAAATGAATAAATGAATAAATGAATAAATGAATAAATGAATAAATGAATAAATGAATAAATGAATAAATGAATAAATGAATAAATGAATAAATGAATAAATGAATAAATGAATAAATGAATAAATGAATAAATGAATAAATGAATAAATGAATAAATGAATAAATGAATAAATGAATAAATGAATAAATGAATAAATGAATAAATGAATAAATGAATAAATGAATAAATGAATAAATGAATAAATGAATAAATGAATAAATGAATAAATGAATAAATGAATAAATGAATAAATGAATAAATGAATAAATGAATAAATGAATAAATGAATAAATGAATAAATGAATAAATGAATAAATGAATAAATGAATAAATGAATAAATGAATAAATGAATAAATGAATAAATGAATAAATGAATAAATGAATAAATGAATAAATGAATAAATGAATAAATGAATAAATGAATAAATGAATAAATGAATAAATGAATAAATGAATAAATGAATAAATGAATAAATGAATAAATGAATAAATGAATAAATGAATAAATGAATAAATGAATAAATGAATAAATGAATAAATGAATAAATGAATAAATGAATAAATGAATAAATGAATAAATGAATAAATGAATAAATGAATAAATGAATAAATGAATAAATGAATAAATGAATAAATGAATAAATGAATAAATGAATAAATGAATAAATGAATAAATGAATAAATGAATAAATGAATAAATGAATAAATGAATAAATGAATAAATGAATAAATGAATAAATGAATAAATGAATAAATGAATAAATGAATAAATGAATAAATGAATAAATGAATAAATGAATAAATGAATAAATGAATAAATGAATAAATGAATAAATGAATAAAGGAATAAATGAATAAATGAATAAATGAAAAAATGAAAAAATGAAAAAATGAAAAAATGAAAAAATGAATAAATGGAAAAATGAAAAAATGAAAAAATGAATAAATGAATAAATGAATAAATGAATAAATGAATAAATGAATAAATTAATATTAATTGATTAATTGATTAATTGATTAATTGATTAATTGATTAATTGATTAATTGATTAATTGATTAATTGATTAATTGATTAATTGATTAATTGATTAATTGATTAATTGATTAATTGATTAATTGATTAATTGATTAATTGATTAATTGATTAATTGATTAATTGATTAATTGATTAATTGATTAATTGATTAATTGATTAATTGATTAATTGATTAATTGATTAATTGATTAATTGATTAATTGATTAATTGATTAATTGATTAATTGATTAATTGATTAATTGATTAATTGATTAATTGATTAATTGATTAATTGATTAATTGATTAATTGATTAATTGGTTAATTGATTAATTAGACATTTAATTAAATAATTGAATAAATCGATTTCAACAAAATGTCTTTTTATGAATCGAGAACATGTTTCGTTCTCGAGTGTCCTTATGGACCTTTAAAAAAGTTGAAAGTCTGGAGGCATATCAAAAGAACAAATGCTGGACACATTTTGAAAACAAGATTTGAGTCAGAAGCGCGATTGCGGCCATACTTTTTTTCGCTTGCATCATATTTTGTATCCCATTGGTTCTCTTCTTTACTCTTCCTGGGAATCTAATTAATTTAGTGCAGTTTTCGTTTTTTTTTCACTTCATTTTGTGTATTTATGTATATTCGAATTCTAATGATCATAAGCATCATAAATGCTCTCATATATTCTAAAGAATGACAACAACAACAAAAGAATATTTCAATTTTCCTCCTACTTCTCCTTCTCATCGTCCTCCAGCCGCTGCTGCTGCTGCATAAATACGTACCCAAATCAACCATAATTGCATAACAAAATGTCAGAATGAAAGGATGTAAGGCTGCACTTAAATATTCATTAGAACGAATTCATTCATTATATAAATGGTATCTTTATACACAGACATACATATGCATGTTATGTATGTATGTATTTTATGTATGCTTCGTTCGTTCGTTATATTTCGGTATGATTTCCATGTTTTATGGTCATGTTTTATGGCATTTCAATCAACATCCGCATATGAAGATTTCTAGACGTTGCACAACCACATTAAGGTTATGCCCGAATTGTGAAGAGTTCTCATGTTGGTTGGTGGTTTTTTTTCTTCTTTTTGTTTTGGTTATTACTTTGAATATCTGACTGATGAGCATGAAAGTGTCCATTGAATAGAGACGTTACAACCATGTCTTCAATACAAATACATACGAGTAAATTACAGAACAATTTGGGTGTATTTGTGGGGAAATTTGAATAAAGTCTGGTTTCATTTTCTAATTTGTTTGTAATAAGCTCATGCTTTAGTGGACTTAAATGAAAATAATTTTCTTTATATTTAACATTAAATTTGAGAATATGATTGGGGAATGTTAATGCAATTTAAACATTTAGTTTTAAGAAGTTTAGTTGTCCTTTGTCGATGACATTGTGCTACGAGTGAAAGGCAAATGTTTGCCAAAAAAACAGCAAAATCAGGGAACGATCATCAAAAAAGTGGCCTAGGGCTCAAGGCAACCAAAACTTTTTAAACTTTAAAGAGTAAATGGTGCGTTTATGCGGTTATCAAAAGAGAATCATTTTGGAACCAGAATACCGACAAAAGAATGTATGTAGGAAGACATTTGGGAGAAAATGGGGCCTATAATGGGAAATAACAGACTCACATGTAGTCACATGTATCCAATACAACGAAAGCCCAAAGACTAGCCTGTGAATGCATTACGGGAGCACTGAGATCATATCCCGACCATTGGTGTCCATCTCAAAAGTTGTGTTGCTCTTCTAAGAGAAATTAACATGCTCAAACCAAAGTTCTTTGGACAGAGCTCTGCTCCAGGAGCCGTGTGGAAAGCAAATTATTTTTTTTATTTTTTTTTAATTTTAGTTATTTTCTTGATGTTGAAATTTGTATTACGCAAAAAATAACTATCGCCGGACAGATTTATTAAAATAATTTCCATTGTGTCTGGCCCTCGATACAAACCCTTCACATTAAGTCGAGGTCTGGCAAATGGAGAACAATCATGTGAAAGCCCTGCTCTTCATGCTGACGATGCTTAGAGACATTTTAAGACCCTAAAAGGCTAATATTTTACAAACACATCCATAGCGACGGACTTACGATCATTTTAAATTGAAAGAAAAATCCCACACACACAAATGCTGTAAAATTTCCAACGAAAAACAAAACACAAAAATCCTCAGTTTATAAAACAAGTATAAGGGCAGATACTAGGAGTACATACGCATGTATGGATACTCCTAACATACATATGTATGCATGTACTGTATACACAAACACATGGATGTTGTTTATACACACACTCATACACACACATACACGCACCATTGCAGAATGGACCCTTTGGCAAAAAGAATTGAAAATAAATAAAACGGAAAGCAATGAAAATTAAGTTTTCTTAGGAATGCGTATGGCACAGACTCACACCCACGAAACATGACAACAATACAATTGAAAACAGAAAAACATTGTAATAGATTGGATCGACACAGTGTCGGGACATGACATCGTCCCCTCAATATAATAATAGTGTATACTACACCATATACTCCACAGTATACACTATTGTTTTATTGAGGGGACGATATAAGAAATGAACCAGGCAGAGACTTTACCGTCTACAGACTGTCATCGCTAACAGCTGTTTCTACTGGTTAAAGGGTTTTATGTTAGTGGTCAAAGAGTTAAGGTGGCTCTACAGCCTGTTTTCCCAGCACTTTGGTCTTGTGTATGATTTCTTCAAGGACTTTCATGACTTCTTCAACATGTTCCCTCCACAAGAGTCTCGCTCTTGAGTATGAGTTGTTTTTTCACGTGAGCTGCCATCTAACATCACTCTGGCTGGAGCGTTTGGATTCAGTCGATCGAAAATGCCCGTTTTCTTACTATGTAGTTCGATGCACTAGGACAGACGTCATACAGCTCACAGTTGGCTCGAAGCCAATACTCCACGTTAGCACAGACGGAGCCACAGTTTTTCCAAACAAATTTTCTCTCGTAAACACCCAGCTGCGCTAGCTCTCATGTACAAATGTGTCCTCATCTAACTCTTATCCTATCGGAGAGTCGAAAATATCTTTGTGTTGGCTCTATGAAAAATGCACCGAAAATAAAATGAAGAATGTCCCAAAATAAATGAAAAATCCCCCCAAAAGGCCAGTATGAGAATTTTCCCAAAGTTTGGAAAAACCTTCCAAACAATTTATGAAAAATTATCCAATGCAAAATCCCCCAAATATTATGAAAAATACCCCAAAAACAAAAAACGAAATTTTACCTTAAAAATTATGAATAACTCCCCGATTTTTTGGGGAAGAAAGTCCCAAATGAAGAATTCTTCAAAATAATAACCCCCTACCCAAAAGCCCAATATGAAAATTTCCCCAAAAATTCTAAATAATCCCCAAAACAATTTATGAAAAATTATGCAATGCAAAATCCCCCAAATATTATGAAAAATACCCCAAAAACAAAACAAAAAACGAATTGTTACCTAAAAATTATGAAAAAACTAGCCGATTTTTTGCCCAAAATTAAGAATTCCCTAAAATAAATGAAAAAAAAATTTAAAATTTCTCCAAAAATTCTGAAAAAATCTCCCAAACAATTTATGAAAAATTATCCAATGCAAAATCCCCCAAATATTATGAAAAATAACCCAAAAACAAAAAACGAAATGTTACCTAAAAAATTATCAAAAAACTCGCCGATTTTTTTTGTGGAAGAATGCCCAAAATTAAGAGTTCCCCAAAATAAATGAAAAAATCACCCCAACCCCCCCCAAAAAAATTAACATTTCTCCAAAAATTCTGAAAAATCTCCCAAACAATTTATGAAAAATTATCCAATGCAAAATCCCTCAAATATTATGAAAAATACCCCAAAAACAAAAAACGAAATGTTACCTACAAAATTATGAAAAAAATTAGGAATTCCCTAAAATAAATGAGAAATCCCCCCAAATGCCCAATATCAAAATTTCCCCAGAAAATTTGAAAAATCCCGCAAACAATTCAGAAAAAATTCAAATTTAAGAAATTCAATTCAAAATCCCCCAAATATTATGAAAAATACCCAAAATTAAGAGTTCCCCAAAATAAACGAAAAAGTCCCCTGCAAAAAAATATGAAAATTTCTCCAAAAATTCTGAAAAACCTCCCAAACAATTTATGAAAAATTATCCAATGCAAAATCCCCCAAATATTATGAAAAATACCCCAAAAACAAAAAAAAAACGAAATGTTACCTAAAAAATTATGAAAAATGCCCTAAATAAAATGTTATCCAAAAACTCTGATAAATCCCAAAAAACAGTTTATTAAAAATTACCCATGCAAAAGGACCCAAATATTAGGAAAATAATCCATATGATGAATTTCATATGAAAACCTATAAAAAAGGACTGTAAATGGACTTAAAAAAAAATTTTTTTTGCTTATCCAAATTATTTGAACAGTTTTCGATTTGATATTTCATGTTCTCCAAAATTTCTTCGTAATAAATTTCTTCGTAGATGCACACATCTGTACATATTAGTTGATTCCATATTTATTTTTATTCTTGTTCACCTGTTTTGAAATGTAGTATTCAACTGAAAAAAAATATATAAAAAAAAATTTAACAAGGTTAAGTCCATATTTTTGGGGGTGTCTGAAAAATTTGATAATACGATTCTTGTTCTAATCTATTAGAATTACCAACAAATTCTGTATAACTTCCAAAGTATAGCTACTTTATTCTTTTTTGTCACACAAAGATATTAAAATATAAGGAAGTTTTTAGATATGTTATATATATATTAAATAGACCTATCTAAAAAAAATTTTTTTTGGTAAAAAAAACTTGATCTTTAAAGTGTTTTCCAAGTTTAAACTTTTATTTTTGGCAAAAAAAAATTTTCAGTGTAATATAAAATTTTTACAGTGTATGTTTTCGAAAGCTGACTTATATACCTTTCTAATGGCACCAAGATCATTCAAATCGGTTGAGTCATTCCATAGTAATCGCATCTTAAAAGTACCCATTACCGTCATTTTTCAAATATTTCGATACCTTGCCACGCCCACATATTTTCAAAAATAAAATTTCTAAAAATGAGGTTGTGTGTCTATACCTAAAATCTAGCTGTATGCAAAATTTCATTAAAATCTGAGAGGGTCGGGTTCAATGCATATCGGTTTTGATATGAAATTCATCATATACAAAATGTCCCAGAAACAAAAAATTAAAATTAAAATTATGAAAAACTCCCTAATTTCGTAGGAGATTTTTTTCCGGGGAATTCTTCATTTATTTTTGTGGGGCATTTTTAAATAGAGCCTTCCGCGTTCCTTCATGTTTGTAATATTTAGACCGACCACTGTTGTTGTGTCGCATGTCACTGCACAAATGCTCTTATGGACTCTGTCTGATACATTGATTTCCACTGGGAAATCAAAAGTGGCGTGCACTGTACCATGTTTTCTTTTTTTCTTGTTGTTGTTGTTGTTTTTTTCTTGAGATATTGTATCGTTCAGTTTACAGCGACATACGAGCTCGTGCCAAGCAACACATGTGTGTACTGCATGTATGGAACATTTTTCCGTGTCTCTTGTAGTTTATGTGGCCATTGATTGTTACTGTAGACAAGGGAAATGTTTAATTGAGTACAAATGTAAGGCTTCATTGAAAGAAAACACTAGATATTGTGACAAATAATTAGTAGAGTTTTCTTTTTGGCCCCATTTTAAAGATGTATTTGAAGCAACAGTTCTGGTTGGGGGTTTGTTTTTCTTTTCAAAAAAATGCCGGGAAAATGTCAGCATTAAATTTCTGAACCAGATTATTTTAAGTATACATGTATATATGAGTAGGTATGTATCGAACTGAAACCCATGACAACAACAAAACTTGTAAGTCGAGTGCCGCCAGTAGGGTGTCCCCCACAAGATTTAAAATATATAGGTGGCTTTCGTGTTCATGGCTGTAGGCATTTATTTTCTAATTCATGGGAAAAACCAAGTTTTTCGGGAAGAACTGACGAAGAAAGCTGATATTGAAATATAAAATAAGACAGTAGTGGGCCATATTTTTGACGAAATAATCTTGGAAAAGTTTATGGGAGTTTAGTTCGCAAGGCAATGTTATCAATCGGTTCAATGTGTTGAAGCCAGTGCGTTGCTTATCGACTGAATCTCAAGTCGTCCCACAGATCTCTGCGTGGTAACTCCCGAAGTTTTGTGAGCGGCGAAACCTTACTTCATGTGCTAGTTGGGCTGATAACCTGCTTTACACAGCAAAGCTACTATGAAAACAAAAATAAATAAAAAATTAAGGGATTTCTCTCAGTTTCGACGACCACCGCAAATGTTGCAGGGATATGCACTTGTAGTCCTCGGAGGGACTGTTAAGACTTAAGCGATTTTAAGTGTCATGGAATGTTCATTTATTTCCCATTCGATGCCTTCTTATTTTGATCCTTTTCTACACAAATATCCCCTGCCAGCTATAAGTATCCCACATTAATTTCAAATAACTTAATCATGATCAAAAACCCCAACTACAAATTATTTATAAAACTCAACAAGTTCTAAATCAATTGAACATTTCAGGGCAAACTCTTCAAAAGTATCACCTTCTAACAAACGCCTCTCCAATTTATTCACAGTCATTTGTGATAAGTTTCTCGATGAAAAATTGTTGCCCTATCCCGAAAACAGTGGCCATTGTTCAACTTTAAAACTTTAAGGCAACAGAGCGATATAATATGTGAGTGTGTTCGGGTGTGAGCGTTGGTCTGTGTTAGTTGGCAAATTATGGCATTATAACACGACACTCGAAAGCCCTTAGGCACAGACGCACACTCACCCACTCCGGGTGTATTTAATGTGGATGACACTTTTTTAATGAATGGCCTACGGCACTATTCCTGTTGAATTATGTTAACAATATTGTACCCATTTCGTTTTGGGGACAGAGGCAACCTTGTCAAAAGGCCAAGACTGCCAGCAAGAAGAACTATGTGCAACAGTCACCCCGACACACACACACACACACAGACACATAATTGTTGGCTTACAATAGTTTCGTAAAGCAGTGTGCCTGTAATTATTCATATTTGGGATATCCTGAAGGTTTTTGGCAAACAAAACAAGTCGAAAACGCTTCAATATTTAACAGGGAGAGTTTTGGTGTTTAAATGTATGCATAATACATACGTTTATGTATTATTTTAGCTGTGCTGGCTAAAAAACCTGTAGCACTTATTAGTTTTTGTATTCTTGGAAGCGTACAGCAAAGAATATTTCACCAAGAAACCAAGGGTCGAAAATAAACCCCTTGGGGGTGGGGAATGTAGCAAAAACCGAAAGAATATTTGCCAAAGAAACTAAATATTTATATCATATTTTATAAAAAAAAAAACAGTTTCCATATTGAATTCTGACGAAAAAAACAGCATAAAGTATTTTTTGAGAATTTGTTCAGATTTTTTGGAAAAGGTTTAGAGGTGCAAGAGGTGTTATTTTGAATCACCCGGTATTTCGGTAGCTGTCACTTTTGCAGCTTTTATTCTTTGACATTTGACAAGTAGAAACTACGCCATTACAAAAAATGGAACGACGCTTTGAAATTATTAAAATTCTCTACGAAAATGGTGAAAATCTTGCAGTCACAGTTTGCAAAACTAAAGCATTTTTGGGTCTTAGTGAAGCACCTTGTCGGACCGCAAGACAGAAATTGGTGGGAAAAATTCGAGCTGTTGAGACAAGTTAGTGATGTGAAGAATAAAACCCGTGCACGTCGCTCAAGAACAACTGAGAATATTGCTGCTGGCAGCCCAAAGTGTTGAAGAAAACCAGGTTTGTCCATTCCTCGTCGTTCTTAGGAATTGGGCATTCCACAAACGTCATTACACCGTATTTTGTATAAAGACTTGGGTCTTAAGACTTGTAAAGTTCAGTTCACACATGTACTCAAGTCGGCTAATCATCAACACAGTCGTGTCTTTGCTGATTGGGTCCTTGAAAAGTTTCCGGACCCTGTTATCTCTTGAAGAGGTGATCACAGTTAGTCACCGAGATCTTGTGATTTAACACCTTGCGACTTCTTGCTTTGGGGCCACGTGAAAGATAAGGTCTACACCAACAGCCCAGCGTCGATTCAAGATCTCAAAGATAGAATCGGGGACATAGGACAGCCAATTTGCGATTTGGTTATGGACAATTTCATAAAAAGGATATGATCCTGTAGGCGTGGTCGTGGTGGTCATTTAGCTGATGTTGTTTATCATTATCAACGGCATTTGTTCCTCATTATTATGAAACTAGTAAGTTGTAAAGCGCCTATGGCGCCCGTTGAAATATGGAAACAAAATTTTGTTGAAAAAAAAAATTTTGCTAAAAAAAAAATTTTTTCTTGAAAAAAAAAATGTTTTACTAAAAAAAAAATTTTACTTGAAAAAAAAAATTTTTGTTGAAAAAAAAAAATTTGGAAAAAAAAAAAATTTTGTAAAAAAAAAAATTTTGTTGAAAAAAAAATTCCGTAAAAAAAAAATTTTTATAAAAAAAAAAATTTGGAAAAAAAAAATTTTGGGGAAAACACAATTTCTGTACAAAAAAAAAAATATTATTTTTATTATTATTTATAGAAAATTATAGAATGCCTATTTAAATTCCTACGTACTGCGTGACAGAGTCAGTGAATCAGTGTCGAGGGTAAATATATATTAAGATAAGCATTCGATCATTTATCTCCAAAAATTCCGTTTTTCTGTGAATACCAAAATTACACCTCTTGTTGGAAGACCTTGTATACAAGAAAAAAAAAAATAGGGTAATTTTTCCTTGTCCGCATTTTTCAGATTTTTTTTTTTTTTGGGAATTCTTAATTTTGTTTCTTTTGGGGCATTTTTCATTTGGATTATTTTCCAGAGAGTCCACTGTGCGTCGGTTGTTAAAATTAGTCAGAAAGCCAATTCGGAAAAAGCCCACACTTCTGTTCATATTTCGTCTAACCATGCTTACGCTCCAAGACCACTTTATTTATTTCCATAAACCGTTTTTTCAATTACCAAGTGTTGTGCGTAAATTGAGACTAGCCAACGTATACGTTATTTAGGCAACAGCTACAAATATACGGACCACATACGCCACCCCAGCCACATCAGGAGTATCTTCATTTCAAATTTGGCACAAGCAACAAAAAAAAAAGAAGCAAATTTAACTTCATTTAATAACAAACAGAGTAATTTTATTTTAGTCAGTATTTCTATATGTCATATTTGCATAATTGAAATACATTCATTGTATGCACACAGACACACACACACATATATCTTGTCTTTTTGACTTCCTGTGCTTGGTTTTGGATAATTGTAAACAATTAAATATTAAATATATGAGTTAGTTTACGATACGAATTCTCACTTTTGAAATTTCTTCTAGAAATTTCTTCTAGAGCGAGCTAAATCAAATGTAGGAGAATTACTTTGGTGCACAGACTAAATTCGAAAAATGATTAAATTTCTTAACATTTTAATATATTACTATTATTGCAAATATAACTTACTAAAAATAGTAAAAAAAAAGGGTTGTTTATATCTTATTAATTGAGTTCTTTATATCTGAAGAGTTATTTTGTATTTGTTATTATATTATTCAGTACAAATTGTAATATATTCAATAAAGTTTTGAATTGAATTGAATTTAATTGAGTGAAAAACCACTAACCGATTTGTTGTTTTCTTTATGATTTATTCGCCCATTCTAAATGCCACATTCAAAAGTAATTTATGATCATGAGATGCTTGCCTAGAAATCTTGAGCAAAACTAGGAACAAAATCGTCATTGCATCAATTTGTTCAAACATCACCCAGTAAGACGAAAATTTGTATTGACAACTTCATATTAAACACTAGGGTGGAGTGAAAACATGCTTTTTTTTTAATTTGAAAAAGTTGACCTCGGAAAGAGATGTAGTCTGGGGTCCTAATGAGGGGAAAAATAAAGAAACAAATTTTAAAAACATTTTTGGGTCTCGCGCATCTCCCTCGAAATTTGGAAATTATCGCTATTTTGGCGTTGATTTTAGAAAAATCCTAAAAATTAACAACTTAACTTATTCGAAATTTAAAACTTTGAGCTTGTTCAGTGCCCAAACAAAAGTATTTGAGGCAAATATGAGGATAATCGACTAATATTTGTAGCTTTGGTGGCGATTTCATTGTTCAGTCAATTTTCTGAAGAAGGGACGATTTGACTTATTTTACTTTTTGAAATTTTTGAACAATGAGAAAAATGTTTTTAAATTTTTTCATGCCCTTATTTCATTGTTTACGCTATTGCAAACATTTATTGACATAAAACTTTTTAGGATTTTTCTAAAATCAACGCCAAAATGCGATAATTTCCAAATTTCGAGGGAGCGGCGCGACCCCTAAAATTTTTTAAAATTTTTTTCTTTATTTTTTCCCTCATTTGGACCCCAGACTACATCTCTTTCCGAGGTTAACTTTTTTTTTTGAATTTCACTCCACCCTATTAAACACACCAAACCATGATCTTGATTTCAGTCGCAAACCTTTTCAATGCCTTTTGCATGCGAAATGACTCATATAATCTGACTATGTCACCTACCAACAATACCCTCATAAATAAACAACAAACAAGAGATACCAAATGAAAATGACTCTATTTCAAATGAAAAAGTCATATTTACTCATATACGAGAAGAGGAAAAAAAAAACAGAACAGAAATTGAAAACTTTGCAACATTTTTAGAAATTTCGATTTTCTGCAGGACATTTAAATGAACGAATATGTGACATATGTTTCAAGGCGGCACCATCCGACACACTAGAGTGGTACAAAGGATATTATTGGTCATAGTACCGGACAATGGCCTCTGGTGGCTGTTATTTATAACCACAACATACTTTTTCTAATTTTGCTATAAAAAAATGTTGATGAAGATGAAGATCAAGATCGAGAAGACGAACAAGGAGAAGAAATATCGGGTGATGAAAATATCACCTCTTGTTGGAAAACCCTGTATTTCTAAAATATATTTAATCATTTGATTAGTGGTTATACCTTAAAATAATCTTTCACTCCTTGCCTACAACCGGTTTTTTACAGAACTTAAAAATATTTACTGGTGCAGAAGTTACAAACGTTTGACCGATGCAAATGGATTCTGGACCATTGTGCGGCATCAGACAGGGGTTATTCAGTCGTTCATTAAGACTTGCTTGCAACGAAGTATAAGCATTACTTCATCTTGTATTGCTTAGCATGTAATTGATTCAATCGTTTAATAAAAAAAACCCGGCCTAGGGATCGAATAAGCCTAATGGTGGTTCCCTCATGATTGTTTATCTCTCCCACGACTTTGCTAAGGATTTCTATTTTTTATATTTTGGATCAGTCTAATACACACGCACAAAGTCAAATCTATGCATGTGTCAGAAATATTTCATATTTTTCTTTGTGCACCCTACACACTGCAGGCACTTTAATTAGTAAAAATGTTTAACTTTGTACGCAAATAAGATGAAGCGAAAAACCAAATAAGATGAAGCATTCCGAGAATTACATATATGTAACAATAATCATCTGAAGTGGAATGCTGGATTCAGATTGCAGTTCGAATGTGAAACTTAAAATTCGGTTCAATTTGAAGTTTTTGTAAAACAAAAATGTAAACAAAACATTTGGTTTGTAGAGCCAACTTAAATTAAAAGCGACTGTGGGAAATTTTGATAGCTCCTTCAAACAAATTTTCTTAATTCAAAAAAATATTTTTTTTTCGAAATTCTTTGTTTTTCAATTTAGATTTGTTATTGTACGGCACTACATTGTCGTTCTTAATCAACTTTTCAGTTTCTTGACTATTCTGTGTGTGCGTGTGTATGTTTGTTTGCAAATTAATATCAAATTGAATTTCACAAAATATTACTGCAATTAAATTTACTGTTGTCATTTGTTATACTGCAGAGAAGACAGTTTGGAAATATGAAATATTAGAAATGGCAAAAACATACAAATATGTCAAATAAATTCAAATTAAAGAAAGTATTTAAATAAATGCAAACTCATACAAATACAACATTGGCAGATATTTGCATTTTGAAATGAGGTGACCGTATTGAGGGGAAATTGTGTATTGCGTGATAGAGCAAATGACGTCTATGGAATATATTTATTAATATTTTTATTTAATTCAATACAAAGTAAATTTATATGTTTTCATCTATCGGTTGACAAAAATTAGAGTTTGCCTTGAGATTTTACCGGGTGTGTGTTTTTTGTTTTCATATGTTGTTTTGGCAGTGACAGCACTTTCTTTTGGTAAATTTCTACAGAAAACGTACGCCACCCCTCACCCCTCCCAACCACACAAAAAACAGGATATTAAAAAAAAAAATTTTACATTTTTAATAAATGTTTTTTAATTTTTAAAACAAAAAAAAACTTGTAAAAAACGTAAATTTTTAAAAAAAAAATTTGTAAATTTTTAAAAAAAATTTGTAAACAAAATTGTCAGCATTAAAAAAAAGAGTACATTTTTAAAAAAAACACATGGTTTTTTTACATTTGTGGAATTTAAAAAAAATAATTGTTAATTTTTTTTTCAAAAAAAATGTAAATTTAAAAAAAATAATGTAAATTTTTAAAATGTATTTAAGTTATTTTAAAAAACAAATTTAATTTTTAAAAAACATTTTGTAAAACAAAAAATTGTAAATTTTTAAAAATAGAAACTGTATTTTTTTTTATAAAAAAGTAAATTTTTAAAATTTAAAAAAATTTGTAAATTTTTAAAAACAAATTTTTAAAAAAAAAATTTAAATTCTTAAAATAAAACTGTAAATATTTAAAAAGAAATTTTACATTTTTGATAAAAGTTTTTAAAGTTGATTTAAAGTTTAGTTTAAAAAAAAAATTATAAAAGAACGTAAATTCTTAAAAAAAAATTTTAAATTTTTAAAAAAGATTTTTTTAAATTTTTAAAAAAAAAAAATTTAAATTTTAAAAAAAAAAAATTTTAAATTTTAAAAAAAAAATTTTAAACTTAGAACAAAATAAAAAATTTTAATTTTTAAAAAAAATTTTAAATTTTTAAAATAAAATTGTAAATTATTGAAAATTTTTTTATAAATTTTTAATAAAAGTTTTTTAATTTTTTAAAAAAAAAAGATTTTTAGAAAAACGTAAATTTTGTAAATGCAAAAATTTTTTTGTAAATTTTTTAAAAAAAATTACGTTTTTTTACATTTGTGGAATTTAAAAAAAAAAATTTAATTTTTTTAAAAAAAAAATAAAATTGTAATTTTTTTTAATAAAAAAATTTGAAAATTTTAAAATGTATTTAAGTTCATTTGAAATTTTAATTTTTTAAAAAACATTTTGTAAAATTAAAACTAAAAATTGTAAATTTTTAATTTGTAATTGTTTTTTAAAAAAAATTGTTTAAAAAAAAATAAAATTTAAAAAAAAAAATGTTTGTAAATTTATAAAAAAAAAATTTTAATTTTTTAAAATAAAATTTTACATTTTAAAAAAAAAAATGTACAAAATTTACATTTTTAACAAAAGTTTTTTAACTTTTAAAAAAAAAATTGTAAAAGAAAGTAAATTTTTAAAAAAAATTATGTTTTTTTTACATTCGTGGAATTTAAAAAAAAATTTAATTTTTTAAAAAAAAATTATAAATTTTTAAATTGTATTTAAGTTAATTTGTAAAACTAAAAAACAAATTGTAAATTTTTAAAAACAAAAACCGTAATTTTTTTTTAAAGAAAAAAGTAAATTTTTAAAATTTAAAAGAAAAATTAAATTTTTTTATAAAAATTTTTGTACATTTTTAAAAGGTATTTAAGAAAATTTCGAATATTTGAGTTGTAAACTTTTTATTTTACTTCAACTGACTTGTCGTTAGTCACTGTCTGTCTGTATACAAAATGTTTAACATTTCAGCATTTACATTTATCATATTCTATTTCTAACTCGTTTGTCCCAACCAACTAACCAATATTTCCACCCGCAACTTTCTAAGCTCCGACGATTATGTGACCACATTTTAGATCACATCCCTGTCATCACATTTTCCACTGATATCTTATGACAAACAAAAAAACACATGCATCCTCTATAAACACCTTTAATCTCTACATCGTATTCCTAATCCCATTTGACCATCAAATGCCCTTCAACACAGAGGAAAGCAAAAAAAAGGAGAAGCAGCCCTTATTAAAACCCAATAAAAACGGGTGGAGGCATTTCAACCCTTTTATGTTTTTGAACCCCCCCTCTCAATAGAATGACATGAAGGACTTAAACTCTAATGCTCTCATCTCAAATAAAAATTCCTTTCACAAAAAAATATTATTTCTGCAGACATAATCCAAACAAAGAAAAAAAAAATGGGAAGCCATAAATGTATGTCATAAATTCTTTAACTCATCCATTAAATACCGACCATTCAAAATTAATATCTTTTCCATTTTTTTTTGGTCTACACGTTTGTGTCCCACAGACAACAACGGAACACACTTGAGGCTGGGATGTGTGAAATCCCCCAGGTTTCCTTGAAAGACGTTCGTTTTATCCTTTGTGTTATAAAAGGAATGAATGAATGAATAGCCTGCGTTTCGGTGTCCATGTGATGTGTTAAATGTTAAGCTCATTGTGTTACTAACCAATGGTCTAACACACACACACACAGAAACACCCACTCACTGGCATGTGGACATTTGTGGGGGCACTCTTAGCCATTCCAAGTCCGTGTTGCCGTCCTTGTGGGGCTAAGCCATTATCTCCATTTATAACATTTGAAATGTAATGCCTCTTCTTAAGCGACAAATGGAAGATCCAACCGTCACAAGTGTAGAAATATCAGAAAAATATGTTCCATTTTGTTGTCCTACACTGGAGTGTGTGCTCTTTTGTTAAATGGTAGAGTTGGTGACGTCAATGTGTATGGGAACCATAGGTCATAAAGTGCAATCGTCTACTGCCAATTTATGACTTTTTCCACCATATCTTCTTTATAGTCCCAGTAAAATGACCCAAATCCCCCAAAAAGGAAAGATGTCCAAAGAAAAAACCCCCGCTCAAAACTGGGACAATCGGGACGTCATAGCTGTGTTTTTTCATTGGGGAATTTTTCATAAATTATTTAGGAGATTTTGCAGAAGTTTTGGAGGAGACAAAAAGAAAAGATGGCCCAAAAATCCACCACAAAACTGGGACAAACGGCTGGTGATGACATCGTAGCGTCGGTTTTCCATTGGGATATTTTTTAAAAATTATTTTGTAGATTTTTCAGAATTTTTGGGGAAAGCGAAAAGAAAAGATGGCCCAAAAAATCAACCACAAAACTGGGACAATCGACCGGTGCGCCATTTTTTCGGTGGGGAATTTTTCATAAATTATTTTGGTGATTTTTCAGAATTTTTGGGGAAAGCGAAAAGAAAAGATTTCCCCAAAAAATCCCACACAAAACTGAGACAACCAGACGGTGCGCCATTTTTTCGGTGGGGAATTTTTCATAAATTATTTTGGTGATTTTTCAGAATTTTTGGGGAATACAAAAAGAAAAGATTTCCCCAAAAAATCCCACACAAAACTGGGACAACCGGCCGGTGCGCCATTTTTTCGGTGGGCAATTTTTCATAAATTATTGGGGGGGCTTTTTCAGAATTTTTGGGGGAAACAAAAAGAAGAGATGGCCCAAAAAATCACCCACAAAACTGGTACAATCGACCGGTGCGCCATTTTTTCGGTGGGGAATTTTTCATAAATTATTTTGGTGATTTTTCAGAATTTTTGGGGAAAGCGAAAAGAAAAGATGGCCCAAAAAATCACCCACACAACTGGGACAACCGGCCGGTGCGCCATTTTTTCGGTGGGGAATTTTTCATAAATTATTTTGGTGATTTTTCAGAATTTTTGGGGAAAGCGAAAAGAAAAGATTTCCCCAAAAAATCCCCTACAAAACTGGGACAACCGGCCGGTGTCGACGTCGTAGCGCTAGTTTTTCATTGGGACATTTTTAAATATTATTGGGGAGGCTTTTTCAGAATTTTTGGGAATTTTTTTTAAAAAATATTGGGACGATTTTTCACAATTTTTGAGGAACTTTTCATATTGGCCTTTATGGGGAATTTTTTTCTTTGTTTTTGGGAATTCTTCATTTGTGGCAGTTTTAATTTTTTGTTGGCTCATTTTGAACTCGGTTTATTTTCCAAAACTCAAAATAGACGGAGACAGCCCATCATGGTCGGTTTCCTTGAAGGTTCACTTGTCACACTAGTTCAGCAGAAGAAATGGTAATGTCGAAAAGGATTCCATAAAACACCTTGTCTTGCTCTGGCGAACAGTCGGAAATCAACGGGAATTTGACCGGTAATGCTATTGGCCAAATAAGGCGATTTTTATAGAGCTGAGGATGGTTTAGTGGGGGTGCGTAAATGAGGCGTGTGGGATGGATCTAGGTTCACTATTTTTACTAGTTTCAATCGACTGAAGAGTCTATGGGAGTCGACTTAAAAAGTCTTCCATTCAACTCCCACCCAACCTAAGCCAATACAACACTTATCTGTTTAGTCCTTATTAAGCTTTACCCTCCCCTCAATCACAACTAATCTCATCTCCTGCGTAGCTATTAACGTGTCACCGTCTAATGCTTTTAATAGAAATTTCTTTCAAAAAGGTAAATGTGTCAGCTAAAGCAGACACATAAAATGGCATAATATTGAAATCCATATAGAATGTGAAAAAGGTTGAAAAATACCAAAAAAAAAAATATAAAAACCTCACCTCTATGTTCATAAAATTGTAAAAAATCGTAGTCAAGAAAAACGTGTGAAAACTGGTTTTGCATTTTCATGAATTTTTCTTAAAAACAGATTTTTTAAATTATATTTTTACACAAATTATCCACTTGAAGTTGGGAAATGACAAACACAAAATTTTCCAATTGTGAAATGGTATTTTACACACACTCACACCTACAGAACACACATAACGCATACCACTGTGTTTTCGCCAACGCATCATGATTTCGCCTAACCTTCCCCAGTCCCCCTCCACTCATCATGTTACCATACGCAAATATAAGATTGTTCATATGAACGTTTTTCGTTTTGGCATTGCCGGCAACAAAACGTGCATACGTATGCAGCGGACTGTGGATATAGACGGCTGATGGGGACAGAGAGAGAGAGAGAGAGAGAGAGAAAAGTTTGCATAACTTATTGTACAATTGTGTATTGAGAAGAAAAACGTTAGAAAAGTTTTCCAAAGAAATTGCAACAATTTTTGTTAAAGTGCAAGTTTTACGATTGGAAAGTTTTCACAATGCGTAATCTAGTAGTTAGCAATCTTTTATATGTCAGCCCTTTAAAAGGATGTCTTCACACTTTCGGTCATTTTGTAAATAGCAGTATTTCTTTATCGATTCAAATATGCAGTTCATTACAATTCATTCATTTAAATTTTTTTTGGGTGTTTTCTTTAATTGCTTCAAAGCCAAATGATGAAATGCATTTGGTTTTACCCCACCTATTGAAGAAAAAAAGTTATTTCATCACAAGACAGGATTTCATTAGCTTGGCCTACCTGACCTCGTTGAGTTGCTCCTAATTTGTCTGGTTTCCCAGGAAATTATTTGGATCATTTTTCAGTATTTTAGGGACATCTTCATGTAGGTATTTTTGGGGATTTTTTATTATTAAGTGGGGGATTTTTTAGAATGTTTGGTGACATTTGTCCTTTTTGGGGAATACTACATATATTTTTAGGAATTATTCATTTGGGTCATTTTTTTTTTTTGGCATTTCTCATGGAGACAATTTCGGCTGCAAAATGCTAAATAACAAATCACTTTTTATTATTTCCTCTGCCTGCACAAAATTTTAATTTTTTATATATTAATTTTTTTGGGCTCTATAATAAAAATTGCACCAAAGAAAAATGCAAAATTCCGAGAAAAACAGAAAGATGGACCAAAAATCTCTTAAATTATTGAGATATTTTTGTATTATTGAAACCCCGTCCCACGATTAGCCCGAACATTTGCATTGCCGATTTTCGATTGGGAAATGTTTAAGAAATTATTTGGGGATTTTTCAATTTTTTTTTTTTTTTTGGGTGTTTTCATGTTGGCCTTTGTGGGGAATTTTTCAGAATTTTTGTATTTGTAGGATCTTTTAGAATTTATGGGGACGTTCGAATTTTTTTTGGCGAATTTTTCTTATTTTTTTTTTTTTTTTTTTTTAGATTCATTTAATTTGGGCCATTATTACTTTTCTTTGGTGGGGGCATTTTCCTCAGAGACAAATCGGTCACAATATTCGAATTAACGGCTCTATGAAAAACGCCCCAAATGAAAAATGTCAAAAAAGTAACCTCATACAAATTTGGGGAATTTTCCATAATGAAAAAACAAAATTTGGGAGTTTTTCACAATTTTTTGTTTTTGGGGCATTTTTCATAATATTTGGGGGATTTTTTTCATCAGTCGATGTATTGAATGAAAGTGGAATAATTGCATGAGAAAAAAAAATGCAACTTTACTATTCAGGAGAAAATTTAAGATTCATAAGTAATATGTCTTGAAGTCTTTGTTGCGTATTTAAGTCGTACGTTAGTATGTATATGGGCTGTGAAACATAACAGGGTGATATATATTAGATATTACATTGAGTAATTTCTTCTTAAATTATTTGGGGTATTTTTCAGAATTTTTATTGAAATTTTCATATTGGGCTTTTGGGGGGATTTTTCATTTATTTTGGGGAATTCTTTATATGGGATATTTTTTGAGGTAGTTTTTCTAATATTTGGCCAACTTTGCATTGGGAATTTTTTCTTAAATTATTTGGGGTATTTTTCAGAATTTTTGTTGAAATTTTCATATTGAGCTTTTGGGGGGATTTTTCATTTATTTTGGGAAATTCTTCATTTGGGGCATTCTTTATTTTTTTTAGAGCCCTCATTAACACATCCCTTGAAATCTTTTTTCACTATTGCCTCTGACTGCACAAATTTTATTGTTTTTCTGTTCTCCTTGAAAAACTGACGAAACTGTTTCCATAAAACGAATTTGATCGTTCGTTACAAATAGCCAATATCGGAAGCTTTATAAAATGGATTTCAGACACTATTGAATTCTGATTTTCAGATATATTTTTGATATCAAAATATGGAACTCAATCCCAAATGAATAAGCTCTCATCACTGATGAAACCCCATTTTATTGGGCATTCAATATTGACAATTTGCAACGAACAAACAAATTCGTTTTATAGAAACAGGCAGTAAATGAACCAAATTTTACTATTAACGACAAGAACACGAACATTTCTGGCCTTTTTCCAGTTCATTTGAAATTTTTCCTATTCTAATTTGGAAAGTTTTTTCATTAATAACAACAATTTACCCATTTTTTGAATTTTTGATAAGTTTTCCATTTCGGTTCTGGCCACATTTTGCATAACGAAAAATTATCCCGAATTTCAAAATTATTAAAAAAAAATTATGTTGGTGTCATTTGTACAGTTGTGGAAAAAATAAAAAATTATGTTGCTGTCATTTGTATAGTTGTGGAGTCTTATTTCCTTTTTTTTTATAAAATAATGTCAAATTATTGTGAATTTTTCCACTTTAGATTGAGAGATTTTTTCAATATCAAAATGACCTCGAAATATGTATGGCGATGGAGTCAGAAAAAAGCTCCCCAAATCACAAATGAGACTGAGCTCCAACAATCAAACGTTGAAAACACACAGAATTTTACTTTTTTTGGGACCCAAATGCATTTTTGGGGTTCTTTTCTACTACAAATGAGAATGACCACCAACAATTACACGATGAACAAAACACAAAATTCAAATTTTTTTCTAATATGATATTATGACATAAAATGTTGGAGCGTCAATTAGTCCCAAATAGTTTTTTGGACCCGTTTTCATGTGTGTTCCTCTGTATTAAGTTTTCGTGTTGGGTTGTGGGGGGAGGGAGTAATTTTACAACAAACTATCATAAAATGTCAGAAATAGAAGGGCATGGCTCAGCACCTACAATTTTCATTCCGTATTTTCCTTAATACGGTTCTCAAACGTGGATCGTTTTCATGTTATCCATGTACTGACAGCTAAATACTTTTTACTGAGAGTTTTTCTCCCGTTCCTACACTCTCTCCTATCTGGTATTCGTTGATTTTAGTTTTGTGTTCATTTTAAATGTCCAGTGTTTTCATTGCAACTGATTACACTCCTTTAGATTTCTGTCTGGTCTTTGCACCAACTGAATATATGTATGAGTAGCGTCACTGGTGGGTGAGGAGAGTTATGTAAGTTCGTATTCTGCATTCAACGTTTGCAGCCCAGCATTTCTATCGGATGAGATGAAGGAAAACTTTTTGCGATTATTGGTTTTGGTTTGGTACCAATTGTGATTAAAAGTATTGTATGAAATTTATGTTTCTATTCCACACACACAAAGAGAGAGAGGGAGAGAACAAAGGGAGAAGAAAGACTGCAAATCCACAGCACACCAACAAAAGAGAAATAAACGGAAACTTTTCAATTTCTCAACACACGAGCACACCATCGCAGTACGCCCAGACACGCACTCCTCGCACAAGCGAGAGAAAATTGATGTAACAACTTTTAAGTGCTTATAGACGAACAGTTTTGCATAAAAAAAGAAGCAAAACGAGTGAAAAGGTCCTTTGGCCAATACATCAATGACATGCACTCTGTGCTGCGAGTTGCAGGTTGCGGCAACACACCTAGACGACGGAGGGGGTTAGAATAACTGAAAGCGCGTGCATTGTGATTGTTTTAAAGAGCAACCCACCGTTGGGTTGCTTTCGGTGCATACATTTTAAACCACATCAGTTCACAAAATACTCACAAGCACTTTATGTCTAGATTTCTGGCATTAAATCTACTCGACAATTAAACATCAATAACAGCAACAGCCATAATCGTATAATTTATCTTCAGCAATTAATTTGCAATAACTTTCAGTTGTCCAAGCCTACATTTGTATACTGCCCACTGTCCGCTCAGATCTGAACAATTGAAATTTATGTCAATACGGCAAAACAAAAACAATCAAACATGGCCTGTGCGGGCCAAATGCACAGCCCCAACCACCCGGGATGATATGCCCTCGATGGCGGCCTTCACTTTATTCAGATACGAGTATGAAAACAAATATATTTTGTGTTTAATAAACTGTTAAAAATATAAATTTTAAGTGGCAATTAAGAAGAAAGAATTGCATAATTTCCATTTTTAATGAGCAATTATAAGCATACGAGGACAGCCATGTGGGGGGAGTTGTGTGGATGTTGAAGAGCTGCACGGGTGGGAATGCGTAGGTGTACAAGGCTAATAACAGATATAATATTGTGTTTTAAGAATTATGGATTGAAGAGCATGTGTGCGGAAAAATTAGGGCACAGCAGTGCAATTAATACACATACTGAGAAGACAGACAAGATTTGCCAGTAGTATTGGTTGTAAATGCAACACTCACAGTCAAAAGTTTTTCACAACACTCTGACTCTTTTTTTCTTTCCTTGTTTTTTTTTTTTGTTATTTTGCATTTCTATTATTTTTCAACTTTTAACAATAAAGCGGAAAAGACAATGCCTACGTTGGGGTGGGGGTTAGAAAACAGAAAAACCTGATACGAAATTGGATTCCATAAGGCAAAGGTGGCAATTCACATGAAAGGTACTTTGACAAAAAATGCAACACTCACAGTCCCTGTACGTATTTGCTAGCGCAGACGAAATTGCTGGGACATCGAATCGCCGATTTTAATTGGTGAATTTTTCATTTCATGCCCTCAGAAAAAAATTAAAAAATTTCAGAATTTTTTTTGGAAAATTTTTATCTTCGTCTTCTTGGGGAATTTTTAATTTTTTTTGTTTGGAATTCTTCCTTTGGGCAACTTTTCATTGCACGCTCTCGCCGAAAAAAATTAAGAATTCCACAAAACATCCCCCAAACAATTTATGAAAAATGCCCCAAAAATCAACGATAATAAACATATCGAAATATGACTGACTTCTGAAAGTACCTATCTCCCAAAAAAAAAAATGAAAAATTATCCAAAAAAAAAAAAAAAAATCGGTATTTTTTCATTGCTTCAAAGAGAAACAATAAAAATCTTTCCAATTTTTGGGGCAATGTTTCCCAAAAATTAAACTTTAAATAAAATTAAGAATTCACCAACAAAATAAAATTGGGGAATTTTTCATAATAATGAATGGCCTCCAAAAAGTCCATTATGAAAATTTCCCCAAAAATTCTGAAAAATCCCCCAAACAATTTTTGAAAAATTGCCGAATGAAAAAAAAAAATATAGAAATGCAGAATTCCCTAAAATAAACCAAAAACCCCCAATAACTCCATTATAAAAATTTCAAATACCCCAAACAAAATAAAAATTTTTCCAATTTTTGTGGAAAGTTTCCAATTTTTTTGCCCCAAAAAAAATTAAGAATTCACCCAAAAAATTGGGTAGTTTTTCATAATAAAGAAAGGCCCATATGCAGAATTCCCTAAAATAAATGAAAAATCCCCCAAAAAGTCCATTATGAAAATTTTCCCAAAAATTCTGAAAAATCCCCAAAACAATTTTTGAAAAATTGCCTAATGAAAAAAAAATAATAAAGAAATGCAGAATTCCCTAAAATAAACGAAAAATTCCCCAATAAGTCCATTATGAAAATGTCCCCAAAAATTTTGAAAAAATACCCCAAAGAAAACAAAAAAATTTGGGGAATTTTTCATAATAAAGAATGGCCCAAATGCAGAATTCCCTAAAATAAATGAAAAAATCCCCCAAAAAGTTCAATATGAAAATTTCCCCAAAAATTCTGTAAAATCCCCCAAAACATTTCATATTGAACTTTTTGGGATATTTTTTCATTTATTTTGGGGAATTCTGCATTTGGGCCATTCTTTATTATGAAAAATTCCCCAATTTTTTTTTAAAGAATTCTTAATTTTTCGGAATTTTTGGGGAAATTTTCCTATAGGACGTTTGGGGGGATTTGTCATTTATTTTGGGGAATTCTTCATTTGGGGTATTTTTCATACCGTCCACTAATATTATATTATTTTCTCAGAATCTACAGGTAGTCTCCTATCATATGGCAAACCCTCTGTCACCTTTGGAACAAACGTAACCGTAACCTGTATCAAAGTCTGTGAACAAAACAAAACAAAAATATGGCTAAGCTGTGCGCATGTTTAATCCGACCGTAGACAATTATAAATCTGTTTTAATTAAATTAAAAAACGAAAGAAACATAAACCCTTGACCTGCCTGCGGCATCATCAGCAACAATTTCAAGTCTCGCCACTAAGCCAAAGTGAACTATTTTTTTTTGTTTGTGTGCAAATAACAACACGCGCTGCTTGTTTGTGACAACGAATTTGGCGTTTTATTTTTGGACAATATCCAAAATATTATTACTTTAATTTACTGCAATGCAGAAGTGAAACCACACACACGCCGGTTCCTGTTCCCATGATCGGCTGTAGAAAAGCGACGACGATAAGAAAAAAAACTGTAACACAAAAGCACTTGAAAAACTAGGCAATGTTGGAAAAAAGAGGATTTGCCACAGACAATTTCACTTTTATATTAGGCCATTTTCATAAGAGTTTCACAACACTCCGACTCTTTTTTTCTTTCCTTGTTTTTTTTTTTTTGTTATTTTGCCTTTCTATTATTTTTCAACTTTTAACAATAAAGCGGAAAAGACAATGCCTACGTTGGGGTGGGGGTTAGAAAACAGAAAAAAACCTGATACGAAATTGGATTCCATAAGGCAAAGGTGGCAATTCACATGAAAGGTACTTTGACAAAAAAAACGGCATTCGAGACAGCAGCGTAACTGGGGTGAGCTCCCATACACCCGGTGGTATGATGGCACAATTGTCGAAAGGGCAGTGTCAATCAACCCTCTCGGCCCATGGGTGCAACGGGGGAAATACTTTAGAAATTTTTTAATAAAGGCAGCATAAATGGATGAGGACATCTTAAAGTCATCTCTTCATCCTCTTGTCAAGTGAATGCTGAAATATTTCGTTTTATGAGATTCCCTTTGTTAGGCGAAACACACACACACACAGACAGACAGACGAAAAAATATCTGAAATATGAATATTGGCTTCATAACACAATATTTTCTTGACCATTTCTTGACCTGCATAAAGAAGATGGGATGATGAAATTTGTCTGCATTGTATTGTTATAAATACACTAAGTACGTTGTCATGGTTCCCCGTTTTTAATATTAAGAATATTATTATTGTCCTGATTCATTTCAAACAATACTGAAGTCAATGCGAAGGCGAAAAGCTTACACACAAATACGACGAAAGAAATAAGGTACTTTAAATAACTAAACCCTATATTCGTTATAGGAATTAAAGGAAATGATGTATATTAAAAACTATACCCGTCGTTGATGTAGGGTAGGTGGGTTAAACGGAGATTGAAAAAAAAAAACAATATTTAACCTAGTCTTTGGTAATTTCAGCTAAAGTGAGATTAGATTAGGTATCACCCTGGGTGAAAAACCACACTGACAAAATAAATACGGAGAATTATTAAAAATAATAGAGATTCCTTCTAACTCGGGAAAGGACTATGGTTTGTCCTTGATGTGCGACACCTGTTGGCTAAACTCTCCCACGACTATTCGATAAAGCTATCCAGCTGATACGGGATGTTAATTTCGGAATTCAGAATCCACTTCAGATGACAAACGAATGAGGTAAAACAAATCCGAACCCAACTTGTGTATGCACCGGCCACATGACACAACGGAACCGATGGAGATACCAACAATTCGTTCGAGTCCCTTTGAAAAAATCATCTTAATGATTTGTTCTCCCATTAGTTCGGCAACTTCAGATTCATATCAAATTAGACCGAATCACATCTGGGATCTGATGGAAAACCTTAAATTCTCAAAGATATCACCAAATGAAATTATCACATTCAAGCACATTATATTCGCAAGTTCATAAAGGGACACGAAAGACAAAGAGATTCTGGCATTGTTTTATGCTGTGTTCAGTGCTGGGCCAATGATTTGTGAAATTTTCCCTGCCCGTTGTCAGCGCTTCGGGCTAAAAAGCATTTGAAGAGCAGCGCACAATGTCAGCAACAGAATCAGCAGTAAGCTGACAAGCAGACAGACAGACAGGCAGGCAGGCAGGCATGAGGTAGCCTTAGGAATTCCATTGAACGCTATCATACTCATGCCAAATGACGATGGCGATGGCTGGTCATTACACGCAACAGCACATCGTTCGTGTTTCGCATTCGCATGAGATGGAGACAAACAGGACAATTCAGCAGCAAAAACGTCAACGTCAACAGCCACCAACAACATCAGTGGAGCAGTCAACAGTCGACAGTCCACACAGAAATGACAATGGCCACTAAATCATCGACAACAAAAGCGCTAATGAAATTGAAATCATTTGTTAAACAAAGCATGAATACATGACAACATCTCAGGAGTGCTATATTATGCTCTGCCCTCTCTACCAACCACTCCATTTCTCTCTCTCTCTCTCTAACATCCTACCGCTATCACAGTGTCCTGCAGCAATGGCAGGCAATGAATTGTGTACTCTCGCAAGACTGTCAAATGCGAGCGGTTAAGTGATGGACTGGAGACAAATGGAGACAATGAATGTTGTTGAGAGGGCACTTTCGAAATAATGCTGGGATTTTGAAGGAGATAAAATGGACCGGAGCCAACTTTACGTGGCCTAAACATTTTGTGGCAGATAGATATTTTTTAGATTATGAACGAAAGTGAGAATGTCTTTAAATGGCAAAGTATAGTCATGTGTGCATATGTACCACCTCGATGTGGTGGGAAATAAATTACTAGAAATATTAAATAAATAAAAAAATAAAAAATAAAAATATAAAAAATAAAAAATAAAAAATAAAAAATAAAAAATAAAAAATACAAAATACAAAATACAAAATACAAAATACAAAATACAAAATACAAAATACAAAATACAAAATACAAAATACAAAATACAAAATACAAAATACAAAATACAAAATACAAAATACAAAATACAAAATACAAAATACAAAATACAAAATACAAAATACAAAATACAAAATACAAAATACAAAATACAAAATACAAAATACAAAATACAAAATACAAAATAAAAAATAAAAAATAAAAAATAAAAAATAAAAAATAAAAAATAAAAAATAAAAAATAAAAAATAAAAAATAAAAAATAAAAAATAAAAAATAAAAAATAAAAAATAAAAAATAAAAAATAAAAAATAAAAAATAAAAAATAAAAAATAAAAAATAAAAAATAAAAAATAAAAAATAAAAAATAAAAAATAAAAAATAAAAAATAAAAAATAAAAAATAAAAAATAAAAAATAAAAAATAAAAAATAAAAAATAAAAAATAAAAAATAAAAAATAAAAAATAAAAAATAAAAAATAAAAAATAAAAAATAAAAAATAAAAAATAAAAAATAAAAAATAAAAAATAAAAAATAAAAAATAAAAAATAAAAAATAAAAAATAAAAAATAAAAAATAAAAAATAAAAAATAAAAAATAAAAAATAAAAAATAAAAAATAAAAAATAAAAAATAAAAAATAAAAAATAAAAAATAAAAAATAAAAAATAAAAAATAAAAAATAAAAAATAAAAAATAAAAAATAAAAAATAAAAAATAAAAAATAAAAAATAAAAAATAAAAAATAAAAAATAAAAAATAAAAAATAAAAAATAAAAAATAAAAAATAAAAAATAAAAAATAAAAAATAAAAAATAAAAAATACAAAATAAAAAATATCCTTTGTCTGGTCTCAGATATTTGGACATTCCGCCGGAATACAAGGTTATACAGGGACTCTCCTGAATTTATCCGGACGACGCTTTATAAAGAAAATGCATTTTTCAACCGAACGGTTCATATGTGGAATAGTCTTCCAGCAAGTTTCTTCCCTGTTAGCTGTGACATTCTCAAATTGTAGAAAAATGTCAACAATCACTACTCCCTATTTTCTCATTCAATACGATGATTTCCTATCGCTATCTGCCATAAAAAGTAAAACATTTATATGGACAACAGATGGACGGTAAAGGACCCCCTTGGGAGTGTGTCGAGACGTATCTCACATATCTTCTGATATATGAATATAAAGCAGATCCTTGCCTTTTGGATATAAACCAAATCCCCAATGGGTAGCACCTAACAGTCAACCATAAACCAGTTACGGGGGCTTTTCACATAAATCATCGGTCAGACCGCGTAGCCAATGTGCTGATAATCCTCCCAAAGAAAAATGAACCGTCGGCTAAAAAAAAAAAAAAAAAAAAAACACAAAAATCCCATACAAAATTATAGAATTTTTTATTATGAAAAATACCCCAACAAAGTTAGGACTTTCTTCAGAACTTTTAGATAATAACAAAATTGGAAATAATAAACTATTTTCTAACGAATTACGACTATGTTATTCTGTTATATGTTATTATACTTATAAAAGCTCGATTTCCGCCATCCCGGATTATTGCAACTCCTCGATTTTTTTATATTACGGTCTTTATAAGTGCAACTTTTTGAAGAAAAACGGTCGTGATAAGTGCAACATTTTTCTTATGCTCTAAAATTTTGTATTTTGGTTGGATGTCATGGTTAAACCAAACGCTGCCTTGTCAACATTATTATAACATATTTTACCGTTGTTTTCTTGTTATTTTTCATCCCATATTCTTCGATTTCAAAAAATTTAAACATATATATTTGGGGGCTCGGTAAGTACAACAATCTCAGTAAATGCAACAGGCTCGATTTCCTATCGGTTGCGCAAATCGAGTTCTTACTGTAAATAAAATTTTTTAAAAAATAAAATTTTCCGAGGTATTTGTGAGTTGTCATACCTTGAAAACGAATTGTCCGACTTCGTTGAAATATTTTTTTTAAATTTTATCAATAAATTATTTCTAATAATTGACTTTAGTGCATTTGAATCCGAAGTACAGTTACAGAGTAATTAATAGAATTATGTCGGAAAACATGCGCCCCGGTAGGCGAGTTGGTAGCGTGCTTGCCTATCAGCGTGGGGGTTGTGGGTTCGATTCCCACCAGAGGCTTTGGTCTGTCGCTGCAAAAATCAAGCCAAATAGTCTTTATCACTCGGTTTATCCTTGGACCCAAAATTAGAATATAAAATTTACTTTGTATTGTAACAATGCCACATATCTTAAAATTAAAATGAGGAATATATAACTAAAATCTAGGAAAAACTTTCGATTTTATTAGGAATTTAGTAAAGTGAGTTTTGGAGAATTGTTTTATTTGTTTTTGGGAATTCTTCATTTTTGGTCTTTTTTTTTTAAGAATGTGAGGAATAGATAAAATCGATGACGTACTTTGTATTTCATAAGGAATTTAGTGATGTGAGGTTTTGGAAATTTTTATTTTTTTTTTTTTGGAAATCTTCATTTTGAGTCTTTTTTTTTTTTTTTTGAGAGGGAGGAGTGGAGTATGAGGAATAGATAAAATCGATGAAGTATGTACATTCGATTTTATTAGGAATTTAGTTAAGTGAGTTTTGGGAAATTTTTCATTTATTTTTGGGAATTCTTCACCGGACCATTCACGCTGGAGTCCTTTCTGGATCTGCAGTGGATTTGGTTTAAGTGACACATCTGCAACCTACGTAGTATCTTTCCATCAGACCTACTGTTGCTTTTGTCCACCACTGTTTGGAGAGTATCCAAAATGCTCTGCTTGCTCCAGGATTTTCATCACGACTTTCTTTTCGCCTTCTACATTCTTAGTGTAAGCGGTAATTGAAAATGAATGCGAATATGATTACATTTATATCATTATATGTCTGGAATTGTCCTGGAGTTTTTACCATACATAGCAATGGTATTTCATACGACAAAACAAATCGTATGCAAAATATGGTTAAACAAGCTCGGTTAAATAAGCATTCAAATATTTAAAGATTTCATCTCTTCAGGAATCAACTAATATCTTCTTAAACAATATTTAGATCATAATGAACACCTCCTGATTAAATTCGTTCCACTTCCACTTATTAACATTAAATACAAATCGAATTCACTAATACTTCGTTTCCCTCTTACAGAACCAATTCGGATACACTTTCCACCTTAATCTAATTCCCATTAAACTCGAATTTTCCGCACCCGTAGTTTTATAAAACACATCAACCACATCGGCTAATAGCCACTCCAAAGTGTTTCACTATTAACGACGCTAATGGCTGGCCGGTCGGCTGAAGTAAACTGAAATCCCTTCATTTAATCCGTTAAAATAAAACAAAAACAAAGCGCAACACAGCACAGTGTGTTTTTGCGAAATAAGCCGTATTGTTATAATAATTATTACTTATTTGGACAAATGCAAAAGAAAAAATATTTAAAAAAAAAACCGAAGGCAACTTAAAACAAATAAACGCTCACACACATTTATACACACCAACTAAGTGGTAATTATAACTTTATCACGCTGTAAGTGTATGTGTATGTGTATGTGTGTGTGAGCAGCCTTATACACTCACCCAAATGATAAGGACAGCATTGTGCCAAGAAATTAGAAATATGAGAAGGATAATTGTTTTGTACCATTTAAAGTCAACATCATTTAAGACGATTTGGCAAAGATGCCTCGATTATAATGATGTTTATTCGATTATTGTTGGCCTACATCGACTTGGAAGGAGTCTAAAGTGGGGCATACGAAAAGGAAGAAAAAGAATTATATTTAAATTTAGTACAAGATAAATGCATGACGTTGGTGTAGGGGCAGGCACGTTTTAAAGAAATTTAAAAAGAAAAAAATGTATCCACACATTTTTTTAAAATATTTATATCCACACCCTACGGGTAGGAGGGTATATATCATTTGATACGGCTCAAACGTGTAACACATAGAAATATCCACATTAGACCCCAGGTGTCTTTGAATCAAATTCGATTTATGACTTTCTGAAACGTTTGAGCCATGTCCGTCTGTCCTGCTGGTACGCACGATAACTTACGAAAGAGTTAAACAATCGCTTTGAAATTTGGCATGGGCTAATGTTTTCCCAAAACTGTTTATTGGATTGCTTATGGGCTATATGGCCACACCCCTTCGGGTACCTCCCATACAAATCTGCTATTTCGCCCACTTAAGAAATCGTGTTATAATATCAATATGCCCAATGCGATCTTGTCCATATTCTGTGTATAGTAAAACTATAGCTAGTCAAAGTTTTGGACAAAAACTTGGATGTCTGGCAACTCCACTTCTGGTACCTTCCATACAAATGTACCATCCCGCTGACTTTAGAAATCCTGTAATAATACCAATATACCCAACGCGATCTTGTCCAAATTTTGTATTTAGTAAAGCTATATCTAGGCAAAGTTTGCGACAAAAACTTGGAAGTCTGGCAACTCCCCTTCGGGTAGCTCCCATACAAATGTACCATCCCGCCAACTTTAGAAATCGTGTAATAATACCAATATACCCAACGTGATCTTGCCCAAATTTTGTATTTAGTAAAGCTATAGCAAGACAACGTTTTGAAGAAAAACTTGGATGTCTGGCAACTCCTATTCTGGTATCTCCCATACAAATGTGCCATCCCGCCCCATTAGAAATCGTGTAATATTATCAACTAGTAAGTTGTAATGCGCCTATGGCGCCCGTTAATTTGCTTGAGAAAGTATTTGTTACTTAATTTTAAAAATTTTGAGAAAACTATTTCGTAAAAAAAAATTTCGGAAAAAAATTAAATTGGGAAAAAAAAAATTTTGTGGAAAAAAAAAAATTTTGTTGAAAAAAAAAATGTTTGTTGAAAAAAAAAATTTTGCTGAAAAAAAAAATTTTGTTGAAAAAAAAAATTTTGTTGAAAAAAAAAAATTTTGTGGAAAAAAAAAATTTTGTTGAAAAAAAAAATTTTGTAAAAAAAAAAAATTTTGTAAAAAAAAATTTTGGAAAAAAAAAATTTTGGTAAAAAAAAAATTTGGGGAAAACACAATTTCTGTACAAAAAAAAATATTATTTTTTTATTATTATTATTTATAGAATTATTATAGAATGCCTATTTAAATTCCTACGTACTGCGTGACAGAGTCAGTGAATCAGTGAATCAGGGAATCAGTGTCGAGGGTAAATATATATTAAGATATGCCCAATGCGATCTTGCCCAAATTCTGTATTTAGTAAAGCTATGGCTGGACATCCAATGGTGGTAGTCCCGCTCACTGAGGGTGAGGTTATATATAAGTCGGTTTACCCGACTGCAACTTTTTCACTGGAGTTTTATAGAATTTTCAAAACAAAAAAGTTATTTGGCCGACCCTGAATAACGTTATTCATTACAAAATATTTTTGCATTTGATTTATTCTTAATATTTCATGATAACTACAAAACTATAAAAAAAAAACTCATAGCAACAAATTACTTTCTAATTAATCGGCAGCTCCAACTTTTTGAAATTGACCTCAACTTCTTTGGAATGGGAATATGAGAGCAAATATCTCAAAATTGGTAAGTACAGCAAAATAAATTTTCGATATGCATTTCTTACATTCTCTGTAATAAGAGGAGACCATTTATTTTTTTAAAAGAATTTTGGCTGAAACGATGTAAAAGTAAACAAACTGAAATCGGACAGCATTCTGGAACACAAATACGGCGAATGTCGTACAAAAGTGATTTCCCAAGCAAAGTAAAAGTTAGACGACATATTGCAAATTGTAGGTAATTGCGAGTTCTAATTGCTCATAAAATTGTAGCCGATGATTGAATATTTGTGTTCGCTTTAGGAGGACTTGTAGCACAATGTCTCTTCTCAATAAGAAGAAGTTGGACTCATCAATACTCTTGAAAATGTAAAGAAATTTTTTTTTTAAAAAAAAAGAAGTTTTCTTCAAACATTTATAATAATTTTCCACTTTGAATGTTAACGAATTCCCGAAGAATACAAAATATGGCCAAAGATTTTATATATTAAGTTTTCTGTAAGTCTAGAGAATATGAAATGTTGTAATCATTTTGATTGAAATGCAAGCTGTGGTGAAATAGCGGTTGCTAAATGCTGACTTCATGGATCTTCAAAATAAACTGGAAAGGGTCATATGCATGTACACCAAACAATGGTTGACATTATGATTTTGTTTATATTTTTAATTTTTTTATTTTGTCCTACACAGCTCCTTTTATTTTTAACAATATCCCCCGTGGTTAGTTTCTAATTCATGGGTCGCGTATTGTAATCAGTCAGCAGTTACTTATTTGTTTCGCATCAGCAATTCTAACTATGCGACGACCGTCATTTATTCCACACTCCTTCGCTATAACTTTGCGGCATAGACGCGGTAAGCCGGGATTAAAAACTTTCCACGTAATTGTGATGTTGCTGCCCCACCCAAAACGGGTGCGAAGGGTGGACGGCCGGCAGTTGTATAAACACTATGTGCACCATTACGCTGTTCACCGCTAAAAACGTAAAGTGCACAAAATAAAAGCTACAAACTAAACGGGCGCGATACGAAGCGAATTCTACAGCGGTGAAGGGAACAGGTGAAGGTAATGAAAACAATGCCGCCGCAAGTTGCAGCCAGAACTACAACAATACAATAAAAGCTTATAGTTGCTCATTTATGGTGCGATTGTGTTTACTTAAGCGAAACGTACACATTTATTTACAGTTTGTGTGTATTAATGGCGCTACAGTAGGTGGGGGGAGGCATATTAGTTAAAGGCATCGGTTTGGAACAAAAGGCGGGTATGACGACACCATAAAATTAACATAACCTAAGAAACCGAGTACGTTGTTCAATTGCATGTACATATCGCTCATTTAATTCAATAGTGTCACAATTCAAAATTCACTTATTATATTTCTGCTCCAGAAAAGACTGTAAATCTCCCATTAGAGTTGACTTTTGTTCTGCGAGTATTATAGTTTATTCGGGAAACCTATAATTTCTTTCCTATATTTCCTCAGTAAGGCGCAATTGTAAACTGTAAAAGGCTCTCCTGAAAAAGTCGTATTTTCAGTTGTGACACTATTGAATTAAATGAGCGATATATTTATGATGAAAAGGCCAGACATCCTCTGTATATGTGAAAAAATAGTAGTCCAATGCTAAGTGTGTCCATCCCTGATGGAGGCTATTTTGAACTTCATTTGTATGGGTTTGGTGGCGTATGAACAATTTCAAAATAAAATCGGAAATAGCTCATACGCCACCTCAGCTGCACATTTCAATGCCACACACTTTTGGGTATATAAAGTAACCGTTATGGAAAAATGGTACAATTTCTGAACCCGTTGTCAAAAGCTTTATATATCTTGCACGGAATATATTGGGCTATAATAGAAAAAAAATTAGGAAAAAGAATTGTGCGTTCATCACAATTATCAATGGATAAAGGACATTTTTAATTTTTGGAGTCCTTGTACCATAATGATATTATATTTTTCGTTGATATCCGTTCAAATGACACCAAGATTTTCTCAATGTGAATTCGCGTTCCAAAGTTATTCCACATCGAAAGAAGCAACGTACAATTTCGACCTAAAGTAATCATTTAGTAGCCGCTAGAACTGGTGGAATGCAGTCGATAAATTTCATCCAAAACGAAGAGGGTCAAAATTCGTACAGGGTCGAAGGTTTTTTATGGAATTTTCCTATAGGAAAACTCGCCTAAAAATAAGTGTCCCAACCATTTCCCATGTAAATTAAGGCCAAATTTCATATTACAGTTCAACCTCGATATAACGGCCCTCAATATAACGATTTCCTCGATTTAACGAATTTTTTGAAATCCCCAACAGCGCTCCATAATATCTAATACAAAATAAACCTCTCTATTACGAATACGTTTGTCAAAAACCTCGTTATAACGAATTATCAACCATTGCAGTGACACAGACACATACGAAATTATTGTGTTTTTTTTGGCTTAAGCAAAGTTTTCCAAGTTTTTCGATAGAAAATCATATTTGTTTGATGCTTAGTAAAATAAGCACTGATAGTTGTCGTTGCTGTTAGCTGTAAAGTTCTAATGGCAGGGGAAAAAAGAGATGTTCAAATGAACGGAAATCGTTCGCTATAACACTGTATGTAGATGATGATTAATAAACAAGGTTTATTTATCTCTTTATAACGAATGGAAGTGCAACTTCACCTCGATGTAACGAACCTCATTTTAACGAATTATTCAATATAACGTTTTTTTTTCTGATCCCCTTGAGATTCGTTATATCGAGGTTAGACTGTAGTTCTTTTTTGGTGAATTTTCTTGTTTTGGGGTGATTTTTATAATTTTACATTGAAATTCCACATGTTTTTTTTTTGGATATTTTCATAACATACGTTAATCATCTTTTTTTTAAAATATGGTTTTTTGGGGTATTTTTCAAAATATCTGGAAAATTTTTCATAATTTTGAGGTAACATTTAATTTTTTCGTTTGAAAAATGCCCCAAAAAAATTTTACAATGACAAAATTCCACATTTTTTTTATTTTTGAGATTTTTTTTTTTGGGATATTTTCACAACATACGTCAACCATCGTTTTTTTTATTACATGGTTTTTTTGAGGGTATTTTTCAAAATATCTGGAAAATTTTTCATAATTTTAATTTTTTCATTTTAAAAATGCCCCAAAAAAATGGACAATGAAAAATTCCCCAATTAATTATTTTTGGGATTTTTTTTCTTTTTTTGGATATTTTCATAATCATATATCGTTTTTTTGGTATAATGTTGTTTTTTTGAGGAGGGTATTTTTCATAATATTTGGAGGGTAATTTTTCATAAATTGAGGTATTTTTCAAAATATCTGGGAAATTTTTCATAATTTTGAGGTAACATTTAATTTTTTCATTTGAAAAATTCCCCAAAAAAATTTTACAATGAAAAAATTTCACTTTTTTTTTTTGGAGATTTTTTTTTTTTGGAATATTTTCACAACATACGTAATTTCATAACTTTTCATAAATTGACGTATCTTTCAAAATATCTGGAAAATTTTTTCATAATTTCGAGGTAACATTTAATTTTTTTCATTTGAAAAATGCCTTAAAAAAATGGACAATGAAAAATGAGGGTATTTTTCATAATATTTGGAGGGTAATTTTTCATAAATTGAGGTATTTTTCAAAATATCTGGAAAATTTTTCATAATTTTGAGGTAACATTTAATTTTTTCATTTGAAAAATGCCCCAAAAAAAATTTTACAATGACAAAATTCCACATTTTTTTTATTTTTGGAGATTTTTTTTTTGGGATATTTTCACAACATACGTCAATCGTCGGTTTTTTTATTATATGGTTTTTTTTTGAGGATATTTTTCAAAATATCTGGAAAATTTTTCATAATTTTAATTTTTTCATTTGAAAAATGCCCCAAAAAAATGGACAATGAAAAATTCCCCAATTAATTATTTTTGGGAATTTTTTTCGTTTTTTGGATATGTTCATAATCATATATATTTTTTCTTTTTTTTTTGGTATAATGTTGTTTTTTTTTGAGGAGGGTGTTTTTCATAATATTTGGAGGGTAATTTTTCATAAATTGAGGTATTTTTCAAAATATCTGGGAAATTTTTCATAATTTTGAGGTAACATTTAATTTTTTCATTTGAAAAAGTCCCCAAAAAAATTTTACAATGAAAAAATTTCACTTTTTTTTTTTTGGAGATTTTTTTTTTTTGGAATATTTTCACAACGTACGTAATTTCATAACTTTTCATAAATTGACGTATTTTTCAAAATATCTGGGAAATTTTTCATAATTTTGAGGTAACCTTTAATTTTTTCATTTGAAAAATGCCCCAACAACATTTTACAATGAAAAAATTTCACAATTTTTGGGATATTTTCACAACATACGTCAATCATCTTTTTTTTTATAATATGTTTTTTTTGGGTATTTTTCAAAATATCTGGGAAATTTTTCATAATTTTGAGGTAGTATTTAATTTTTTCATTTGAAAAATGCCCCAAAAAATGGACAATGAAAAATTCCACAATTAATTTTTTTTTTTTGGATATCGTTTTTTTTTTTGAGGGGGGTATTTTTCATAATATTTGGAGGATAATTTTTCATAAATTGGGGTATTTTTAGTATTTAATTTTTTCATTTGAAAAATGCCCCAAAAAAATGGACAATGAAAAATTCCACAATTAATTATTTTTGTGATTTTTTTTTTGGATATTTTCATAATCATATATCGTTTTTTGAGAGGGGGTATTTTTCATAATATTTGGAGGATAATTTTTTATAAATTGGGGAATTTTTCAAAATATCTGGAAAATTTTTCATAATTTTGATTTTTTAATTTTTTCATTTGAAAAATGCGCCAAAAAATTTTTTTATTTTTGGAGATTTTTATTTTTGGGATATTTTCATAACACGTCAATCATAATTTTTTTTTATAATATTGTGTTTTTTTTTTAAATATCTGGGAATTTTTTCATAATTTTGAGGTAGTATTTAATTTTTTCATTTGAAAAATGCCCCAAAAATGGACAATGAAGAATTCCCCAATTAATTATTTTTGGGATTTTTTTTGGATATTTTCATAACATACGTCAATCATATATCGTTTTTTTTTTTTGATAATAATATTTGAAAAATTATAAATTGTTTGGCGTATTTTTTAGAATTTTTTGGAGAAAATGAACTTTGTTGGCATTGGCCTCAAATTATTTACACGAATTGTAAAAAATCCCCCAAACAATTTATGAAATAAAAACCCAATGCAAATTCCCTTAAATATTTTGAAAAATCCCCAAAAAAAATTTTATTAACATTTCATTTTATCACATGAAAAATGACCCAAAAAATAAATAATGAAAAATTCCCATTTTCTTATTTTTGGGGATTTTTATCTATTTTTTTGGGATATTTTCATAACAGAAGTCTAATAATGTTTCGATTTTTTTATAATTTTTTCTTTTGGGGTATTTTTCATTTAATAAATCATATATCGTTTTTTTGGTATAATGTTGTTTTTTTGAGGAGGGTATTTTTCATAATATTTGGAGGGTAATTTTTCATAAATTGAGGTATTTTTCAAAATATCTGGGAAATTTTTCATAATTTTGAGGTAACATTTAATTTTTTCATTTGAAAAATTCCCCAAAAAAATTTTACAATGAAAAAATTTCACTTTTTTTTTTGGAGATTTTTTTTTTTTGGAATATTTTCACAACATACGTAATTTCATAACTTTTCATAAATTGACGTATCTTTCAAAATATCTGGAAAATTTTTTCATAATTTCGAGGTAACATTTAATTTTTTTCATTTGAAAAATGCCTTAAAAAAATGGACAATGAAAAATGAGGGTATTTTTCATAATATTTGGAGGGTAATTTTTCATAAATTGAGGTATTTTTCAAAATATCTGGAAAATTTTTCATAATTTTGAGGTAACATTTAATTTTTTCATTTGAAAAATGCCCCAAAAAAAATTTTACAATGACAAAATTCCACATTTTTTTTATTTTTGGAGATTTTTTTTTTGGGATATTTTCACAACATACGTCAATCGTCGGTTTTTTTATTATATGGTTTTTTTTTGAGGATATTTTTCAAAATATCTGGAAAATTTTTCATAATTTTAATTTTTTCATTTGAAAAATGCCCCAAAAAAATGGACAATGAAAAATTCCCCAATTAATTATTTTTGGGAATTTTTTTCGTTTTTTGGATATGTTCATAATCATATATATTTTTTCTTTTTTTTTTGGTATAATGTTGTTTTTTTTTGAGGAGGGTGTTTTTCATAATATTTGGAGGGTAATTTTTCATAAATTGAGGTATTTTTCAAAATATCTGGGAAATTTTTCATAATTTTGAGGTAACATTTAATTTTTTCATTTGAAAAAGTCCCCAAAAAAATTTTACAATGAAAAAATTTCACTTTTTTTTTTTTGGAGATTTTTTTTTTTTGGAATATTTTCACAACGTACGTAATTTCATAACTTTTCATAAATTGACGTATTTTTCAAAATATCTGGGAAATTTTTCATAATTTTGAGGTAACCTTTAATTTTTTCATTTGAAAAATGCCCCAACAACATTTTACAATGAAAAAATTTCACAATTTTTGGGATATTTTCACAACATACGTCAATCATCTTTTTTTTTATAATATGTTTTTTTTGGGTATTTTTCAAAATATCTGGGAAATTTTTCATAATTTTGAGGTAGTATTTAATTTTTTCATTTGAAAAATGCCCCAAAAAATGGACAATGAAAAATTCCACAATTAATTTTTTTTTTTTGGATATCGTTTTTTTTTTTGAGGGGGGTATTTTTCATAATATTTGGAGGATAATTTTTCATAAATTGGGGTATTTTTAGTATTTAATTTTTTCATTTGAAAAATGCCCCAAAAAAATGGACAATGAAAAATTCCACAATTAATTATTTTTGTGATTTTTTTTTTGGATATTTTCATAATCATATATCGTTTTTTGAGAGGGGGTATTTTTCATAATATTTGGAGGATAATTTTTTATAAATTGGGGAATTTTTCAAAATATCTGGAAAATTTTTCATAATTTTGATTTTTTAATTTTTTCATTTGAAAAATGCGCCAAAAAATTTTTTTATTTTTGGAGATTTTTATTTTTGGGATATTTTCATAACACGTCAATCATAATTTTTTTTTATAATATTGTGTTTTTTTTTTAAATATCTGGGAATTTTTTCATAATTTTGAGGTAGTATTTAATTTTTTCATTTGAAAAATGCCCCAAAAATGGACAATGAAGAATTCCCCAATTAATTATTTTTGGGATTTTTTTTGGATATTTTCATAACATACGTCAATCATATATCGTTTTTTTTTTTTGATAATAATATTTGAAAAATTATAAATTGTTTGGCGTATTTTTTAGAATTTTTTGGAGAAAATGAACTTTGTTGGCATTGGCCTCAAATTATTTACACGAATTGTAAAAAATCCCCCAAACAATTTATGAAATAAAAACCCAATGCAAATTCCCTTAAATATTTTGAAAAATCCCCAAAAAAAATTTTATTAACATTTCATTTTATCACATGAAAAATGACCCAAAAAATAAATAATGAAAAATTCCCATTTTCTTATTTTTGGGGATTTTTATCTATTTTTTTGGGATATTTTCATAACAGAAGTCTAATAATGTTTCGATTTTTTTATAATTTTTTCTTTTGGGGTATTTTTCATTTAATAAATTTGCACAAATTGTTAATAACGTTAGCCTCAAATTATTTACCCGAATAATGAATTGAAATAAGCAAACTGACATTGGTACTTACAACTTCATAAGAACATAATTATATTTTTTTTTTTGGTACTCCAGCTACTAAAATTTTTCCGATAGCACGCTTTCTGACCTTTCCAATTCTTAACAATGTAAAATCTATTTGAATGAATTTCAATATCTGAAACCACACTTTCAATATTTGAAATCACCCATTGTGCTCTGTTTTCAGTTTCCACCAATACAAATTCCTCCGAAACATGCACTTTACGAGTTAGGCTAATTTCCACGAACTATGCAATAAATATTGACGGCATGTGCATAAAAGGACTAACTGGAAAAATGAGAATTCAATTTTCCTCCCACGAATGAATGGCACGTGTATGCGAGTATTTCATTATTACTTGGAAAAATGAGATTCCCTTGAAAGTTGTATTTTGTCCGTTATAGTTAAAGGATTTTTTTTTACAAAGTTCTTATTGCCATTTTAGATGTCAATTTAATATGGAAGCGAAAAAAATCGCTGGAAAAGTATAATCTGCAAATTCAAATATTATGGGGAAACGGTTTCTAATTGGGGTTTATAGAGTGGCAGGAACAATGGAGGGTAATTATTTTATAATGTTCATTTATATTATAATTGGGTGCAAGTGCAAGCAAATGTTTTGCTTGTTGGAGAAAAACCTAATCTCTGCGTCAGTGCAGAAAATTCCATTTTTCTTTGAATACCAAAATAACGCCTCTTGTTGGAAAACCCCGTAGAAACATGTAAGTGGACCACCCTTTCTGCGCATCTCCCGGGTCTTAGTCATTAAAGAAAATATAAACAAATCTATTTTTGTTAATTTTTTTTATAGAAATTTATATTTGGACCACCCCTTCTGTGCTTGAGTCACAGCTCTAACTCAAACCATTTTTCAAAAATAAACTGATCGTATTAGTTTGACTCGTAGTACTCATTTAAGACATAAATAATATTTTTTGTGGTGAACTAAAATTTTTTTTTGCTCTGCGAGCAGAAATGACATAAGTGAGAAAGTTTTCAATTGTTCGAATTATCAAAATGGGCCAACCACTAGTTCTAGTAAAATGTTGCCTTAAAGTATTCCCCAGCAAAATTGAATCGCAATTGAATTTGAGATTTTCCCCTTTTTGAGTCTACTGCTGAAATGCCGTAAAACTGATTTATATTGTTTATGAGCTCAGCCATGCAATGCGTCACAGCGATATTTCTCCATAACGTTTCCCATAAATCACAACATCTAAAAAGTTGCAAACTGTATGAGAAATGTCCAAAAAAAAAAAAAAAGACATTAAAATAATGCTGTTGACTTCGATTATACAGTAAAGCGACCGAAGAGGACACACTTACACACAGGAGCATACATTAATACATACAAATGTAAAGATGTTTGAATGTGTATACACATATTGACAGGGAAATGTTTCGACGATGATGACGATGATGATGATGATGACGATGACATTTCAAATGCAGCTCCCTTAAATAGCAAAGTGATGAAATTGACAATTCACTCCTGATGTGTGGGAGTATGAGTCAGTAAGTGCGACTGTGTGTAAGGCTAAATGTTTGAAGAACGTTATGCACACTACTGACAACTGGCACACACACGCACACACACATTCTTCTTAATACGTTTAAGTATTCATCTATACAAGGGGAAGGGAAAGCATGCATGTGAGTGAGCGAGTGTGTGTGTATGTGTGACAGTTATGTATTGTTGCATGCAACAAATGCAATCAGTTAAATTGCTCTGATAAATGTCAGCCAACATTTGCATATCCGGCGCTGGCATTCGCCATTCGGCACAGAGAGACGGAGAGAGAGAGAGCCAGAGAGAGGGAGATAAATGCCATTTGGTTTTTAGTGTTCGAAATGCGAGAACATTTGATGGCATTAGTTTGTGTTGCGGTTTTGAACCACATCAAGTGCGTCTCATTCGTTGCCGTTGCGTTCAAATATGTATGATGGTGGAAGGCAAGGCAAGGGAAGGGGTCCGGGTGTAACCGATTGGCCATAAATGTTGTCCATACTTAGGAACGCATGTACATGCAGTTATTTGTGTGGTTAGGCGAAAAGCGTTGTCGACCCATCACCACATGCGAGGGCAGTCTAATGAACGTTGTGATAGTTTCACGTTTCTTTCTGGGGGGACGGGGGGACGGTGGATAGTCAGTGCAAAGAACTGGCAACGACAACTGTAAGCTTTGCTGGTCTACAACGACTCACTCGCAACGGATACTGAGTAATTAAAATTCATTTGGTGTACAATCGTTTTCACTGAAAATGTTAGCGGGAACAACAAATAAAATTGGTCGGTGTCAATCATGTCAAGATCTTAAGAAAGTTTTCAAAAAGGGCGGCATAAGTATTCCCAAGAATAAATATTTCTATTCAATACGGTTGCTGGATTTTGGAATAAGCGTTGTCATCTGTACAACTCTAAACACTTTAGACGTTTCTTAAACATGTGCTCAACTAAGGTATTTGTAGACAAAGCTTGACAACCCAATATAATGGATGTGCAGTCTTAGACAAGTCCATTCATCAATGGTAGGGTTTTCAGGCTTAGAGATCCAGTGGATACATGGTTTATTAGTGGAACAATCGGAACTGATAACAAATTATCAGAATACTTTTTTTGGTGTATGGAAAGAATACTTTTCCAATAGATGTACGATAAAATGTCCTTAGCAACAACAGGACACAGTAGTAATGCTAAATCAATGCTAATTGATTTTTGCACAAATTTCAACTTTAATAGCCCAGCTAGAAACTCGACATTCGGGGAGTATGCACCCCTTGTAGCCCAGACATCCACTAAGAACGGATATTTCGGAATGGCAAAACGAAAAAAAAAACGCAAAAATACAAATGAATCAAATATTGTGATATTTTATTCATGATATAAATTAGTTCATTTGGTAAGCGCAAATGGAAATGAGTTTCAAAACGTACCAAAACGGAATAAAAAACAGACAAAAAAGGGGGGGAAATAAAAAAAACGTGGAAATTCGTTAGATATGCGACGAAAATAGGGCCAAAACGGGATAAAAAAAAGGGTAAACATGGGAAAAAATAAAAAAAGGGTGAAACAAAAAATAATAAGAATAAAATTGGACCAAAGGGGACAAAAATGTAAACCAATTTTTTGGCAAATGGGTTAGAGATGGGATAAAAATGGGATAAAAAGGGGAATAAAAGGGGAAAAATTAAACAAATTGATGGCAACGAAAATAAAAAGGGGTGAAACAAATTGATGGCAACGACAAGTGTATAATAGTTACAGAAGGGACGGAAAAGGGAACAGACCCTGATAAAAACGGCACAAAAAGGGGAAACTATAAAAAAGGTGAAACTAATTTTTGGCAGCAACAGGTGGATATGAGTTAGAGATGGGACAAAAACATGGCAAAAACGGGATAAAAAAGGTACAGAAAGAGGACAAATAAAAAAATGCTAAACTAATTTATGGCAACAAGAAGTGTATAATAGTTAGAGAAAGGACGAAAAATCAAAACGGGATAAAAAAGGGACAAAAAGGGGAAACTATAAAAAAAAGGTGAAACGAATTTTTTGGCAACAACAGGTGGAAATGAGTTAGAGATGGGATGAAAATGGGGTCAAAAATTGACAAAAAGGGGGAAAACAAAAATGTGTGAAAATCAATTGTAATCGACTGAACTATTTTAATTTTTGGAAGAAATGGAAAAGTTGAATCCTTTTCCTAGTGAAATATATAAATGAATAATGATTTAAATGTAATCACAAAAGGCCGAGAAGTAGAAATATGCATGACAACTGCAGGTAAAATTAGTTTATAAATGGAATAAACCCTGGAAAAAAAATAGTACAGACTGAGGACAAAATAGAGAAATTTTAAAAGTGTCAAAATCTATTTCAAACAAGTGGCGAAATACTGGAAGAAGGTTAAAAAGGGGCAAAGAAGTAGTCAAGATAGGTGAAATTTTAAAAAAGTTTGAGAAATGACCAAAAAAGGACCGAAGCGTACCAAAACGGGATAAAAAGGGACAAATGGTATGTGGAAACAAAAAAACGTTTAATAAAACCAGCTGACAATTGGATGATTCCTTATAGAGGTTGTGGAAAAATTTTTCAAAAATAAGCATAAAGGGCGAGAGAGAAAGTAAAAAGGGAAATACATGTTTGAAAACTGTTCCGGACTTGACAGCAAACTCTTGCAAAAAAGTAAAAAAATGGAAACAATTAAAGAAGGATGAACAAATACACCAAATTAATATCTATCGCCTAAAATTGGAAAAATAACATAAAGGACTTTTATTTTTTTTTTGGGAACCAATGATATTAAACAAATATTTTTTGTTGTAGTGGAAAAGGGGAATTTACGCATACGAAGCAGCGAATATTTTGCTAGACTATGATAGGGGAGCTTAATCTAAACCTACGGCCTATGTATTCGAACACAAAATATTAAAAAAGAAATTGTTAAGAATTTCCATTACAGCTCCAAGACCATATGGACCAATAGCTATGCCAATTTGTTGGACGTTTAATACAGGGTGGGCCAAATGCGACCAAGTGATCATGTCCATAGTTTAGCTGTCAGTATATGCTGTCTTCCACTGTTCGAACGCCCTTAGACCGTAAGAAGGCCCTGAGACCGTTCTTTCAGTCAGAACTTCACTCCGTCTCGATAGAAAACCGAATTAGTCCTGCACTCGTTTCACCGTATTCCAGCAATCAGTAACTTTATCATATATTATGCCTTTTCCTTTCCAATGTAAGCCCAAAACTCATCATACCACTGTCGCGTGCTGTAAAACTTTTAACCTTTCCGAACATCTGGTGGAAATCATTATTTGATTTCAACCTTATTAAACATTCCACTCATATTGCTTTGGCTAATTCATATTTGTTGTTTCTCCGCAATGTTAATGCCCGATTGATGTTGTAGTGGTTGTTGTTGTTGTTGTTATTCCGTCGAATGTTGTTCATATAATTTGATCGTGTTGGCAAAGTTTTTCGAAGTTGGCCAAGGAGAGACCGCCAGCATCAGCAAATTGATGGAAAGGCGGGCGGAAACTTTTACTTTTTGTTGCGGTCATGTTTTGGCGCTTAAAATGCGTTAAGTAAATATGATTTAGAAGAAAATCACGAAGGAACATTTACTCAATTAGTATGGACCGCATATAAAGGCACTTCAGCCACATCAACGGGCAGCGGGCAACAATGCCAACAACAACGCAACACTCTAAAAACTTTTTGGCCAACACGAATATTTGCTGTGTATGTGTATGTGTGAATGTGCGCTTGTATTTGTTTGGTTTGAAATACGAGAGCGAACTTGTAAATTTCGTTATTTGAAGTTTTTCAAATTGTGTTGGTTTTTTTTTTATTTGTTTGTTTCTTTGGTAGTTATTTTTGGTTTCGTCTCGCTGGGTAAATATTTGTGGTTGGTGTCGTGGAAGGATTCCCGCTTCCCCTTTACCGGCTGTCCTTTTTCTGGCATAGAGTTGTTTATTCGTTTTTGCGACGCGACAACGTTTTAAAACCAAACCCAAAGGTACACAAACACCCCTAGCAAATATCCTTTTGAATACCTTAAACTTTGTACAGGTTGATAATTTAGCGCAAATCAAATATGAAAAAGTTTCAGGGGGAAAATTTTAAATGGTCCACACCAGTTTGAGTTTGGGGAATTTTTACTAAGATAAACCAAGGGACCAAGGGAGAGAGAAATAATAGTTTACAGGATAATTTCATATATCGAGCCCTAAGCGCGAAAATTTAGCAGGAGAGGATTTTTTGGTCAACCAACTATGTCATCGAGTGTAGCTTTGGCTGTGTGGTACGTAGCGCCGTCCTGTTAAAACCAAATATTGCCAATATCGTCCTTTCCAATTTTTGTAAACCAAAAATTCGTTCAACATGGCCCGATAACGAAATGAGCACTAGTTTGAAAAAAAAAACGTTAGATTTACTAATGACGGCGTGTTATTTTTAGGAAAAAGGGACGAGCATGGTGATAACGAGTGGAATTTTCCACAAGATGTTACGCATGTGTGGCTTCACAAAACAATCCCACGCTTGCGTCTAACGCGTTCTCGTTCCTTCTTTAGGACTAGTTTAGTTTAAGAAAATATTGGAAAATAAAAAATCACTTCTTACAAGCATTCAACCGTGCTAGAGCAATTTATTTCTGTCTCGTACAAAAAGGTTAATTGAAGACAGTAATATTAGTAACAATTGTTGTGGATGATTTTCCATGAACTGTACTTCGCTTAAACAAAAAATTGGCTTTATTGAAAAAAATCAGCTCGATTGAATCACCGAAAAAGGGTTAAAAATCGGTCCAAAGGCTTTCACACGAGCTTCATACATCAAACTTAAAAAAAAAAAAAATTCTGACGTGTACATGAAAATCGCCGATACACGTGTATTTTTATTTTTTATCCCCTTTCCGAAAAAGTAAATTTGGTTAATAGGACAGAATGTGTGTAACACGGTGTAATAATAACAATACAAATATTTTGCTTTCTGAAATGGCACAACTCTAAAAATTCTTGGACACCACGAATTTTTATGATTATTATTGATAACTTCTTCCCCCAAAGTATTTGGATGACTTGCATCAAACTTTAATTAATTATTTAAAATTTATTGAATAATTTCGAAATTTGCCGGTTGTTGCTGATCCACAACATCCTCCCATCCTCGTAGATACCTACACGTGTATCCATTAAATGCCCTTTAAAATATATTCTCACTCCATACGGAGACTACAGCGAAACTGTGTGACCAGCAAGAGGGCCAAGGGGCGGTGTTTGGACGAAAGAGTAACATTACATTAAAACTGACATTTTGATTAATTTTCTAAATAAGCTGTCAGTTGGTCAGTGCAACACAATATTTTAAAATTAAGTAAAATGGAACTCAACGAAATACACTTATGCCACCTCAATGTATCACCACCCACCACCCCCCTGCCCATACTATAAATCCTTGCTGGCAAATGGAAACCAACAAAACAACCGAATGAACGAGCGAGAGAGCCAGTGAGCCAGTGAGCGACTGAGCCAGGGAACATTAGTGGTAAAGTTGTAAAATTGTATGCGGTTTTAAGCGCTTTGCACGTCAGATTATGCTGTTGCCATATAATTAAACATAGAATTTTTGTGTTCACTGCAAAGCCGAACATGTTTCATCGCAACGCACACACACATACGCTCACATCTCGTTGTACAAACAATCATTAATCATAATTATTAGAAAAATTTGTAGATACAACTAATGAAATCAAAATGAGAATAACTGAAAACGTCGTTAGGTTCGGCGGGAACGCCATGTAAGTACCCTTTACCAGGGTTTCTGTTCCTGGCAATGTAAGGATGTGTTGGTTCAGTTCCTTAAAGGGAAACATTCACCTTCGGACCTACGTAGACTATTTACAATCTAGTAAGTTGTAATGCGCCTATGGCGCCCGTTAATTTGCTTGAGAAAGTATTTGTTACTCAATTTTAAAAATTTTGTAAAAAATATTTTGAGAAAACTATTTTGTAAAAAAAAATTTCGAAAAAAAATAAAATTGGAAAAAAAAAAATATGTGGAAAAAAAATTTTTGTTGAAAAAAAAATTGTTGCTGAAAAAAAAAAATTGTTGTGGAAAAAAAAAATTTTTGGAAAAAAAAAATTTGGAAAAAAAAAATTTTGTTGAAAAACAAAATGTTTGTTGAAAAAAAAATTTTGTAAAAAAAAAAATTTTAGTAAAAAAGAAAAAATTTGTAAAAAAAAAAACTTTTGGAAAAAAAAAATTTGGGTAAAAAAAAAATTTGGGAAAACACAATTTCTGTACAAAAAAAAATATTATTTTTTTTTATTGTTATTATTTATAGAATTATAGAATGAATGCCTATTTAAATTCCTATGTACTGCGTGACAGAGTCAGTGAATCAGTGTCGAGGGTAAATATATATTAAGAAGATCTTATACGGCGTATGACCCCAAGCCATTTTATGGTTCCGTCTCAGTTCCTTTGCTCGCTGTCGTATTTTTCATTTTTTATTTTTTCATTCATCTTCTTCTAATTTTAGTCTTATCAAGGCCTAATCGCGAAAGAGACGTTAAGCGCCAAAAATAAAATTTTACAGGAGAGGGTTTTAGTGTGGTCATTTGGGATTAACAGTTAAGATACAATTGAATTTGCTCTATCTTTGTAAATATAAAATTTGAATTTTTAATATTTTGGAATTAACAGTAAAAATACAATTGAATTTGCTCTATCTTTGTAAATATAAAATTTGAATTTTTAATATTTTGGAATTAACAGTTAAGATCCGATTGAATTTGCTCTATGTTTGTAAATATACATTTTTAATTTTTAATATTTTGGGATTAACAGTTAAGATACAATTGAATTTTCTCTATCTTTGTAAATATAAAATTTGAATTTTTAATATTTTGGAATTAACAGTAAAAATACAATTGAATTTGCTCTATCTTTGTAAATATAAAATTTGAATTTTTAATATTTTGGAATTAACATTAAAAATACAATTGAATTTGCTCTATCTTTGTAAATATAAAATTTGAATTTTTAATATTTTGGGATTAACATTAAAAATACAATTGAATTTGCTCTATCTTTGTAAATATAAATTTTTAATTTTTGATATTTTGGGATTAACAGTTAAGATACAATTGAATTTGCTCTATCTTTGTAAATACAAAATTTGAATTTTTTATATTTTGGGATTAACAGTTAAGATACAATTGAATTTGCTCTATCTTTGTAAATATAAAATTTGAATTTTTAATATTTTGGGATTAACAGCGCTGGACAATTTCCTATTGAATTTCATTAAAAAACCAGTTTTGAAAAAAATGACGCTTACATCTTGTTCGCGGTACGGGCTCTTTATAAAGAGTTATCCATTTTGCGTTTTCAAAAGTAAACGTAAACACAACACATATAAAATATTGTTTTTTCATGATTCATTTTTACTTTTTTATTTCACATTATGTGTGAAACACTACATCATTTAAATGACCATCACGCGAAGTGTTGCAAGCCTTAATTCTTTTGAGGTAAATTTGGACCAGTTTTTGGCACATATTGGGCGGTATTTTGTTCGAAAAATCGCCGAAATCCTCTTGTTTTAGCAAAAACAAAAATGCAGAAGAGCCATAGTAAATAAAAACAATTTCACTTCATCTGCTCTCATCTCGCTATCAGTTTTCAGCTCCCGCTATGGCTACGCAGAGCACATCATTTGATTTTTGCCTGTTGCTATTGCTATAGTTTATGACGCGACATAACTACAAGCAGAGAAGAGCATATACTTTTTCATTTTTCGGCTATGGCTCTGCTACGGCTCTGTTCAAAGAAAGAGTGGTAGCGAGAGCAAAACAAAATACTACGAAGTAGCGTAGCATTTTCAAACGCTGCTTTTAAATTACCATGCACATACTAGGTAAACGCCAGTCAAACCTTGACATGATACCCAAGAATATTTTAATATTCACTTTAATCTAATTTTAATAAAACACATTTATTTACCACTTTTGGTTTATTTTTTTTTTATTAAAAAAAAAAAGAAAACTCCGAAAAGAAAGACTTGTCACGAACCGTGTCCTGCATACATTATGAAATATGAAGCTTTAAATTTAACCATTAAATGTTATTATTACGATTATTACCGCCGAAATAACGTTGCCAGTAAACCAACTAACCCAAATGGGTCCTTGGCATCTCATCATCAACGCTTGCTTGTATCTATTGTTGACAATCTCGACACTTTTGGCAAACGAGTGCTGAACTCGACACTTGCTCTCTATCTCGCTCTCTCTCTCTCTCTATCTCGGCAACCGCATGTAATGTCTAAAAGCACATATTTGGAGTATTCACATTTTAGGCTGTTCTTCGGTGTGGTTTTGTGTGCGTGTGTTTGATATTTTAACCAGAAAAACACAACTTGAACGGGATATTAAGATGGAAATCTTAATATGACATTGGTGAAGGTAGTTTTCGGAAATGTATGCGAGATACGTCAGAGCATTCGAGCACTCGAGTACATGAATACTTGAGTTTAAAAGTTGTTTAAATATACATTCATTTAGCTCTACCATGACATGATTTTGTACAAATACATACATGTCTGAACACACATACATACATGTGTATGTACTTACTGCCATGGAATACGGTTGGAAAATGAATGCATATGTCGTATAAGTGATATATATAAAACGGAGTTGCCACATATTCGACAAAGTCATAAATGGAGCTCAAAAGACCTAGAAAAATAGATCTAGATCGGAATATCATTTAGCGACAATTGAACAGCTATGACCATAAAGGATAACCTCGAGTCCCCTGGAATTTTCCACATTGACCATTGTTTAGAAAATCGATCGTCTCATTGTAAATTTCGAATTAACTTAACAAGCCATTGCTAAGTCTACTCCGACATGGATAATGAAGTACCTAAAAACATAATCAATTTGGGCGGGAATCGCAAAATCGGCATTACTTCTTCTGACCAATTTTAGTCTAGTGTAGACGTTTTCCCCTATTGGCAGAGACTTTTATATTAGAAGAAGATTTACTAAGTAGATTAGATAGATTTGAACTTTGAGAAATCGTGGGTTGGAAATTTAGTTGACAAATTTGTTTTATTGTTGGGGAGGCTGGAGAAAAATGATAACAGTGAACATGGATTTGTTTTTCTTTTCTTAAAGGCATCCACATTAAAATACAGACAAACTTTCATAACTCGAACCACAATTATCTAGTACTGGAGTTCGACTTACGGAGACTTTGGTTATGGAATAAAATAAAAATAAAAGGGAATTTGTCTCCTTAACTGCGACTAGAAGGGCTTCGACTTATGAAAGTTCCACTGTATATCTGAAGAGATCCATTCTGCTACCTCCCTTACAAATGTATCTATGATTTTTAAAAAGGGGGGGCTGAATGGTGTATTTGTATTGGAGCTCGCAGAAAGTTCTCTATCATTATTAATGATCTAAATGACATTTTTATTACACAATATGTGAATTTATGATAAATTTTAAAAATAGAGGAATTTTTTTAATTTTTAAATTTGAGATACATTTTAAAAAAATGACAACTTTTTGTAATTTTCAAATTCGTTATAAATTTAAAAAAAAAAATGGAGACTTTTTGTAATTTTTAAATATTTACCAGAAGGCGCTTTCCTAAGTTGTAAATAAAAAAGGAAAGTCCTGTATCGTTATTAATGATCTATACATCATTTTAATTGCAAAATATTTGAATTTGTGATAAATTTTAAAAAATTAGGAATTTTTTTAATTTGTGATAAATTTTAAAAAATTGACCAGCTTTTGTAATTTTCAAATTTTTAAAAGTCCTCTATCATTATTAATTAGCTATACATCATTTTAATTGCAAAATATGTGAATTTGTGATAAATTGTAAAAAATTAGGAATTTTTAAATTTGTGATAAATTTTAATTTTTAAATTTGTGATAAATTTAAAAAAAAAAGACCAGTTTTTGTAATTTTCAAATTTTTAAAAGTCCTCTATCATTATTAATTAACTATACATCATTTTAATTGCAACATATGTGAATTTGTGATATAGTTTAAAAAAGTAGGAATTTTTAAATTTGTGATAAATTTTAAAAAATGGCGAGTTTTTGTAATTTTTAAAAGTCCTCTATCATTATTAATTAACTATACATTATTTTAATTGCAAAATATCTGTATTTGTGATAAATTTTAAAAACATATGGATTTTTGATAAATTTTAAGAAACGACGAATTTTTGTAATTTTTCAATTTGTAATAAATTTTAAAAAAATGGTGGATTTTTCTAATTTCAGAATTCATGATAAATTTTAAGAAATAGATAATTTTTTCTAATTTCAAAATTTATGATAAATTTTAAGAAATAGAGAATTTTTTCTAATTTCAAAGTTTATGATAAATTTTAAGAAATAGTGAATTTTTCTAATTTCAAAATTTATGATAAATTTTAAGAAATAGTGAATTTTTGAAATTTCCTACTTAAAAAATATTTTTTTTTTTTCTTAAATTTGTGTTGCACTCCACAACTGTCATTCAGATTAACCCTATCAGAATTAGAACTAAATAGTCATTACAAAAAAAAAAGGATTTTTGTTGCTCAGTGTTTTTGTCAAAAAAAAAATAGTCTCTCTGAGAACACCTCTAAAAATGGAAAACCGTTGATTGATTTCGCTGCAGCTCGTTTTCTACTTACTGTTCCCAATTGTTCCGGAAAAAACACCTCCCCCCGACGATATCAGTGCATTGTGGAAACATACTTCCCACATGTTCTTGTAAAACTCAATGCGTTCTCCTTTTCCTCACAACTACAGCGTGGCAACACTGGCGTTTGGCATTAATACACAATATCGGTTATCGTTGTCATCGAGGGTTTCTCCCTCAATAGCGCTTAGTTAACAATATCAATGCGATAGTAAGCCGCGTTAAAATCCAATGACACTTATGAGTGTTATTAAAAACGAATACCCCACCAGGCAGCCAGCCAGCCAGCAAATATCATTTCAAAGGGAACTCATAATGGCAACAGCAAGCCAAGGAAACGAAACGAAAGCAACACACACACACAGACACTCATAAAAACACGAAGATGACGATGTCAAGTCAAAGAAAATAATATTTTCAGAAACCCTTATGGTACGCGTATCTCGATTATTATAACCTACAGATGTTTGTAATTGCATTTGTGCGTTAGGGACTTCATTCCGTTCCCACTTGACGCTCGCTCCACACACATCAACGCTTTCGGTGCAATTGAAGCGTATCGTGGTGGTGGTGCTGTTGCCGGTGCTGCTACTGCGTCAAGTCATAATGAATTCTTAAGCAGCCGCACTGGCAGCATTTGTGGCAGCAACTAGTTTGCAAAGAAGAGAAGTTTTAGAAAGCCCCCCCCCCCCCCTCGAAGGCCATCAGCCAAAGTGTACCTGGTTTCTATTCAAACTTAGGATGGGGAAGTAGTGATGATGATTGCGAAATTAATGAAACGTATCAGAAACTAAGACTTAAAGTCATAATTAAAGTGTTCATGGATGAAATTCATCACTTTGTGATGACACGTTCGAAATGGTGATGGTGAAGACCGAGCAGGAGAAATGAATAGAAGTGAAAGACATGGCATTCAATTGACATTTCAATGTTTTCATTTAATTAATATTTAGTCCGCTTTATTGCCTGGAAACAAAGGCATTCGCGCACCGCCGTCATCGTCATCATAATTAGTGTCAATATAATCGTATGAAAATGTGTACATTTTCTTTGTGACAAACGATGTTGTTTTTAGATGTTTTATCAGTGAACTAATTAATAGCGAGAAGAAGAAGAAGACGAAGAAGAAGAAACCCTTAAAACCTGACCAAACAAATGACGGGGGCGGGAGGAAATACATGTATGTACATTAGAACGTAACACATTACATTCGAATTTTGGTATTGGTTAATAAAGATATGTGTATGAACATTAGGCCGTACCTCGAAAAGATTTTTGCAAGGCAGTTTGGTTTTTTTTTTTGGTATTTTGCCAAACCAGTTTGTATATCTTGTGAATTAACAGTGAGCTCATGAAAGCCCGACAGGTCTGTGTGTGTGAATGGCGGATGTGACAAATAACTGCCGAAAAAAGAAAGTTGCCATTAAAATGGGTACATACACCGTGTTACACACATTCTGTCCTATGAACGAAATTTACTTTTTCGGAAAGGGGATAAAAAATAAAAATACACGTGTATCGACGATTTTCATGTACACGTCAGAATTTTTTTTTTTAAGTTTGAAGTATGAAGCTCTTAGTGCCCTGTGTGAAAGCCTTTCGACCGATTTTTAACCCTTTTTCAGTGATCCAATCGAGCTGATTTTTGGCAGGCTGACTCGTGGAAATGTCTGTATCACGTCAAATTTTTTAAAACAATTTTTATGAATTCTCAGATTTTCCCCAATTTTTATTATTTTTGAAAAAAAAATATTTTTTTCACTTTTCTTAGCATAACTTGAAGAGACTCCAAATTTTAAAACTACTTAAGCGTTACGAAAAAAAAATGTTTTTTGACTGAAACATTAAAAAAACGATAACTATTTAAAAAAAAAAAAAAAAAATAGGAAAATCTGAGAATTGATAAAAACCTATTTTTTAAAAAATTTGACGTGATACAGACATTTCCACGAGTCTGCCTGCCAAAAATCAGCTCGATTGGATCACTGAAAAAGGATAAAAAATCGTTCCAAAGGCTTTCACACAGGCTACTTCAAACTTAAAAAAAAAAAAATCTGACGTGTACATGAAAATCGCCGATACACGTGTATTTTTATTTTTTATCCCCTTTCCGAAAAAGTAAATTTGGTTAATAGGACAGAAAAAAATCAATTTTTTGTAACACGGTGTAATTAACGTCACAAATAATATTTTTTAATTTTCTTTTTGGATAATCAACGACTTTATTTTCAAGGTGTTTCCAACATTACAATGTGGTCTTACTAACAAACTCCAATCGCCACACTGTCATTGGCGTTTTAGAAAACAATATCCTCAATAATTGTACGTAAGACTTTTAAATTTTCTTCAAAATCAAAGAAACGTATTCGATCCCAGCTGAACTTGTTTAGCTTCACTGGCAAATTGTACACTTTCTAGTGCTACCGTGGTCTATCCACTCGTATCCATTTCGTAATGCAATTTTAACAGTGTCCGCCCCCCCATCAGATTGACATTTCAATCGTCAATATCCATAAAATGCTGTAAACAGCGAACTTTAAACTTTTACACCATCCTAACGATTTATCGATTGTCATTCCGAAAGAAAGAGAGAGAGAGAGAAAAGAAAACGATAGATTTACAGTTCCTTAACCTTTGACATGACAAATGCATTCATCATAGGAACATAATGCTGTACGCACAGACAAAATGCAAACGATCCAAGACGAAAGTGCAACGAAATAAAAGCAAATCTCATAAAACTAAAAAGTACCAAAAAGGAAGAACAGCTTCCACAAAAATGGTAATAACATTAACATTTATTCTTATTTCTTATAACATTTCCATAAGTTCAGACATACGTATGCCTGTGTGTGTTTGTGTGTATAAGTATGTGTAAGCAGCGGATGTAAGTCAATGCAAACATTATGTCCTTGGTTACATTGTTTTGCTGGGGAATGGAAGGCGCACAGCTCCTGGTTGGCGCAGTGAGCAACTCCAGTGAACTACTGAACTGAACCGAATGGAAATGAAATGAAATGAAATGTTTTGGGTGACAAATACTTTGGAAAGCAGACATATCTCGACACGAATACGTTGGGCGAATATCAGACAGTCAGTGAAATACTTTCAAATGTCATTGTCCCGTTTATGCTTTGATGCATTTACTGGGTGTTTTTCTTCTTCGTCTTATTTCGCTTTTTGCTAGCAAAACGCTCTCGGGACGACAGAATGTCTTTACGACTTAACATGTGAATGATAAATGTCTTCCCGATATTATTACTATTGTCTTTATCATGGAAAAACGTTGTTGTTGTAGTTGGTTAGCAGTGAGCATGATGTAGTCAGCAAGCCGACAACCGATTAAGAAAAGTTTTTGTTTAAACTTTTTAAATACATTTTTTTTTTAACTTGAGATTTAAATTCTTAAATGCCATTGAATTAAATTCGCTACCATGATAATAATATGCATTGCATGCAATAGATGACTGTGACTTAAAAATGGTCCCAGCAACTAGGTGGAGTGTTAGGAAAGTGGGTGTGTGCAAAACTCAGTGAGTTAAAAAGTCCTGGTCTGGAAGAAAATTCACAGCTTTCGTTGAAATTGATTGAAATTTGAAAACAGAGTTCATGAATTTATTTAATAAATTTTCAATTTTTAAAAAAAAAAAAAAATTTTAATCGGCAAATCCTATTCAAATAAAATAAATTTCGGGTTAGCTGAAATACTTCGTCCCCTCAATACAACAAGAGTTGAACATTTTCATATATTTTTCTTTACAATGGTTTTTTAAATTTCTCTGAATACTTATTATTATATTGAGGCGACGATTTGTCCATAAAATTTAAAATAAAAAAATAATAAATTTTAAACGGCAAAAACAAAAACAGAGTTCATAAATTTATTTTTTTTTACATTTTTAAAAAAAAAAAAAAAAATTTTAATCGGCAAAAACATGACTTTTTGTCAACCAAAATATCAAAATTTTTGATATTCAAAATTAAAAAAAAAAATTTTTTTTTTTTTTTTTGAAAACAGTGATTTACGAGGTTTTCGTGGTTAGGGCTACTGGTGTCGTCGAAAAAATTAAAAAAAAAAAAAAAATTTTAAAGTTCATGAATTTATTTAATAAATTTTAAATTTTTAAAAAAAAAAAAAAAAAATTTTAATCGGCAAAAACATGACTTTTTGTCAACCAAAATATCAAAATTTTTGATATTCAAAATTAAAAAAAAATTTTTTTTTTCTTTTTTTTGGAAATATTGATTTACGAGGTTTTCGTGGTATACGGCGACTGGTGTCGTCGAAAAAATTAAAAAAAAAATTTTTTTTTTTAAAGTAGTGATTTACGAAGTTTTTGTGGTATACGGCGACTGGTGTCGTCGAAAAAATGCCATTCAACAAATCCACAACCAAGTTGAGGCTTTTGTTATAACCTTTTCATATTTTTTACTGTCCAACATTTGACTTACATTTGCTGTCAAGAATCTAAATACTCGTAAAGTGTGAAAAATTCTAAAATGCAAAAACTCCGCCATAGTTTTTGCAGTCCTTCTGCGTGGCCTTGGCGATTTCAGACATTTGTTTTGATATTTTCACTCTTTAGATTGACAAATTTGTAAAATTTCGCAAAAAAAAACTTTAATTTAATATTAATATTAAAAATGATGGGTTGTTTCCTTCGCGTCTCCACCACCTGCACAACATCCGCCAAACCGCCCCGATGTCATGGTGCAAGTATTTATAAAGACAAATCGTTGTTCATCATCGTCGTCGTCTTCGTCGTCAACAGTATTCAATTTCATTAATTACAGTTTAAATATCACAAATGATTCGGTCTTTTGCTGGCAATATGTTTGTGTGTGTGTGAGCATAGAAACCGCAATCACTCGCAATTCTTTGTAGAGGATTTTAAAAATTACTCTGATTAGAGATTAATTGTGCTGCTGGTAAAACATTTTGAATTTGAAGGAGTTGCATGCAAATGAAAACAACAAAGCTGAAGAGGGGAGTGAGGGTAGTGAGGGGGCAAAATAATAGACTACACTATTTTGTAAGACTTTGACCTATTTTTTTAAACCTATTCAAATAAAATACCTTCACAACAAATTTCGGGTTAGCTGAAATACTTCGTCCCCTCCATACAACAAGAGTTGAACATATATTTTTCTTAACAAAGGTTTTTTAAATTTGTCTGAATACTTATTATTATATTGAGGCGACGAATTGGCCATAAAATAAAATTTCATATACAGTGTGCTCCCTCTCTCTTAAGCAGACTCCTATGGGATGAAAAATTGTCCGCCCGCTTAATACAGTTATCCTCAAGTAGAGTCACTGTACTTTACAAAGCCTCAATGTCACATTGATTCCTTTACAATCCTCCAATGTCGCATGACAATTTTACTAACCACATTTCAAAAAAGTTTAATTTCTAAAGTCAGCTAATTCTTTTCTACAAAAGTTTAACACTGCTTTAAAAATTAATTTCTGCTCGAGAAAATTGTCTGAGGTTTTTGTGAAATGTGTTCAATTTAAGCTGAACCTAACACCGTACAATTTCTAATTCCACACCGACTTAAATAAACCTGTCGTCCAGGTATTCACAGACATTCTCAGTACATTGATAGCAGTGTAAGAAGCCCAATCGTAATGGAAGTATTACAAATGTTTTTTCAAAATAAAATCAAATAAAACACACTTGAAATACCAAAACAAGACCAGAAATCAAACACATACGAGCACCGCAACAACACATCGACAAACTTTGAATAGCTGAGGTGAATAGCTCTTGTCTGAGTGTGTGTATGTAAACATATACCTATACATTCAAACACATCTTTGTCTTATGAATCTTACTTTGGCTGCTCTACAAACCAATAATACATAAGAGCTGTAAATGGTAAAAATGGAATATTATTCTCGGTAATGGTCGACTCATGAGGTTTGCTACACATGTGTAAATGATTTTTTTTATTGGCAAATATAGAAAGCAGTTAAATCCTTCGAACTTTCTTGGCCTCTGTCATAAATTGCTGTATCAGTGTTTTTTAGGGAAATTCCATGATTCCATGATTTTGGCACTTATTTCTGATCCACATAAAGTTGGGTCCCAATACAAATATATATTTAAAATATATAGGCGTGCTTGCCTATCAGCGTGGGGGTTGTGGGTTCGATTCAATTCGCTGTAAAAATCTAGCCTGTGTCTCCCGGTTTACCCTTGGGCCCAAAATTAGAATATAAATTTGCTTTCTATTGACATTAATAAAAATAAAAATAAAAATAAAAATAAAAATAAAAATAAAAATAAAAATAAAAATGAAAATGAAAATAAAAATAAAAATAAAAATAAAAATAAAAATAAAAATAAAAATAAAAATAAAAATAAAAATAAAAATAAAAATAAAAATAAAAATAAAAATAAAAATAAAAATAAAAATAAAAATAAAAATAAAAATAAAAATAAAAATAAAAATAAAAATAAAAATAAAAATAAAAATAAAAATAAAAATAAAAATAAAAATAAAAATAAAAATAAAAATAAAAATAAAAATAAAAATAAAAATAAAAATAAAAATAAAAATAAAAATAAAAATAAAAATAAAAATAAAAATAAAAATAAAAATAAAAATAAAAATAAAAATAAAAATAAAAATAAAAATAAAAATAAAAATAAAAATAAAAATAAAAATAAAAATAAAAATAAAAATAAAAATAAAAATAAAAATAAAAATAAAAATAAAAATAAAAATAAAAATAAAAATAAAAATAAAAATAAAATATAAAAAAAAAGATCGTTTTTTGTAAGTTTTTCAAATATTTTTATTTTTTTTCAACCATTTTTACATACATATATGGGTGTAAATAAACAATGTTGCACTCAACGGTCACAGCTATATAATTTTATACGTTCTGGTCCCATCTCTCGATTCTGATCGATTTTTTATTTTCACCCATATACGAACCTAAATATTTAGAAGATAAAGTATATTTGAAATAAATAAATAAAATGTTTAGAAGAGTTTTTTTCATTTGAAAAATTCTGAAAAATTCTGACACGACGTTGTTGATGATCGACCGGCTTTAGTTCTTGTGTTAACTGAACTTTATAAGCCTTAAGACCCAAGTCTTTATGCAAAATACGGTGTAATGACGTTTCGTGGAATGACCAATTTCGTGGAATGACCAATTCCAAGGAACGGCGAGGAATGGGTTTTCGTCAACACTTTGGGCTACAGCAGCAATATTCTCAGTTGTTCTTGAGCGAAGTGCATAAGTTTTATTCTTCACATCACTAACAGCTCGAATTTTTCCACCAATTTCTGTATTGCGGTCCGACAAGGTGCTCCAACTCTACCTGGGCGCTTTTTCGTAATGAAAAATTCTCATATTTATTGCGGAATAATGAAAAATGTCCCTATTTTGTATACGATTTTTTGTTGGGCAATCCTTCGTTCTTATTTTTAGGGAATTTTCCATGGAACCGTTTGAATATCTAAAATTATTGGATTAAATCACAACTTCTTTCGATATTTATTAAAAGTTTCAATCGCACGACAAAACTGAACGATCGCATTATTCATATGTCATATTATTATTCATATTTCACTTCACCCTAATGTGCAGACATACACTCGTACGCCCGCAAACATATTAACTTCCAAAAAGAAAAGTAATATAATTAACTCTCATTTCCAATCGCTACTTTTTAACTCTTTCGTTGTCTTTGTCAAAAGTCTCTTTCTTTCGCTCTTCTTTAACGGTTCTGCCTTTTAGTTGTAACCTAAAATCATAGAAATTTGAGGCAAATCCTTCGTTGCCATATTCATTTACAAATATCTCCCAATAAATTTCCTTATTCGATTCAGATTTTGCATAAATGTGTTCTCTACAATATTTCCCATCAGTGACTATAAAACAGAGCTCCCCAAACGTGACTGAGCGCTTTTGTGCATGTGTATGTTCTTTCTGCTTTTTAATAGTGTTTGTTGTTCTTTTTGCAGTGAAGTTCTTTCTGCTTTTACTTGTGTGTATGTGTGCTTGTGTGCTTCGATCAATGCTGAACATCAAATGACTCGCTTCGTTTGGCCATAGCAGCAGCAACGACACAGCCAAACACACAACATCACACATACTTTGTACAAAGTAGCTGACGTATACGTGTGCCACCATAACGTCGACTGCGCAAGCCCTAGGGCTTGCAAATGAAATTTTGCGTGGCTATGCTATAAAAATTGTGTAACTAAATTCGTGATAATTCGTGTATTCATACTTCCAAATTTTGTTTTTTTTTTCTAGAAATATCGGTGATTTCGTGATTCAAGGAAGAAGAAGCACAGTTGTGTTTGTGCAATGAGGAAACGCAAAGAGAAGACATGAACAAAAACAACAACGCAAAAATGAGTGTGCTGAGTGGGAGAAGTTATCAATAACAACAGCAAATGGCGACAAATGATCGAGAGAGCGTCTTATTGTTGTGTGAGATGAGTGTGAGTGCGGTTGAATAAACATCGGAAACTGAAAACATATGGAGCGATTTAAACAAGTGTTGGTTTAGAATACAAAAAAGGAACGGCATACGGAGTGACATCAACAGATTAAATAAGGTAAGTTTATTTTAATTTTTTGTTGACGATTTTATTTAAAGTAAATGAAATGCGTGGTGAGATTTGCTCTCCGAGAAATTGGCAAAATTGACAGGCACTGGCATTTCATATCTGAATAGAAATATTATTGGAAATTTGTTATGTTTGCTATTGTGAGTCTTCGTGAATGTTCGCACTATATGAGTGAATACATGTTGATCCAAAATTGGTGTTGGACGAGTATCAAAACTACTTTGATATTTTATTGTGAAGTCGTATCAACATTTCCTCAGTTAGAATTCAAGCTGGGCACATCAAAAAGTGATTTTGTTGTTTTTAATTCGCTACAAAATTTAAACTGATGACATTAAAGGAAAACAATTTTGATTATATTTTGTAGAATTGTTTAAAAGTAAATCGATTGAAAAATTAAAAGCATTGCACCAAAACTTTTTTTTCTACATTTTTTTATTTATAAAACTGCTTTTATAAAGAGTTATCCATTTTGCTTTTTAAAAGTAAACGTAAATAAAACACATATAAAATATTTTTTTTCATGATATTTCTTTTTTATTATAAAGTTTGAACGTTGACATTATGTGTGAAACACTACATCATTTAAATGATCACCACGCGAAGTGCTGCAAGCATTGATTCTTTACTTGAGGATTCTTAGAACTCCAAATACGACAATTTTGTTTATTAACATAACCACCGAGTGACAAATGTGCTTCATAACCATAATCCCCTTTTAAATCACAATATGTGGCTGTGCCAGAATCACCATTTTTGTAGTAGGTTTTAAAAATTTGTACGCGTTGTGTGATAGTTAAGCGATCCATTTTGGTCAATGTTAGACTTCCAACTGAAAAGAAAAAAAATTGGTTTCACAACTTAGTTTGACAGATGTCGTATTCCAGCCCTATACCTTGGAAACCACGAAATGGATAACCCCACGCATGCAAACGTTGCAGTTATAAAAATGAATGAATGTTGTTTACAGTGGTGGTGCCCTTAAATATTCCATTGACAAAGAAAATGGTCTAAGTCCCATATAATGGAGATATTTTGGCTCTGTAAATGCACTTCTCTCACAAATGCAAACTAAATGAAATGACAAACCTTTGAAATGACAAGAACTTAAATCAAAATTAACACTGTGAACCCTGTGGAGGTTCAATTTACTAAACCGTGAAAGAAATTGTGTTGTCGGCCCGAAATATATGAACAAAATGTTTCAAAACGCATAGGGTTTCCCAACAGGAGGTGTTATTTTGAATCACCCGGTATTTCGGTAGCTGTCACTTTTGATGTTTTTATTCTTTGACATTTGACAAGAAGAAACTACGCCATTACTAATTCAAATTATTAAAATACACTACAAAAATGGTGAAAGTCTTGCACTTGGTGGCACACAAGCAACGAAACCATTGCTCTTTTACGGGAAAAGTTTCCGGACCATGTTATCTCTTGTGATTTAACACCTCTTCCTTTGGGGCCTCATGAAAGATAAGGCCTACGCCAACAGTCCAGCGTCGATTCAAGACCTCAAAAATTGAATTCGTTTTCCACTTCATAAAACACCAACTATCTTCTTATAATTCCACCAACTATCTTTTGAAATCCCGACAACGGTCAAACAAGATGAGAGTCCCGCAACTGTATCTACAATTTTCCAGGAATTTCTGTGGACTCATTCATAAAAACAACAAAACAATTCCATTCATTTGATTTTAACTCTTGCCTGTTATTTCCATAATAATAAAAAAGAAACCGATGCCCTTCAGCATAGCGTATCGCAAATTAACCCCATCACAGTGTAGTTTCCACATTTGAAAACAAAAACTTAGCTATGAAATCTCCCATAGCCCAGTGCGGATAGACAAACAAACAGTCAATGATATTGAACAATATCACGTATTTACCATAAAGTTCTGTAGGGGCTAGAAGACTGAAGAGTTTTGTGCATGCGAATGTTCGTTCTCTTAACATCAACTGTTGTGGTACGTGTTTACTACAGATTCAAATTCAGATTCAATGTTAGTTTGTTGTACTCGGACGAATACTCGAAAAGCCCCAACAAAATCAACAAAATAGCAAAGTAATCACGTTTGCATAATGTACACATACCTACAGGGCCAATAACAGACTTCAGGAACTGCCCCACAGAGAGCGAGAGAGAGAGAGAGAGAGCGTGCGAGGATGTGTGGGCAATGCTATGGTCATCGTATAACAACTCCAATAATAATAATATCAACAAAACACCCAACGAATATCTATAGATTGCAAAGTACTTGAGAAACTACACAGTCCCTGCTCGTATTCGTACTTCTTTGCTGGCCAATATTACTGTAGTTGTAGTGGCCATAGTTGCATTTCTTGTCGTTGTTGTTGTTGTTGTGGTTGAAAATCCTTAAATAAACTTAAAGGTGTGATGCCAGGATATTTGTTAAGTATTACCAACCAATACTACTTATACACAAAGAAGGGAATCTACACGTTTCTGAAGCATTTGTCGACGACGAGAGATACCTGCAACACTTTGGAAATGTTTTTTTTTTTTCCTTTTTGCTTCTTCGTTAGTTTGGACAGTCAACAACAGCAACAACAAGGACAGACACCCTAACAAAAAAATGGGATAAAATTGCTTATGTAAGGACAATTCCAATGGTTTTTTGTTCGTTGGTCCTTTTTATGGTCGTTTAAACCCCCAAAAGCAATTTTGGTACAAAATAAGCATTTTCAAAAACAGAAATATTGGTGCGCACACACTCGGTACTCCCTCGTAATGACGAGGTGGGGTATGATAATTTTGAGAATTTAAAATATTTGATAAACAAGGTATTGATTAATAGATTAATAGATTAATAGATTAATAGATTAATAGATTAATAGATTAATAGATTAATAGATTAATAGATTAATAGATTAATAGATTAATAGATTAATAGATTAATAGATTAATAGATTAATAGATTAATAGATTAATAGATTAATAGATTAATAGATTAATAGATTAATAGATTAATAGATTAATAGATTAATAGATTAATAGATTAATAGATTAATAGATTAATAGATTAATAGATTAATAGATTAATAGATTAATAGATTAATAGATTAATAGATTAATAGATTAATAGATTAATAGATTAATAGATTAATAGATTAATAGATTAATAGATTAATAGATTAATAGATTAATAGATTAATAGATTAATAGATTAATAGATTAATAGATTAATAGATTAATAGATTAATAGATTAATAGATTAATAGATTAATAGATTAATAGATTAATAGATTAATAGATTAATAGATTAATAGATTAATAGATTAATAGATTAATAGATTAATAGATTAATAGATTAATAGATTAATAGATTAATAGATTAATAGATTAATAGATTAATAGATTAATAGATTAATAGATTAATAGATTAATAGATTAATAGATTAATAGATTAATAGATTAATAGATTAATAGATTAATAGATTAATAGATTAATAGATTAATAGATTAATAGATTAATAGATTAATAGATTAATAGATTAATAGATTAATAGATTAATAGATTAATAGATTAATAGATTAATAGATTAATAGATTAATAGATTAATAGATTAATAGATTAATAGATTAATAGATTAATAGATTAATAGATTAATAGATTAATAGATTAATAGATTAATAGATTAATAGATTAATAGATTAATAGATTAATAGATTAATAGATTAATAGATTAATAGATTAATAGATTAATAGATTAATAGATTAATAGATTAATAGATTAATAGATTAATAGATTAATAGATTAATAGATTAATAGATTAATAGATTAATAGATTAATAGATTAATAGATTAATAGATTAATAGATTAATAGATTAATAGATTAATAGATTAATAGATTAATAGATTAATAGATTAATAGATTAATAGATTAATAGATTAATAGATTAATAGATTAATAGATTAATAGATTAATAGATTAATAGATTAATAGATTAATAGATTAATAGATTAATAGATTAATAGATTAATAGATTAATAGATTAATAGATTGATAGATTGATAGATTAATAGATTAATAGATTAATAGATTAATAGATTAATAGATTAATAGATTAATAGATTAATAGATTAATAGATTAATAGATTAATAGATTAATAGATTAATAGATTAATAGATTAATAGATTAATAGATTAATAGATTAATAGATTAATAGATTAATAGATTAATAGATTAATAGATTAATAGATTAATAGATTAATAGATTAATAGATTAATAGATTAATAGATTAATAGATTAATAGATTAATAGATTAATAGATTAATAGATTAATAGATTAATAGATTAATAGATTAATAGATTAATAGATTAATAGATTAATAGATAAATAGATTAATAGATTAATAGATTAATAGATTAATTTTGCTTTAGCTTTAGCTTTAGCTTTAGCTTTAGCTTTAGCTTTAGCTTTAGCTTTAGCTTTAGCTTTAGCTTTAGCTTTAGCTTTAGCTTTAGCTTTAGCTTTAGCTTTAGCTTTAGCTTTAGCTTTAGCTTTAGCTTTAGCTTTAGCTTTAGCTTTAGCTTTAGCTTTAGCTTTAGCTTTAGCTTTAGCTTTAGCTTTAGCTTTAGCTTTAGCTTTAGCTTTAGCTTTAGCTTTAGCTTTAGCTTTAGCTTTAGCTTTAGCTTTAGCTTTAGCTTTAGCTTTAGCTTTAGCTTTAGCTTTAGCTTTAGCTTTAGCTTTAGCTTTAGCTTTAGCTTTAGCTTTAGCTTTAGCTTTAGCTTTAGCTTTAGCTTTAGCTTTAGCTTTAGCTTTAGCTTTAGCTTTAGCTTTAGCTTTAGCTTTAGCTTTAGCTTTAGCTTTAGCTTTAGCTTTAGCTTTAGCTTTAGCTTTAGCTTTAGCTTTAGCTTTAGCTTTAGCTTTAGCTTTAGCTTTAGCTTTAGCTTTAGCTTTAGCTTTAGCTTTAGCTTTAGCTTTAGCTTTAGCTTTAGCTTTAGCTTTAGCTTTAGCTTTAGCTTTAGCTTTAGCTTTAGCTTTAGCTTTAGCTTTAGCTTTAGCTTTAGCTTTAGCTTTAGCTTTAGCTTTAGCTAATATTTCCCGATCTATCCACAACGCCCTGGTATTTACAATAACAAGACTGTGTGTGCATTTGTGTATTTACATTACTCTCATCCACACTCGAAATTCATTTGAAAGTGTATTTTGCCGTAAAGGACTTCATTCCAGATAAGTGTATTTAATTTGGCATTAAAGAAACTAATTAAATTTTAAGTAAACCTCAAGTTTGCTCATATGAGATTTCTGTCTTTTTGTTTCTTGATTGGTTTTGCTTTCAACAGGACACACAAGCATATTACTCTACCCGGTTAAGTATCTCTTTTGAGGAGCTCTCTAACAATAAGTGTCTAAGATAGTATGTGGTAACAGAAAACAACTATGTGGGTGGTGGAAGGCAAAATACAAAGGAGGTGCTTGAATTTCATTTTGGGAAAACTGCAAATGCGACTAAAGGAACCCAATTACCTTCGAATCGGCAAAATCGTTAAGAATGCATTTTGGTGTTAAATGTCCTGTAAAAGATGCAATTGCAATTAGGATGCGCTGTCGTTATTTTTATGGGAACAACAGTTTGCACCTTTGGGCCATTATGGGAGATTCCGAGAATATGTAATTCTGGATTGGCCATTTAAAGCAAGAGAACTCGTAATGACCGTCAGCTCAGCTTTCCAATTATTTATAAAGTGTTCTTTAAGCCTGTGAATCTAAATGTATTTTGTTCATGGCTTACTCTGTGTGTGTTTTACCTGTTATACATTGACTGACGGCCCATGACCCTTGCGTCGTCCACCTGTCACTGCTTTAGCCAGTTCGCAGATATTTTCTGCTTTGTTTTGCGTTTTTCATTTTTGCTGTCATTATTTCTATTCATGGTTGGTTGCATCGTCATTGTGTTATTTCAGTTTTTTTTTTTTTTTTTTTTTTAGCGAGAATAATTCATTTTCATGTCCTGGAAGTGTAGTTACAAACATTTCTTTATTTTTCAGCTTAGCTTAGCATTCTGTCCTTATGTCAGATTAAAATGTTGCCATGTAATTAAAAAAAAAAAAAAACTGGCGAGTTTATAGAGTTTTTGTTTTCCATCCATCCGTCCAACGAACAACAACAACAAAGACAACTACAAAAACAAGGAGAGTCGTCCTTCGTGTGCCTGCTGCCATCCTTCACATTCATCAATCAACATTACGATGGGTATGTGATGTTACAATTTGTTGAACATTCATGTAAAATATGAGTTTATTAAATGGCATACATCATATTCACTTCATGCATGAGTGCAGCGCCCTACAATAAGCGGGTACAGGATGCTAAAGGATATTACAAAAAAAAAAAAAAGGGCAACTTTGCTAGGACTGTGTCCGATTATTGTGTGGTGCAAGTTTGCCGGTGAAAACGGTTTTAATGAATATTCAAAACGAAGTGGGCTAAGTCCTAGCCACAGCCTGAACCCGAACTCTTTGGCTGGAAAGCAAAAACTTCAGTGGAAAGCACTGACGGGAAAACCCCAGACTTCGATTGAAAGAACAAGTGAGCTCAGGCATGAATATGCTTGTCATAACGAACTTCAAACAAAAGGCACCAGATCAAAGTATTTGAAAAAGATTAGTAATTATTTGGCAGGACATCTGTCGGGCCAACTTTTAAATTTATAAAAAAAATATCAAAGTCAATATTTTTGTAGGTCAGCCAGCTAGAGATAATTACGAGTATAGACCCATTTTTGGTCCTCGGATGAATAAAGTTGTTTTATGGCCAATGAAATTGTCTTCCAGTTAATAAAATTAACTAAGAGTCAAAGAAATTGATTCGCAGTCAGTCAAATTGACTTATAGTCAGAGGAATTGATTTATGGACAATCAAGGCAATCGACTTAGCATTGTGGCCCTCGGATCAATAAAGCTGATTTCTGGTCAATGAAATTGTCTTCCAGTTAATAAAATTGACCAAGAGTCGAAGACATGGATTTACGGTCCATCAAATTGACTTAGAGTCAGAGCAATTGATTTATGATCAATCAAGGCAACCGACTTAGCATTTTGGCCCTCGGATCAATAAAGTGGTTTTCTGGTAAATGAAATTGTCTTCCAGTTAATAAAATTGACCAAGATTCGAAGACATGGATTCACGGTCCATCAAATTTACTTAGAGTCAGAGCAATAGATTTATGGACAATCGAAGCAATCGACTTAGCATTTTGGCCCTCGTATCAATAAAGCTGTTTTCTGGTCAATGAAATTGTCTTCCAGTTAATATAATTGACCAAGAGCCGAAGACATGGATTCGCAGTACATCAAATTGACTTAGAGTCGCAGGAATTGATTTATGGTCAATCAAGGCAATTGACTTAGTGTAAATGTAATTAACTTAGAGTCCCTGAAGCGGTCTTGGTCCTAATCAAAGAAATCGATTCCGGGCAAAGAAAATCGACTTTGGATCAACTGAGCTGAATCAGTGTCAATGATGTGGTCTTAGGCCAATGAGACTGAATCAGCATCAATGAACTTCGAAATCGAAATGAATCTGCACACTTTGGTTTTCTGAATCAGATTTAGTTTAAAGGAAATTTCGAAAAGCTAAACCTTTTCCGAATGAAGATTAATCTCTTACATGTAATGTCACGATTATTCACCAGTTGAAAATCCTGATGACAAATGTGTAATGTTCTTATCCTGATGTGGATCTGATTTTTTTTCCATCACCCACCAGAATCAGTCGTTTCAAAACCCCGAAAATCTTTATCGTTCATCTGTTTTTGTAACGTACTTCACAATCTCCCTTTATCCACCTGAAATGTTACATTTATGTAAAACAATTTTAAATTTATTACAGTCGCTCTTTTTTTTTGGTGATCAGGATTAAAAACATTTTTTTTTTTGGTTCATGTGAAGCACAAGTCTCCGGTCATCATTTCCATATGTTTTTTTTTAATAAATCCATCATTTCGTTTCAGTTGTTGGCAAAACCAAAAAAAACACACACACACACAAAGAGTAGCATTAAATCCGAACATATGTACAATAAATGAGTACCAAAAAAAAACAAAAACAATGTCTACGCATTCACACATACATAAAAAATATATAAACTGTTTTTTTTTTCAGAATTTAGTAAGGGAGGAGAGTATATTTTATACCTTTCACTTTTATCTGTTCGATAAGGATAAAGTTTGTCTGTACGAACAGATAAAAAAAATGAGAATACGAGCTCAAGTTTAACTTAAATTATGTATTGTTTAACTTTCGTTTAAGTGAAGTTTGAGTGGAAGTGGAAAACTTTGTTCATTTACTGTACTACACTGGAGGCTTGCATATATGCCGGGCAAACTTGAGGTTGTGTTTGGTTAGATTGTAAAGAAATCCTAAGTTAAATCAATAAAAGTATAAGAAAAATGTTGTAACATTATGGAAAATGAACTTAATAAGCTAGGAAAGTGATTGTTAAGAAAATGAAAGAATATTGCAAATGAAGGAGGGACTAGAGGAGGCAGAAAATGTAACAAAATAAGTAACATAAACTCTGCATGCAGGGCATAATTTTTGTATCGAAGAATTCCATTTTATATGATCCAGGATTAAAAGGGGCACTTGTGATGTTCAGGGCATGCAGATACAGGATGATGCTAGCTGCTTAGTTTTTTTGAAGCGGTGCTAGAAACGCTTCTAATAAATATTTTTTTTTTTATTATTATTAATTACAATACAAAGTTAATTTATATTCTAATTTTTGGGTCCAAGGGTAAACCGGGTGACACAGACCATATGTTTAGATTTTTGCAGCGACAGACCAAAGCCTCTGGTGGGAATCGAACCCGCAACCCCCACGCTGATAGGCAAGCACGCTACCAACTCGCCTACCGGGGCGCTTTTCTAATAAATATTTACATCCCCACTAATAACACCGTGTTACAAAAAAATAGATTTTTTTCTGTCCAATGAACCAAATGCACATATTCGGAAAGAGGGGAAAAAATAAAAATACACGTGTATCGGCGATTTTCATGTACACGTCAGAATTTTGTCTGTATCACGTCAAATTTTTTAAAAAATAGATTTTTATCAATTCTCAGATTTTCCTAAATTTTTTTTTAAATGTTTAACGTTTTTTTAAGGTTTCAGTTCAAAAAACATTTTTTTCGTAACGCTTAAGTAGTTTAAAAATTTGGAGTCTCTTCAAGTTATGCTAAGAAAAGTGAAAAAAATATTTTTTTTCAAAAATAATAAAAATTGGGGAAAATCTGAGAATTGACAAAAATCTATTTTTAAAACAATTTGACGTGATACAGACATTTCCACGAGTCTGCCTGCCAAAAATCAGCTCGATTGGATCACTGAAAAAGGGTTAAAAATCGGTCCAAAGGCTTTCACACAGGCCACTAGGAGCTTTATACTTCAAACTTAAAAAAAAAAAATTCTGACGTGTACATGAAAATCGCCGATACACGTGTATTTTTATTTTTTCCCCTCTTTCCGAAAAAGTAAATTTGGTTCATAGGACAGAATGTGTGTAACATGGTGAATTAGGCCAAAAATGTAATATAAATCTCATATATGGGCTAGGGAATAGAAGGGTATCCATCACTATTGCAACGATGTTCTATAAATATTTTTCAGACATCAGATATGCGTGTGCCTATACAGTGTGGGTCCCATACAGGGTGAATCTGCTATAATAAAAAAATTACTGATAATTTTCTCAAATTTCTGGTTTTATTGTCATTCATATGACTACCGATCAACCCAGTTTTTCAGTATACTTTCGATTGTTTCTTCAATGACACCTTCTATTTCATGTTTCAACGCTTAAATTGCATCCGGATGCTTTGCGTAACATTTACCCTTATTGGCTTCACACAGAAAATAATCCATAGGCCACAAAAATCACAGCTCCGAGGCGGCCAATTAACAATACAATTGCGACTTTTTTCGATTTAGATTTTCAATAACAGTGCGTAAAATATCGATGGTTGCCTTGGCTGTGTGACATGTGGAACCGTCTTGTTGAAACCGAATGTCGTCCATGTCAGTCTCTTAAATTGTTGGAAATGCTATTAAAAATGGGAAATTTTAGGAAAAATTTAACTTTGATTCGGAGTTGTTTCGGTTTACAGAAGAAGCTAACAATTAAACCCAAATACTCGCCGTGTTATGTCCTTCTGAAATTCGCCTATAAAATTGTAAATTCGAGGGCAGCCACTTTGCAATTTGGTTATCGAAAATTTCATGAAAAGGATATGGTCCTGTAGGCGTGTACGTGGCGGCCATTTGGCTGATGTTGTTTTTCATTATTAACCGCATAAATTCCTCTTGATTATGAAATAAACATCTGATCATTTATCGGAAAAAATTCAATTTTTCTTTGAAAAACCAAAGTAACACCACTTGTTGGAAAACACTCTACATCAAACATTTTTCTTTTCAAATGATGACTCCAAGACTTAGAAAATGTTTTTTATTGGTCAAAATTTGTTTGAAATAGGAACAACTCAGAAATAGGAGCAACCTCTAAATCTTTTCCAATTTTTTTTAAAAATATCTTAAAAACACCTAAAAAAAAGGTTCAATAAAAAAAAAAAAAAAAAATTTAACTTCCTAGTGTGGATAGGCAAACATTTACAGCATATGCGTGCACACAAATGAGCGCCCTGTCCTCTTCGCCCTTCCCCTTTGATGATTTGCCTGTGGCGAAATAACTTAGGCAACAACATAAAGCAAACGCAACAACAAATATAAAGAATTTTTTGTTGCGGACTATTTGCTAGATTCGCTCACTTGCTGACCCTCAGTAGCTGAGCGATGAAGGGTTCTGTTCGCAACGAGACGATTAGTGTGTTATGCTCAGGTCGCAACCCGTGACCGAGAACACAAACGAAATGAAAAAGACGATTGCTGCCATTCTCTTTAATTTTATTCAGGCTTTTTTGCGAGGAGACCGCACAGAAGAATCTGGTTGAGCTCTGAGCTCAGAATCTAGCAAAAAAAATTTCTTTCAAAAGCTAAGATTTCTCTCTCTTTTAAGATTTCCAAAAAAAGAAAGGTTATCCAAATGTAATAAAATGTACTCAGTTTTACACACATAGTTTTTTAAACTGCATCGGATTTTCATTTGGCGCCCTGTGGTTCAGTTGTTCTAATTTAAATACATGTGCCCAACGTTACGCATTCTCTTATCAGACATGGTAATTTCTTTAAAGCTGCGTATCGCTGGCCATAAACCAGTCCAACCTCCCCCCCCCCCTCCACCTTCAAGAAACTAACCATGTTCTCAACTACTTAAGTTGTACAGTTTTTCTTTTCTATACCTAAAAACATTTTACGTTACTTATCGTTCATGTTGCCACAGAACATCTTTCTAAAAAGTAAAATTTATTAACTTTTATAAACTTTCCATCACCACGACAACTCCTACGCCCACCATCACCCCCCTTCTCCACCAGTAGCATTATCTTGGCCTGCTTAAGTTCGTTCCGTCATAAACAAAATGTGTTCGTTCCGTCTTTCGATATGGAATTTTCTTCATCAACTTTCCGTATATTGGTCAAGAAAATTGCAAAAAAAAAAAAGGAAAATCAGTGTGTAGTGGGGTAAATCCATTTTCCGTTTCACTCCGTTCCCTGTGAGTCCTTTATGGACACACACACACACGCTCGGCATTGGCATCGCAGTTGTTGTATGGACGAGGAACGCCCACTGCTTTACAGTGAAATGTATGTCAAAATTAATTAAAATTTTGATTTATATGCAAAACTTTCGACATATTTTGTTTCTTTGCTTCCACTTAAAAGATGGGCGCGCACGTGTGTGTGTGTGTTTTAACTCGTAAAAATTGCAAAAACTGTATTGAAAGATGGTATGTGGAGAGTCGGTCGAAGGGAATCATAAAAATGCGGTATTGTGTCGGTAATCAGACCACCCGCTCTCCCGTCTGAATTCGATCACAGACCACTATAATTTTGGCAAATGTTACCTACTCCCCATTACATTCAGCATACCCTCTGTAGTGTTCACAAATTGACTGCATTCACATACACACTGCGTGTTTAAAAGTGTAGCCAGCCGCAAGCGTGGCAACAAAACTTTGTGGTCAGCATAACTTGATGTGTTCACATAAATAAATCATTGGCTAACAAACTTTATTTTTACTTTCGCACATAAATTGTAGCTTTAATGATGAAGTCGTTTATAAAATATTGAGATTTTTCTTTAATTTAATGCTGATTTATGACGTCGTTAAGTGTTTATTTCCATTGCAGATGACGTTCATTCGGTTGGTGTAGAGATTTAGGCAATACGGAGAAATTCTTTAAGGCGGGGAATTTAAATATTTGAGGCTTTGAGGAAATCCGATAAATTAAAATGAAAAAGATCAGTGTAATGTCTTAGGGTGTACATGAAAATCTGGCTCAAAGTTGCATTCGGATTACCTGAATGGCACATTTTTTTTTTAGTATCTTTTTTTTTGGTATCTCATCCATGTCACGTGTATTTTGCCTTTTTCAGGGCTGAAAGTGTATTTGGCCTAATACTGTTAGACCAGAAACATTGCGAGCCCTACACAAAATTTGTAAAATGGGTGACCCTATAGACGAGAGCCACAAAAATATGGCAACAAAAATAGGGTGAAATCGCTTGAACTAGGCAGGAAATTGAAAGTGCCATAACTTGAGCATTATGGTGTCCAAAAAAAAAAGAAATATTCTTTGGCTCAACCTAATTTTGATAGCCCATGGTGTAAAGTATTTTTGAGAATTTTTTCAGATTTTGTGGTAAAGGTTTAGAGTTTTTTTTTTTGTGAAAATTCAGATTTTCTGATTTTTTTTGTATTTAAAGCACAAGTTGGTCAATAAAAAGCATTTTCAATGTCGTTGAGTCATCATTTCAAAAGAAAAATGTTCGCGTTTTATTTTGATGTATATAAATCATAAGTTTTGTAGTTTTTTTTACAGTTTTTTGGGAAATTTTACACAAACTGAAAAATAAACATGACAGTGCTTTTACAATATTTCATGAAAGTGTAGCATGTTCATCAAATTGAAGTACAATGTTCATCAAATTGATGTACAATGTTCATCAAATTGATGTAAAATGTTCATCAAATGGATAAACAATGTTCATTAAATCAACGTACAATGTTCTTCAAATTGATGTACAATGTTCATCAAATTGATGTACAATGTTCATCAAATTGATGTACAGTGTTCATTAAATTGACTTACAAGTTTTTTAATTTGATGTAAAATGTTCATCAAATTGATGTACAAGTTTTTGAATTTGATGTACAAGGTTCTTCAAATTGATGTACAAGTTTTTGAATTTGATGTACAATGTTCTTCAAATTGATGTACAATGTTCATCAAATGAATAAACAATGTCCATTAAATCGACGTACAATATTCTTCAAATTGATGTACAATGTTCATCAAATTTATGTACAATGTTCATCAAATTGATGTACAGTGTTCATTAAATTGATTTACAAGTTTTGTAATTTTATGTAAAATGATCATCAAATTGATGTACAAGTTTTTGAATTTGATGTACAATGTTCTTCAAATTGATGTACAATGTTCATCAAATTTATGTACAATATTCATAAAATTTATGTCCATCAAATTGATGTAGGTAATTGTAGGGAGGCCGTTATTGCTCACCCTTCGTAAGACCTAAAACCCAACGCCTTTGCATTCCACAGTCCACATATTGTCACCTGAAATCCAAAATGGAACATCATCAAAAAGCCCAAAATCGTGTTTTTGATTGATTCTTGTAAAATGGCTTAAAATACATGTCTCTGAAAAATTGAACACTTCAATATTCAAAATTTACAATTTTATAGCCGACATATCAAAAAGAGTGTTTGGATTTTACAACCGTATTTGGCTAAAGAACTGATTGACAAAATTAAGCCATTTTGGATTTCGGGATTTGCCTACAATCTTCCCAAGCACTTCATTTTTCAATCGTGAATGTAAGTTGTGGTGAATTGCCAGAGACTTGTTCTGTCCTCCCAAGAAAGAAAGTCCTAACAGCATTTTGGTAGTTTAGAGATATTAAGCTTTTTTGGTTTCATATCGTTCTCGCCTTAAAAGTAAATATTTTTCGAAAAGTATCAAAAATTATTTTAAATTATATAACCGTAGAAAATTGGTCTTATAATCTTAAATCAGAATCTAATAGTCGTTTCCGAATCTGGCCTTATCTCAACTTTGAAACTTTGGCGCGAGTAATTTTCGTTTTTAGGACGACAGGGTTTTAATGGTGAAATCGAAGAGGTCGCCTTCTATTTTTACTGAGGCTCGAGTGTCACTCAAAGTCATTCCACGAAAGTGTATACATTTTTGGCAAAATGAAAAGATTTCCTCGATAGTTGATTTTTTTTCGCCTAAGGCAGAGTTAGTTCATCCAATTGGAGCTTCAATTTTTCTCACACTTTATTAGCCATGATTTTATATGCCATGGATAAGAGACCACATATTCTCAATTTAAGAACTCTTTTTTTTTATTATTTCAAAACTTGTTATACCTTCGTTCTGTTTAAACTTTCTTTAATTAAACTTAAATCGTTAACCCAACGGAATGCTGTTTAACGCATTAAATGTATCTTTTGTTTCTTGTTTTTTGTTTTTCTTTGTTTGCGACTATTTAGCATTAATTCCCTCCATTGTTGCTGGGTTTTCAAAACGAAACTTTATCGATTCTTTTATGTGTTCGTTTTCACGCAAAACCACCGCTGACCGCCACTTTTTTTTAAAGTTTCTGCCAACAGAACAACACAACACACGCAGCATTCGTAAATACACGTGTATCCACCAAAGGTATCTTTGCCATAATCGACACTGACACCGGGGCGGAAACGCGGGACGGCGGTTTAAGGAAGACCGAGGGGCCATAAGATTCTAAAAATTTCATATTCTCCCTTACAAGATTTTTTATTTGGAGTAAAATAGTAATAAAGAACTGATCGAAATGATTGTCCTTGCCCATGAAGCTAGAAAATATCTGGGAGCCGAAAATCTACTTTTCACAATGACATGTCCTCAGCTCTGCCATAAGGCCCCTCACCCATGTCTGGGCCTAGTTGATGCCACAATTTGACTTTCCAAGCACGCACTTGCTATATGTATATTTGTCCGTCTTTATATGAACAAAAGTATACAAGTTGTGTTTATATACTTAAAAAATTGTTATATCATCCACTTATTTAGTATTACGATCGTCGTTGTTGTGGTTCAGTTCAATATGTTTCCCTTTTGTCCAGAGTGCTGTTGCGTTTCGGCGCTCGACGACGAGTGTACTCGTCGCACACACATCGCATCCTTTTGTTGCAAAACTTTAAACAATAACGACGGCAGCCGGAGCAGGAGCCCGGGTCCGGGGCCGGTGGAAAATAAACATGCACACACACTTGAAACTATTGAAACAAAAGGATGCATTAACGAAAAGTATATGTATGTGCGTCTGTGGATGTTTAATGGTCCAGCAAAGAGTTTTCGGTTGGGTTTCCATGGCGTACATGACATTGGTTTTTATTATTTTGCGATACAATGTCGGTTTGGCGGCGGGAACTATATGAACTATTTCAAGTGGGAAAGGATTGACAGATACTTTAGACAGCATTTTTTTTTTAAAAAAAAAAAAAATAACAACACTTGCCTGTAGCGATTGGTAATGTTTCGCATTTGCAATACCAAAATAGCATCAGCGAATCGGACTCAACCATTTGTAGTCCTTGGAATAGCTTCAAAACCCAACTAAGCAACATGACCACATGCGAATATTCTGATGATATTTCAATTGTTTTACGAATCTAGGATTACAGAAATCAGACTAAACCATTTGTGGTCCTTTTAATAGATTCAAAACTTCATTTGAAAATCTTTTTTTTCACACTCGGAAAGATATGTACTTTGCGATCCTTAATAGGAGAAAAATAAGATTTTATTTTAAATGTTTGTAGTTCTCGATCCTTAATAAGGGCAAAATAAGGAAAACAATTTTTAAAAAAAATTTAGAGGCCGCGCCCTGCCCTTTAGTGACTTTCGGAAAGATATGTAGTTTGCGATCCTTAAAAAAACGAACATTTTTTTTTACCAATTGTTTATTGTTCGCGATCTTTAATAAGGGAAAAATATTTTTTAAAAAGAGATGTAGTTTGCCTTGAACCTTGAAAAAATAAGGAAATTTCGTTTGTTAAAAAAATTATATAGTTCGTGATCCTTAATAAGAGAAAAATATGAAATTAAAAAAATATATACTTTTTGCTCCCCGTCCTTGAAATTTGGAAATTTTGGTGTTAATTTCCAATTTTTCAATTTCCAATTTTAATACTAGTCATACTCGCTAAAGTTCAAATTTAAATCAACGACAACGCTACGAGCCTTATTGGACGAGCCTTTTTCTTCAATGCCTTAAATACTTTTATTTGGGTACCGAAAAAGCTCAAAACTTATTTTTAATTATGTTTAGGATTTTTTAAAAATAAAAAAAAAAATAAAGTAACCCAAATAGTCCCTTCCTGAACTTGAAATTTAAATCGATACCAAAACTACGAATATTAGTCGACCATCTTCTTCTTTGTCTCAAATTCTTTTATTTGGGTACCGAACAAGCTCAAAACATGTAAATTGTTAAGAATTTGTAGGATTTTTGTCAAATGAACACCAAACTAGGACAAATTTGAAAATGTTTAGGGCGTGGAGTCGGCGTTTGACAAAGTCACGGTTTTAATAGCAAATCATGAACTTTATTTTATTTTATATTAAGCCAGTTTGGCACTGGTATTCATATGTCTTGGTATTTGTTTGGCCTTGAATGCGTTATTCCCTATTCATTTGAAGTATTCGCTATTCAAGTGAATGTCTTGAATGTCGTTTCAGGACATTCATGTCAGATGTTTTGGTATTTGGTAGGGCTGTGGAGTCGGATTCAAGTAAAATGTTCGGATCCGACACCACAGCCCTACCAAATACAAAGTCGAACAAAAAATCAATAATTAAATGGATAACATAACTAAATTACATTCTGGAAAAATACAATATATATTAGAATTAGTTTAGTTTACAGGTCTCTTTAATGGAAGTATAATAATCTTAAGGAATAGAATGACGAATCTCGTACACAGTCGAGGTCGCTCAGGCCCTTCAAGTTTTAAAATGGTTTCTATTTCAGAGAGAGAAAATAACTCTAAAAATTATTAAAAATTTACATGTTTTCAAATTTTTAAATTTATGAATTTAACTTTTACTTAACTTTTACTTTCCCATAAAATATAGAAAATGTATTGAAAAGGAGTTGTTAACAGATAATATTTTTTTTAAATTTTAAATATTGTGGATTATGTGAACTTTTGTATATTTAAGTTACAAAAGCACCGCAGTGGGAATATTTGACGGAAATACAGTTTTCGAAATGGCCGATTGTAAGTAGTAATGCTGGGCGGGCTACCCGGGGTCTGTAATCTGGTATAGCTGATGGCCAGATGGGGTATACGAAGTTTGTCCTAGCCTAACAAATAAGAAAATAAATCAAATTATGCATTTATAAGCTTGACTTTCATAACACTTGCCACACGTTTTGCTGGGCATTTGTTTCGCCCACTCATGAACATGTTCGGCTTAAATAAACTTTTAACTATTCAAACAACGAAATTATTATTAACTTTCATTCGGACGGTTGGCCACAATTCGAATGCGTTTGGGAAGTACGAAATGTATGTCCCTCCGAATATTTTCAATAAATGTATTAAAACGATTTAATGTACCATTTTTGTCTTCTCTTCGAAATTCGTTGTTTTTTTTCCATTCTGCAAACCTCACTCACATTTATCAAAATCTTTAACATTGGCCGATGTGACTGTTTGCTGTTGGTTTTGTTTTCTCCTGGAGGAGAGAAAGAAAGAAACAGAAACTTTATCTTAAGTTGGATATTTGTACAACTGTTACTCGCTTCGCTTTCGGTCTCTTATCATTTATATGCAAAACAGGGATGAAGGAAAACAAGCACCACACACACACACAAAACGTTCTTTGTAAAAAAAATCTAACGGGAAATACTTGTGCTTCGTACTTTGTTATCTGAAACACAAATATTTTTGGGAAAAAGTTTTGAAAACACATGCAAAATAAATCACAAATGCAACAAATCGAATCAACGTAAAAGTTTCACTTCTTTCACTTCACACGCCGGATATTCAATCCTCTAGCACACGCACACACAAACAAACATATTGAGAAGCAAAACGCAGCTGCGTTTATGGTCGTCCATTTCCTAGAGTTTAATGGGGGATGAGATGGGACCATAAAGTCTGGCAGTCTGCAGTTGTCTGCCATTGGTATTCAGATATTTACGAGATTGAGATTGAATACTTCCCCATTAATTTTTCATTAAATTCCCAAGCTCTCAATTAAATTGAAGATATTCAAATTCGCCAAAGAATATAAACTCTTTTTAACCCTTCTGTTTGTGAGAAGGTCCCCGGGGACCTTTTTGATGTCCAAAGTTTAAGGCCAAGGGGAGACCAATCACAGGTATAAACGTTTTCAAAAAATTCTTTTACCAGTTTGTATACCCTTGGCTTTTCTCTAAAATCGGATGTTATTGTATAACACGCATAAATAAATGAGGAAGCCTCATCTTTTATTGAATAGTTCGAAGGACAGTTCAGTTAACGATATCATGTTGATCTCGATTACAAGTCTGCCAACCTGAAATTTTACTTCTGATTCGTAATCAGTAGTTCCAAAAACTCCTGTTTCCATAGTATCAATGAGGTATATATTCATTGTAATGACCCAATTTTTAACATTCCACACTAGCTATAACCTATATTCGATATTAGGATGACCTCCTTACATTAATCGTGTAATCATACGTGCTGGTGATATCAAGTGGGTTTTTCGTAGTTGCAATTTGAAACGTTACTGTTCTCCTTTAATGTTCTCACCAAAACCTCAGCCATGAATGTCTTGAAACGACATTCAAGACTTTCACTTGAATAGCGAATACTTCAAATGAATAAATCATTCAAAGCAAAACAAATACCAAGACATATGAGTACCACTTCCAAAATGGCTTAATGGTGTATTTATCCCATGTAAGCAATTACAAAATAAAGTTCATGATCTGCTGTTAAAAACGTGAATTGGCAATTTTGTTTGGAAATACTTCTGTCATTTTTAACTATCTGAAATAATTGTATTCGAACTCCAACGTAGGTTATCTTGCTGTAATCTGGATGAGGAGTGCTGTACTCATAAGGGAACAGGGGTGTTAAGGCCCAATTGGGTATCCATGGGTTCTCGACTGGCATGGCTTCTCAACGGCTGTCGATGTTCTACATGGGATAAATAAATAAAATGATAAAAAAAAATATTTTTTTTAAAAACCGAAAATGAGTTGTCTGATTTATTTGAAAGAAATTTTAAAAAAATTATCACAATTCTTTTCAAATTAATTAATTTGATTAATTAATAAATTTTAAAAAAAATATCACAATATTTTTTTCAAATCTCTTCCTTAGTGATTTTTTTTAAAAAAAAACATTTTTTTGAAACTCGAAAAAAATAATAAAAAATATTACATATAAGATTTTTTTCAAATTCGAATTTTCCGATTTCGTTGAAATAAATTTTAAAAAAATTATCAACATTTTTTTTTACATCTCTTCTTTTTTTAAAAATATTTTTTTTGAAACTCGAAAAAATAAATTATCGGAATTTTTTTAAATCCTCCCCCCTTAGTGATTTTTTTAAAAAAAAAAAATCTTTTTGAAACTCGAGCAATTAATTTAATTTAATTAATTAATAAATTTTAACAAAATTATCACAATATATTTTTCAAATCTCTTCCTTAGTGATTTTTTTTCTTTTTAAACTAAAAAAAAAAAAAAATATAAGAATGTTTTTTTTCAATTCCTCTCCATAGTGCATTTTTTAAAAAAAAAATATTTTTTTGAATCTCGATAATGAATTGTCGGAATTTCTTTGAAATAAATTTTAAAAAAAATTTTACAATATTTTTTACAAAAAAAAAAAATATAAGAATGTTTTTTTTAAATTCCTCTCCATAGTGCATTTTTTTAAAAAAAAATATTTTTTTGAATCTCGATAATGAATTGTCGGAATTTCTTTGAAATAAATTGTAAAAAACTTTTCACAATATTTTTCTTAAATTTTTTTTTCCGATTTCGTTGAAATAAATTTTAAAAAAATTATCAACATTTTTTTTACATCTCTTCTTTTTTTAAAAATATTTTTTTTGAAACTCGAAAAAATAAATTATCGGAATTTTTTTAAATCCTCCCCACTTAGTGATTTTTTTTAAAAAAAAAAAATCTTTTTGAAACTCGAGCAATTAATTTAATTTAATTAATTAATAAATTTTAAAAAAATTATCACAATATATTTTTCAAATCTCTTCCTTGGTGATTTTTTTTCTTTTTAAACTAAAAAAAAAAAAAAATATAAGAATGTTTTTTTTCAATTCCTCTCCATAGTGCATTTTTTAAAAAAAAAATATTTTTTTGAATCTCGATAATGAATTGTCGGAATTTCTTTGAAATAAATTTTAAAAAAAATTTTACAATATTTTTCTTAAATTTTTTTTAAAAAAAATATTTTTTTCAAAGCTCGAAAAAATAAATTATGGGAATTTTTTCTTTGTGCCTTTTTTTTAAAAAAATATTTTATCTGAAATAAATTTTACAAAAATTATTTAAAAAAAAATATTTTTTTGAAAATCGAATATGAATTGTCGGATTCTTTGAAATAAATTTTAAACAAATTACCACAATATTTTTTCAAATCTCTTCCATAGTGCATTTTTTAAAAGAAAAATATTTTTTTCAAAGCTCGAAAAATTAAATTACCAATTTTTTTTAAATTTTTAAAATAAAATTTAAAAAAAAAAATATTTTTTTTTTTTGAAACCCGATTTCTCTGAAATAAGTTTTAAAAAAATTATCACAATTTTTTCAAATCTCTCCTTTTTTTTTAAATATTTTTTTGAAACTCGAAAAAATAAATTATAGAATTTTTTTTAAATCTTCTCCTTCAGTGAATTTTTTAAAAAAAAAATATTTTTCTTTTTGAAATTCGAGCAATTAATGATTTCTTTGAAATAAATTTTAAAAAAAACTACCACAATATTTTTTTCAAATATCTTCCATAGAGCATTTTTTTAAAAAAAAAATATTTTTTTCAAAGCTCTAAAAAATATATTACGAGAATTTTTTCTTTGTGCCTATTTTTTAAAAAAAATATTTTTTCTGAAATAAATTTAAAAAAAAATACCACTATATTTTTTCCTGTGATTCTTTTATTTTTATTAATCTCTAAAAAAGTAATAAAAACAAATTAAACGATTTTTTTTAAATCCTCTCATTTAGTGGATTTTTTAAAAATGAAATATTTTTGGAAAATCGAATATGAATTTTCGGATTCTTTGAAATAAATTTTAAAAAAACTACCACAATATTTTTTTCAAATCTCTTCTAAAGAGCTTTTTTTTTAAAAAAAAAATATTTTTTTCAAAGCTCGAAAAAATTAGTTATGATAATTTTTTCTTTGTGCCTTTCTTTTAAAATTTTTTTTTTTTTTAATATTTTTTTATTTTTATTATTCTCTTAAAAAATAATAAAAAAAAAATTATAGGATTATTTTTTCAAATCCTCTCATTAAATAAATTTTTTAAAAATAAAATCAGAAAAATAATGTCAGATTCTGAAATAAATTTTAAAAAAAATTAGCACAATATTTTTTTCAAATCTCTTCCATAGTGCATTTTTTTTTTTAAAAAATATCTTTTTCAAATCTCGAAAAAATAAGTTATGAGAATTTTTTCTTTGTGCCTATTTTTTAAAAAAAATATTTTTTCTGAAATAAGTTTTAAAAAAAATATCACAATTTTTTTTTCCTGTGATTTTTTTTTATTAATCTCTTAAAAAGTAATAAAAAAAATTATAGGATCCTATCATTTAGTGGATTTTTTAAAAATAAAATATTTTTTTGAAAATCGAATATGAATTGTCGGAAATCTCTTGGATTTCTCTGAAGTAAATTTTAAAAATTATCACAATTATTTTCTCATCTTCGCCTTTGGTGCATTTGATTACGAATGTCAGAGTCAGAATTAGTGAATAAGCTAAATCGTAAATTGAAAAAGAAATCATAAAAAAATCGAACATGACAAAAATAATGAATTGTCAATGGTCTAACATAAAGCCAGATATCTTAAAATTAAAATAAGGTGTAGATTGTTACAATCGATGGAGTATTTTCCATTTCACTCACAATTTGATGGCGACACCCTAAAAAATATATATTTTTTTAAAACTTAAATTCTTATAACACGAAAAACCAATTGTCCGAACTCATTGAGTTTTCTTTGAAATTATAAATAATCTTTAACTTTAGTGCATTTGAATACGAATATCAGAGTGAGAGTTATTAACAAAGTTATGTCGCAAATTGAAAAAAAAAAATTTAATAGAAAATCGAACATGACAAAAAGAATGAATTTTCAGTGGTTTTTTATTAAATCTAAAACTAACATTTAGATTTAAATGCACTAAAGGAGAAGATTAGAAATAGTTCAGGGATATTTTGTTAAAAATTTATTCCTAAGAATTCGGACAAATCGTTTTTGAATTATGAGAATTTATGTCTCAAAAAATGTATTTTTTAAGTTGCCGCCACCAAGTTGTAAATAAAACACCCCACCGATTGTAATGATCTATCAGAATCTTTTAATAATACACTATAATTACTCTTTCTTAACCAATGTCCACCCCACGGTTGACCATCACAGTAACGACGACACTGCCTCAAAATTATCCGTTCGCATATTTGAATTTCTCCTTGCCTTGCAACTTAATATTTTCCTTTTCAAAGTTGCTGACAAAAAGAACAGAAAACTTCAACCGAAAAACTTTCGAATAAAACATCATTCGCTGTGAGTGAAACACAGTTGGTGTGGAGTCACATCGCCTGTTAAACTATTTCGCCAACAAATGTTCCACATGAAAAAAAAAAAGTTCCTAAGGCGGACTAGTGTATAAGAAGATAAAGTAAACATATGAACAAAGTATACAATAGATAATACGCAAGAAAGAAAAGCACAAAAACGGACACATAAACAGAGTTTAATAATATTTGGAACAAGTCTCTGCTGGTGGGGAGATGGTATTTACAGCGGAACAGATGGGCCATTTGAGTATAGTTTAAATTAAAAGTCTCTCTCGTTCTCTCTTTAGCTTCTTTAGCCAAATCGGTATTATAAGTTGAAGTGTTAAACATTTCAGGGCTCCAAATGATTTCACTAGAATGAATGGCTTGGATACCTTAACCTGATTCCAATTGTTCGCTAATGGCGTAAACAAAAATCGCCTGCTGTTGCGTTCATGTGATTGATGATGAATGTTTTCCTTATGTATGTGTGTGTGGCTAACAACCAATAACAGAAAAAGTTGTTTTTTTTTATATATATTTGATGCCATTGAGAAAGTTTTAAATATCATCACGGTCTGGTTAATTTGAATGGAGTGAAAATCATTTTCACAAATAATTCCCTAGCAACAAGAGCATGCGACCGCCTCTGTTGCTGCTGCTGCTGCTGCAAAACCAATTGAACAGCACTTGTTAAGCGATTACTTGAATAATATCTGAACCATTGGAAGTTTAACAAACATACATAAATGAGTGAAATATTAATGTTACGGTCGCCACAATCGTCCTACTGAGAGGTCTTTTCGCCGTCTGGTGGTTAAACTGTAGTCCTCGGGTTCAGTAGGCAATCAAACAAAACCCTGTCCCGTTAGACGAAATGGTAGCGAGATTGCCTACCAGCAAGGGGGTTGTGGTTTCAATATCCCCCAGAGGCTTTGGTCGGTCGCTGGAAAAATCTAACCATACGGTCTCTGTCATCCGGTTAATCCTTAGGCCCAAAATTGTATAAAAATAAAAATAAAAATAAAAATAAAAATAAAAATAAAAATAAAAATAAAAATAAAAATAAAAATAAAAATAAAAATAAAAATAAAAATAAAAATAAAAATAAAAATAAAAATAAAAATAAAAATAAAAATAAAAATAAAAATAAAAATAAAAATAAAAATAAAAATAAAAATAAAAATAAAAATAAAAATAAAAATAAAAATAAAAATAAAAATAAAAATAAAAATAAAAATAAAAATAAAAATAAAAATAAAAATAAAAATAAAAATAAAAATAAAAATAAAAATAAAAATAAAAATAAAAATAAAAATAAAAATAAAAATAAAAATAAAAATAAAAATAAAAATAAAAATAAAAATAAAAATAAAAATAAAAATAAAAATAAAAATAAAAATAAAAATAAAAATAAAAATAAAAATAAAAATAAAAATAAAAATAAAAATAAAAATAAAAATAAAAATAAAAATAAAAATAAAAATAAAAATAAAAATAAAAATAAAAATAAAAATAAAAATAAAAATAAAAATAAAAATAAAAATAAAAATAAAAATAAAAATAAAAATAAAAATAAAAATAAAAATAAAAATAAAAATAAAAATAAAAATAAAAATAAAAATAAAAATAAAAATAAAAATAAAAATAAAAATAAAAATAAAAATAAAAATAAAAATAAAAATAAAAATAAAAATAAAAATAAAAATAAAAATAAAAATAAAAATAAAAATAAAAAAATAAAAATAAAAATAAAAATAAAAATAAAAATAAAAATAAAAATAAAAATAAAAATAAAAATAAAAATAAAAATAAAAATAAAAATAAAAATAAAAATAAAAATAAAAATAAAAATAAAAATAAAAATAAAAATAAAAATAAAAATAAAAATAAAAATAAAAATAAAAATAAAAATAAAAATAAAAATAAAAATAAAAATAAAAATAAAAATAAAAATAAAAATAAAAATAAAAAAATAAAAATAAAAATAAAAATAAAAATAAAAATAAAATAAAAATAAAAATAAAAATAAAAATAAAAATAAAAATAAAAATAAAAATAAAAATAAAAATAAAAATAAAAATAAAAATAAAAATAAAAATAAAAATAAAAATAAAAATAAAAATAAAAATAAAAATAAAAATAAAAATAAAAAAATAGTGTAGTAAAAGCCTAGGCAGTGGAGTAAGCCTAGGCAGTGGATATCTTGAAGCCCTTTTGCAGACTTGTCAAATTTTACATTATGGCTTGTGACTGCACCACTACCAAAGTCAACTGGCCCTGAACCAGACGGTAAACAACGCATGCTCGCTGAATGGTCCCAGGAGCAGCAGAAATTGAGCCTAATTTTCAGCTAGAAATCATTTTCAACGAAGAAAACCTCTTCTTGATAAAAAGGCGACGACACCCATCCCCATGAAATCAAAAATCGTACCATGGCATCCGCAAAGTTGATGCCCAGTAACACTTGAGTTATTCTTAAACATCTGCCAAACTCACATACTTTTCGGTTATGGGGAGGGAAACTAAAAGCTTTTGGAAAGGAAAAAAGTATTGTTGCAACATATTCTTTCTAGCAAGCGGGTTCCTCTATTCTCCCCCCACAACCCAGCTTAACCTTTACCAACATTTCTCCACTTCGACACACTTACATTGTCTAGCATACAAAGACAAATCATGTTTCATCAACCAGTTGTCTTTTCTTTCTTTCTTTTTTTCTATGTGTTGCATTATTCTAATCATAGAAATTCGTATCCTTAACATGTCGGCGGGACACATACTTAGAGGTGATGTGTGACATCTCCTCCTCCTTGGTCTGTTTGGAAGTTCGCAATAAATTGAACATCAGCGTTATAATTCACTTTTATGTTCTCATCATGGATGTGCCAACACTTTATTCGTTAGGGACTATCGTCCGCCCACACACACACACACATAGCCCGGCCAAACAGGACATCAGACTGCCAGCAACGGGGAAGGCGAGCGAAAGTCAGTAAATGCTGATGTTGCTCAAAAATTTTAACATTCATTTATCTTGTGTGTGCAATTTCCTTTGTTATTCGATAAACATGAGCTATAAAATGATGAAAAGAGCAAAAACTTGAATTCAAAGTCGTCTATTTTGCCATCGTCCCAGTCTTCTTCTGCTTCCACTGCCACTGCCATCAGATGCGACCAACAATTGCTGCATATCTCACACTGATGCCGGGTTACAGCCCTGCTCGAGCACAGCAATCTCTCGGTGTAATGGTGGCATAGATATGAACTGAATCGAATCTTGTGATTGTGAACTGAAGCAGAGCTGTCATCAGCTATGGCTGATAGACCATACAGACAGTAATGGAGGAGTAAGAAAATCTTAACTTTGGTGGAGACGGCAAACAAATCGGTTGTCATTTGACAATTTCGCTCGCTGTTCGATTATGTGATGAAATGAGATACACAAGCAAGTCATGTCGAAGCGTGTATTCGTCCGCATGCAGAATGAAAGGCGGAAATGGAAATCAATTCGTCGTTTATAGTTTTGCTTTGAAGTGATGCAGCGTTTACAGAATGAAAGGAAACTATATGATAGTAAATAATTATGTTGCGCTGAATCAATTGAAGTGATTAAATTCTCGATTTATGATTGTTTTCGTGGAAAGTTCCTTTATTTCATATTAGCTTGTATTCATGCCAAGCTAAATTTGTAATGTAAAGCGCCAAATGTTGGATGAAAAACAAAAATTAAAAAAATTCTAAAGTAAACCCCGTGTCTAAACTAAATTCAGACATATGAGACGATAATGACTAATGTAGAAAAAAAAAACCTAAACAAGTATTAATTTCAGTAGTGACCCGAATCCGAATAGATTTAAACAAAATGTAACAAATATGTATAGATGTGCCAACGCTTGAACAATTCTTCTAGTCTTGAAGGACAATGAGGCAATTGTGACCAATGACACACAGAATTCAACAAATGCTCTCCAACTATAGCAGAGTCTCACAGTAACTGATTTGCCCACCTCCACAAATCCACAAATACTGAAATTATAGACTCATAAGTCCTGCTGTCTACCAACATTTTCGCTTACGAAACCATAACTCACCAATTGCCGGTCTATGCGGTGTACTCACATTACAAAATTAATAAACCCCTGTATGACTTCCTTAATTTATTTTCATTGTTTTCCCCGGTAATAACGATAATACTCCAGGCCATGATGGCGGCCTCCGTCCTCCAACAAAACAAGGTATTCAGCGGGACGAGATACGGGTGAGATAAACCCACAGACAACAACTTATGTGGCCCGTCCACCCAACAGGACCAAAACGTGAACCACTTAAAGTTATGTACGTTTGCCGTTGCCACTGCCACTTTCAGAAACACAAACATGCAACAAATTAACACTACATCAGACTTTTGAAACGCCACAAATCTCTTTGGACGTTTTTATTTTTAATGCCACTTAATTATGTTCTTGTCTCTCTCTCACGCTCTCCCAGCGTTAAGGTTTACTCCTTTTGTCCTCCATCATAAAATACACACACACACAAGCGGAGTGGCAAGCACGCAACATATGTTACCCGGAAGCAACAGAAGAAGAAGCCAAAAGGGAACGGAACATACGCCGAACAGTGACAACAACCGAGGATTTTAATCCGAAACAAAAGGACACTTTAGCACATGTGTTGGAGTGAGGTGCGTGTGACAGAGCGAGTGTGTTTAGCTGAGGAGTAGTGTATGATGAATTTCGCTCAAGGATTTCGTTTCCTCGGTTTCTACTCTTTTCCGCTACGGGAATACTCTCATGCCGGATGGAGAATAACTCCAGTTTGTCCTTAGGTTTGTAATTGGGGAATAAGGAAATAATTGATTGAATTAAATAAATGAATAAATGAATAAATGAATAAATGAATAAATGAATAAATGAATAAATGAATAAATGAATAAATGAATAAATGAATAAATGAATAAATGAATAAATGAATAAATGAATAAATGAATAAATGAATAAATGAATAAATGAATAAATGAATAAATGAATAAATGAATAAATGAATAAATGAATAAATGAATAAATGAATAAATGAATAAATGAATAAATGAATAAATGAATAAATGAATAAATGAATAAATGAATAAATGAATAAATGAATAAATGAATAAATGAATAAATGAATAAATGAATAAATGAATAAATGAATAAATGAATAAATGAATAAATGAATAAATGAATAAATGAATAAATGAATAAATGAATAAATGAATAAATGAATAAATGAATAAATGAATAAATGAATAAATGAATAAATGAATAAATGAATAAATGAATAAATGAATAAATGAATAAATGAATAAATGAATAAATGAATAAATGAATAAATGAATAAATGAATAAATGAATAAATGAATAAATGAATAAATGAATAAATGAATAAATGAATAAATGAATAAATGAATAAATGAATAAATGAATAAATGAATAAATGAATAAATGAATAAATGAATAAATGAATAAATGAATAAATGAATAAATGAATAAATGAATAAATGAATAAATGAATAAATGAATAAATGAATAAATGAATAAATGAATAAATGAATAAATGAATAAATGAATAAATGAATAAATGAATAAATGAATAAATGAATAAATGAATAAATGAATAAATGAATAAATGAATAAATGAATAAATGAATAAATGAATAAATGAATAAATGAATAAATGAATAAATGAATAAATGAATAAATGAATAAATGAATAAATGAATAAATGAATAAATGAATAAATGAATAAATGAATAAATGAATAAATGAATAAATGAATAAATGAATAAAGGAATAAAGGAATAAATGAATAAATGAATAAATGAATAAATGAATAAATGAATAAATGAATAAATGAATAAATGAATAAATGAATAAATGAATAAATGAATAAATGAATAAATGAATAAATGAATAAATGAATAAATGAATAAATGAATAAATGAATAAATGAATAAATGCATAAATGCATAAATGCATAAATGAATAAATGAATAAATGAATAAATGAATAAATGAATAAATGAATAAATGAATAAATGAATAAATGAATAAATGAATAAATGAATAAATGAATAAATGAATAAATGAATAAATGAATAAATGAATAAATGAATAAATGAATAAATGAATAAATGAATAAATGAATAAATGTATAAATGAATAAATGAATAAATGAATAAATGAATAAATGAATAAATGCATAAATGCATAAATGAATAAATGAATAAATGAATAAATGAATAAATGAATAAATGAATAAATGAATAAATGAATAAATGAATAAATGAATAAATGAATAAATGAATAAATGAATAAATGAATAAATGAATAAATGAATAAATGAATAAATGAATAAATGAATAAATGAATAAATGAATAAATGAATAAATGAATAAATGAATAAATGAATAAATGAATAAATGAATAAATGAATAAATGAATAAATGAATAAATGAATAAATGAATAAATGAATAAATGAATAAATGAATAAATGAATAAATGAATAAATGAATAAATGAATAAATGAATAAATGAATAAATGAATAAATGAATAAATGAATAAATGAATAAATGAATAAATGAATAAATGAATAAATGAATAAATGAATAAATGAATAAATGAATAAATGAATAAATGAATAAATGAATAAATGAATAAATGAATAAATGAATAAATGAATAAATGAATAAATGAATAAATGAATAAATGAATAAATGAATAAATGAATAAATGAATAAATGAATAAATGAATAAATGAATAAATGAATAAATGAATAAATGAATAAATGAATAAATGAATAAATGAATAAATGAATAAATGAATAAATGAATAAATGAATAAATGAATAAATGAATAAATGAATAAATGAATAAATGAATAAATGAATAAATGAATAAATGAATAAATGAATAAATGAATAAATGAATAAATGAATAAATGAATAAATGAATAAATGAATAAATGAATAAATGAATAAATGAATAAATGAATAAATGAATAAATGAATAAATGAATAAATGAATAAATGAATAAATGAATAAATGAATAAATGAATAAATGAATAAATGAATAAATGAATAAATGAATAAATGAATAAATGAATAAATGAATAAATGAATAAATGAATAAATGAATAAATGAATAAATGAATAAATGAATAAATGATAAGGTAAATAATTTGAAATGTTAATCGAATATTTCTCCCACTGCCAATGACAACTGTAGCGCCTTCACCTGTCGCCCTTAACCAGCCGCCACTATCCCTTCGCTATTTTGCTATTTGAGCGGAAGGCAGCGTTTTTGGTGTGGTGTCATCCTCGTCATCGTCTGCTTTTGTCTCATCTTGAAGCGGCTTAAATTTATTAAGTCAACAATGTTAACTGAGGGTCTCTGTGTATGGAAGTTATGACTGGTGTGGCACATGAGGCGCTATGGTATGGTGTGTTTTTGGGGTCTGGTTTCTGCCGGCCTTTTCCTCGAATAATGATCATTACCGTTAAGAGGGTCCAAATGTTAAAATACTGGAGGGAACGAATAGAAAGGACTGACAAACAACAACAACAAATTATAGTTTTTAAAAAGATTTCAATTTCACACTCACCGCATGGGAAAAGCATATGAGCTAAATTTATGTTATCACACACACACACACACACAGAGACCCTTTGCCGTGTTGGTAATTTCATTTGAAAGACCACAGAAGGTTACACGAAGGACCACTTGTATACGAAATTCTTGGAAGTTTTGCGGTAAGAGTTGCCGAAACTGTGATTTTAGTTTGGGCTTAACGAAGAAAGTGCCTCTAATGAAATTTGACCGAAGCCTTAATATAATTTACACAAGTTTGGAGAATAAGTGGCGACCCAGACGAGCGATTGTTGGGATAAAAGTTTAGTGATTGTGAAAATTTAGTGGATCTTTGAGGAGGGTTAACAATGAAAGTGGCCTAAGTACAGCCAATGAGTATGCAAAGAGGGGACAATCGAATTTATGATAATAGAAAAGAAAAACCCACAAGTGCTCTACCTCTGCCATTGCTGCCATGTATTTGTAATAGATGAATTCCATTCGAACAGTCAAAGACCTGGAAATTGTCACGGACTCTGGCGGTTTGGCTGATCGACCTCAAATTCATATCCATACTTTTTGTTTTGTTCCAATTAAGAATTGAGTTACTTACCACATTTATACCCACACCATAACTATTGCTGATTACTACCACCACGACCACAAGCGCATCAACTAGAATTATTCCCGTAGACGAATTTATGATACCCCAGATGATGGTTGGGTGAATCACTTATGGAAGTCTTGTGCCAGTAATTATTCAACATCATATGTCTAGACACACTGAGTCCTTACACACACACACATGCACTTACACAGCAACGAAATGTGTAACCTCACTTGAATGAAGGGTCTTCCTCTGATAGTAACAATAAATGGTATATCCGAAAAAGGGATCACAAACAGCAACACAGGGAAAAAAATAGTGAACTATTCATATCGTCATAAACTTTAGTTACTTTTGCGGAAGGGGGGCGAAGTAAGTAAATACAAAAAAAAAATATAATAAAACGGAAGTAAATACATTCGTATGTGTAAGAGTATTTTTTGCATGAACCTCTCGGCATGTGCCAGTAAATAAATTATACCAAATACCCGACTTGCAACAGCAGCAGAACCAACAGCAACCACATCACATCACACCACACCAAATGAGGCGTCCTTTCCCAGGATGAGCAAAGATGCAATTTCCCAAATGAACCATAATGAAATACCCAGCATAACAACAGGAACAGTCCAAGAAGGAACGACTACCACCACCCATTCAAATTTGTCTTCAATGTCGCGGTAAATGTTTAAAATCAAAAAAAAAAAAAAACACACACCACCACAACGTTGTTGTTATCGTCACCGATGTCGCAGTGTTGTAAATATAAATCGTGGAATATAAACTTTATGGAGCACGTTTTATGTTGCACCACGGAAGAAAAGTACACGCGACTGGAGGAAATTGGCTCAGATAGACCCGGTAGTTCCGTACTAAACAGAAATTACAGATAACGAAGGTGCGTAGAATTAATCGTCCCTACAACAGCGGGCGACACGAACAAGACTATATACCAAGACTATAGTCCACTATATTTTTTGTGGGCTCTTTTTGAATTTGGCGTTTTACCACAAGAAGTTATGTTTTTGAACACAAATATTTATAATTATATTTTCAAAAATACTATGCTTGGGTACTAATGAATTGTTTAATAAAAAATAAATTTTTTGATAAAAATAAATTTTTTGATATAAATAAATTTTTTGATAAAAATAAATTTTGTGATAAAAATAAAGTTTTTGATAAAAATAAATTTTTTGATAAAAATATTTGTTTTGATAAAAATAATTTTTTTAAAAAAAAAATTTTGATAAAAATATTTTTTTTGAAAAAAAAAATAAATTTTTTGGTAAAAATATTTTTTTCGGTAAAAAAAATTTTTTTGGAAAAAACAAATTTTTTGGTTAAAAATAATTTTTTTGGAAAAAAATTAATTTTTTGGTAAAAAATAATTTTTTTGATAAATCCAGAAATACTATGCTTGGGTACAAATAAATCAATTTGTTGGTAAAAAAATTAATTTTATGGTAAAAAATTTTTTGGTAAAAATATTTTTTTTAGTAAAAAAAAAATGTTTTGTAAAAAAAATATTTTTTTTAATAAAAAAAAATTGTTTTGTAAAAAAAAATATTTTTTTTTAGTAAAGAACTAAATTTTTTGGTCGAAAAAAATTTTTTCGTTAAAAAAATAATTTTTTTGTTAAATAAATGCTTTTTTTTGTAAACAACTATTTTATAATTTTTTTTTTTTTGGATTTTTTTGTATTTGATCTCAAATATATGTATATTTGTTAGACTTACATCTTCTAAAATACTATGATTGGGTACTAATAAATTTTTTTGGTAAAAAAAATGTTTTAGAAAATTGGTAAACAAATATTTTATAACATGTTTTTTTTGGCATTTAAGCCCAAACATTTATACACAAAAATATATTTGTTAGACTTACATGTTCACAAATACTATGCTTCGGTAATAATATTTTTTTTGCAAAAAAAAATATGTTAGAAAATTTTTGATGAAAAACATATGGAAAACAAGATTTTGAACACTTTTTTGGTATTTTACGTCAAGTTATTATGTGTGGAATACAAATATGGATTTGTTAGACTTACATATTCAAAAATACTATACTGGGGTACTAATACATTTTTTGACAAAAACAAAATTTGTTGTGGTAAAAGAAAAAGTTTTAATACAAAATAACTTTTTAATAAAAAATAATTTTTAATAAAAAATAATGTTTTTAATAAAAAATATTTTTTTTAATAAAAATAATTTTTTTAATAAGAAATTATTTTTTTAATAAAAAAATATTTTTTTAATAAAAAATAATTTTTAATAAAAAAATAATTTTTAATAAAAAATAATTTTTAAGCAAACAATTGCAATAAATCTGATTACGTAATACTTGAACGACCCCTAAAAAATATTTTTTTTTTATTTAATAAAAAATATCTTTTTTGTTATTTAATAAAAAAATAATTTTTTTTTATTTAATAAACATTTTTTTTTATTTAATAAAATATATTTTTTGTTTTTTGTTAAAAAAATAAATTTCTAGTTAAACAAATAAATTGTTAGTTAAATTAATAAATATTAGAGTGAAAACATATATTTTTTTTGGAAAAAAAATAAAATTTTTGGTAAAAAATAAATATTTTGGTAAAAAATAAATATTTTGGAAAAAAAATTTTTGTAAAAAAAAAATTTTTCGCTAAAAATATAAATATTCTGGTAAAAAAAAATTTTTGTTAAAAAAATGATTTTTTTGTCTCCGTAAACCCAGCATTCTATTTTAGAGGAAAGGCCCCAGCCCTTTCGTATGACCTTTTTACATAGCTAAAGGGTACTTTGCCGATCTTATCCATAATGTGGGATTTAAATGTGTTTTACGTTGGGAAATATTCCGCCAATTTTAAAAACAGGGAAGTGCTAGAAGACATGAATGTCCTTGGTATCATGAACTGTGGAAAGAACACACAAGAACGGAGTGCTTGAAAACAATTTATTACGCAAAAGGCCACCAATCTGGTACAAATTCAACTTTCTTATTGAAACACTTCAGTACCAAGTCTTTTCCCTCTGCCACTCTACAGCGTAACAGACTGTAGGGCATTGCAAAATAGCAAACTCTGGTTGACGCAATTAAAAACAAACTACACCTGAGGTCCCCCCCCCACTTGACAAATGTAGAAAATGTTGACAACACACACAACAGCATCATCTGCAGCAGCAGTCGCAATATCGAAGGCAGCCGCAAAGGAAGACAGAAAAAACAGAAAAGAAAACAATAACGAAAATATTTTATGGCTAGACAGAGTCGTCTTATTTCAACATGAACCTTAAGTCTCCTGCTCTTCAACCAGTATGTGTCTTCTTTATATCATCAGTGTCGCGCGTTCAACATGCTACCAGGGAGCGCAACAGAAAGAAAACGCAAAAAATCCCCAACGAATTTGGAGGAGAACATAAAAGGCTTCATCGTTAAAGTCGTAAAATCATAAACAGAAGCGTTCACTGCTGGTGCAGCATTTCCGTGACGGGTCTATTGTGTCTGCCATTATGACAATTTTCGATGGAAATAACAAATGCGTCTATCCAAAAATTAAACGGAGACTCTTCGAAATGTTGCAAGTAATTGCAGTGTCCTGTGGTGAGTTCTATTCAGTTAATGGTAAATGAGTCTATTGCCGAGGAAAAGTGGTAGGTAAGTTAAAGTAAAAAAAAAAACAGAAAACAATCTGAAGGGCCGATAGACTGTTTTTCTTATCCGAGGGTTAAGCCTCTAATACCCAACAGTGACTCGAGGCACATAAGAGGTATAAGAGGATTAAGGAACAGCAGGTGTAAAATATACAGGGTGCTCCATCTTTTTTGTAGTTATATATCTAAAACATTACATAACATTAACATTTGTCAACCGTTTGACTTGAGTTGATATATATTTTTTTTTTTCTGACTCTCAGATTTCTTATCGCTAACACAGGGCAATGGGTGCCTGTGTTAGCGTTAAGAAATAAAGGTATTTTAGGGAGGAAAAAGGGAGTAGAGTCGTTGACGTTGATCGATTTTTTTTTTTGGAATGTCATCCATTATGTAGGCTGCATGCAAGTGCAATAGGTTACCAGATCTCTCTGCAAATCGATATATGTTACTTAAAAATTCATTTCGAAATTTCAATTATCTTCCATTTAATTGGGCAATTTGATCATCGTTGTTTAAATATAAATTGAATATTTATTTTGAAACGGAATGCATTAAAAAACAAGTCCACAGAGGTTTGCATTCTTTAGTTGCCTTCAAATTGGAACGATTTTAACAAAACACACACACCGATCGATGTAGACAAATTGGATTGGGAAATTCTCGAAAAGACTGACCGAAGTTTCACTTGAGGATAAAGGATTAATTAAATTTGTAAATAGTAGAAAACTTAAAAAGATGTGAACTTTTAGGGAATGGACAACACAGTCATATCAAATATACAATACAATATACAATACAGGGTTTTCCAAAAAGAGGTGTTATTTTGGTATACAAAGAAAAGTGAAATTTTTTGAGATAAATGATCGGATGTTTATTTCATAATAAACATAATGACAAAACAACATCAGGTAAATGGTCTGTGTTACCCGGTTTAATCTTGGATCCACATCTAGAATATAACTTTACTTTGTATTGTAATTAATAGTAAATAAATAAAAAAATATACTTTTTTTATTTTCAACTAGTAAGTTGTAATGCGCCTATGGCGCCCGTTGAAATATGGAAAACAAATTTTGTTGAAAAAAAAAAAATTTTTGTGGAAAAAAAAAATTTAGTTGAAAAAAAAAATTTTTCTTAAAAAAAAAAATTTTTGTTGAAAAAAAAAATTTGTTGAAAAAAAAATTTTTTCTTGAAAAAAAAAATTTCTTGAAAAAACAATTTTGTGGAAAAAAAAAATTTTGTTAAAAAAAAAAATATTGTGGAAAAAAAAAATTTTGTTGAAAAAAAAAATTGGAAACAAAATTTTATAAAAAAAAAAATTTTTTAAAAAAAAAAAATTTGTAAAAAAAAAATTTGTAAAAAAAAAAATATTGGTAAAAAAAAAATTTGGGGAAAACAGAATTTCTGTACAAAAAAAAAATATTATTTTTTTTTATTATTTATTATAGAATTATAGAATGCCTATTTAAATTCCTACGTACTGCGTGACAGAGTCAGTGAATCAGTGAATCAGTGAATCAGTGTATCAGTGTATCAGTGTATCAGTGAATCAGTGAATCAGTGTCGAGGGTAAATATATATTAAGATAGTTCACACTGTACTGAAATTATGTTGAGATTGTCACAATTGTTTTCCACCCAACACGTTTGCCCAAGCCGCACCCCACGCACCCATATCGAACCGTTAAAAAACAAAGCACGCAATACAGTGCCAGACAGTGTGACAGGTCAATGTTGTAACTGTCACAAACAGACAGTTTTCCCAGTGACAAAGTCAGACTGAAAAAGGAGGACATTGTCAGACGGAAGAAGTATGTGTGCTTGCACCAGCCATTGGCATCCATGGGCCAAACCCCAGAGTCAGTGGGACAAACAAACAGCACAGACGCATAAACAACAGCAGCAGCAACAAATACTGCCGGACAAATGACATCCATCGCAAAAAAAAAAAATAATACAAAAAAAAACAAACAAACAAGCCAACTATAAAGGACTCGGGCAAAAGGACTGTCAGAGGGAGAAAACAAATAAAACAACCGTTTCACGAACTTATTCGTGGGTGTAGGCAATATTAAAGTTTAAAGATTCTCTGTTTCATTCTATTTCAAAAAAAAAAAATGTTCCACAAAAAAGGAAAAAGAAAAACCCCGACTAGAAGTCTTTGGAATGGCTTAAGAGATTAGACGATAGGCGAGAGTCCGCTGCACACACTCACACTTCCAGCTAAAACTCCGTACTTGGAACTGCCGGAAAACGCAAAATTGCTCCTACAGAAAAAAAACACACACACAGCTCATCACATTGCAGTAATAGGAAGAAGTGCAACACAGAAAAAACCCGTAGGAACTACGAAATCAAACTAAAAATTTTAAACGAAAAACTTTGTCTCTAACGCAGTTGTGTGTACACTTGAAATAAAAGTTGAAAATTGTAACCATCATTTAAGATTTTTTTTTTTTCAAATTAAACTTTTCCGAGTTTTGCCCAAGAAATGTTAGTGGGATATGAAAAAGTTTCCACCAAATGCCACAGGAGATGTAATCCCAAGAGATGAACTCGAAAAGCGCGTCTTTGTATGACCCGGGGGATGTCATAAATATTTCAGATATAAAAAGTAAAATAATTATGGCTAACTGGTTATCAAGATCACAAATCAGAAGAGTGTAACTAAAATTGCATCGGATAAAGTATATGGAAATAATAGAATGAACATGATACGAATCTTTGCCTACCCAAGCCAGCGTGCAACGTATTGATGGTGTCAGAGTCGATTTTCTATAATTCGGTTACTTGGGCAATGCATTCGCGGTTTTTATTAAAACTAAAAGTGATAGCTATGAATGTTGTGTTCATTTCGAGTATATTAAATCACTGATCCAAATCCTAGAGTATACGGCAACACTTACCTGGGTCCCAGAAAATACCGCCATAACGGGAATTGAGATGGGCATTAGTAGAAAAAAGAACTGTACATCAAATCAATGACAAAGAATAATTGTACATCAAATTGATTCAAATAAATTCATTGACTTGATGAATAGATTTTTCCCTTTCAAGTTTAGTTTTTTATGGCTTTTTCACAACAACAACATTGTTTGTTGGTGGCATTGCATACAACGATGAAGTTTCAGCATGTGTATGTTTTGGCTTTACTGCTTGCATTTTTTTTGGGGTGATATGCGCTACTAAGCAGAAATTCTCGTTTAAACGATAAGAGCGATATATTATACAAATAATTGCGATAGAAAGCATTACAAAGGATACCGATGATGAAGCGAAGTAGCTTCCAAAATGGTTTCGTATACCTTGGATTGCAATCATAGCAAATACATAGCATGAAACTCTTTAAAGGAAAAAAATATAACATTTTTATACGCAAAATAGAAATGTTATTATTTTTTAGAAATTATAATTCATGTAAAATGTTGATTAAACTGATGTAGAATTTTCATAAAATTGATGCTCATGAAATTCGTGAAATGTATGTACAATGTTCATGAAATTCATGTACAATGTTTATCAAATTGATGTAAAATGTTCATTGAGAAGCACAATGTTCATCAAATTGATGTAAAATTTTCATCAAATTGATGTACAATTTTCATCAAATTGATGTAAAATGTTGATTAAACTGATGTACAATTTTCATCAAATTGCTGTACAATGTTTATGAAACTGTTGTACAATGTTTATCAAATTGATGTAAAATGTTGACTAAACTGATGTACAATGTTGATGTACAATGTTCATAAAATGTTCAATAAAATCAAAATGTTTGTCAAATTGATGCATAATGTTCATCAGATTGATGTACAATGTTCATGAAATTGATGTACAATTCGTGAAATTTATGTACAATGTTCATGAAATTGATGTAAAATTTTCATCAAACTGATGTATAATGTTCGTACAATAGATGTAAAATGTTGATTAAACTGATGTACAATTTTCATCGAATTGATGTACCATGTTCATCAAATTGATGTACCATGTTCATCAAATTGATGTACCATGTTCATCAAATTGATGTACCATGTTCATCAAATTGATGTACCATGTTCATCAAATGTATGTAAAATGTTCATGAAATTGATGTACAATGTTTATCAAATTGATGTAAAATGTTCCTCAAATGGATGTACAATGTTCATCTAACTGATGTACAATGTTTATCAAATTGATGTACCATGTTCATCAAATTTATGTACCAAGTTCATCAAATGTTCAATAAAACCAAAATTTTCGTCAAATTGATGTTAAATTTTCATCACATTGATGTAAAATGTTCATGAAATTGCGGTACAATGTTCATCAAATTGATGTACAATGTTCATCAAATTAATGTACCGAATTGAAGAAAAATTAATAAAAAAGTTCCACATCATTGGAAAATGATGTCTAAATTCATCAAATTGATGAGTTTAGGGATACAAAATTGACGTTTTTCCTAAAACTCAACCCCCTACCAACCACCACCACCCAAAACTTCTTTCGTTTTTGTCCAAAGTTCTGCAAGGCCAAGCGTAGTTTTCTTAAAACTGAAATCTAAACCAATTTTATTGTGTCTACATTTTTTTTTTGTTCCGTAAAAACTCAAATGTTTAATTTATAAAAAACAAAATCCAGTTAAGAAATTTTTAATTTTTGGTATTTTTTTAGTAAAAAAAAAATTTTTTTTTTTTATTTTTCTTATTAAAAAAAAATTCAATAAAGAATTTTTTTTTTTATTTTTTTTATTAAAAAAATTCAATAAAAAAATTATTTATTTTTTTACTTTATTTTTAATTGTCTAAATTCTTTCACAAATTTGCATATGTGCTGTGACCAAGCGACTAAAATTGGCTGGCTCAAGGAGCCCTGTCGATATTCCGGAATAATCAGCAAATTCTTAGATAACCTTGCAAAGGATTTCTCAATCGCCCAAAATAATTGAAAATTATTTAAATTCTTATGACTGCAAAAAAACAGTGTCCACTAATAATTACGTATTTCCCTTAACACTCCCTCAAGGCCCAGACGGAGACAATTTGTCCATCATTTTGGCAATAATTTCTTGCAGTAAGTGTTAAAGTAATGCCGACAGTTGGTAGTCCTTCTCCCCCAATCAGACAACTTACTGCCATCCTTTTTAAGCCAGTGGAAATAGACGCAATTTTTGTTATTGAAAAGTCGGAGGCATAAAAAAAGCAACATTCGAGCATACTTTTTCTCCGTCTTGATTTTAATTCAATAGTGAAAACTTTAAATTGATAAACATTTCCGCAAACAAAACTCAAAGCAACTTCTTCCAAATGCCCTCCCCGTAGATATTCAAAATGTACAAAGTCTACAACTCGGGGTTTGTTTTCCATTTAGGTATTTCTGGTGTTTGTTTAATTCATGATATTTGCTGGTGTTGTGTAATCCATTTGGGAATCCTCTGCAAATGTGTCTGATACGCTCTGCTCTGAGTTATGGCCATAATTTAATTGTCTAATATACTCATATTTACATTGCAATTTGTTTGCTTTGCGAACAGACCAAGAAAACAACAAGAAAGAGAACAACATAAGAAATTGCTAGTTTCCGGTCAATAATTTTCACCCATTCACATTCATCGCAAAAGGTCGGGCGAATTTGCCCAAGTGACCTTTCACCCTTCTGACCTTTGGAAATGACTCAAACATAAATATTCCGAAAAGTTCGGAATGCCTTGTAACTTATGCGAAACAACATGAAATAGAAACGGACTAAGATAAATGAAAGGGAGAAATAAATGGAAATCTTCTACAGCGTTCATTTAGGTCAGAGGGATTTTTTTTAAACGGCTTCAGAAATGTTTACTAAACTGAAGATTTTGAAAAATTTGATTGTCAGCACCTAAAGAACAATTCCAACGTAGACAAATTATTTGTAAGCAACAGTGCTACAAAATTGAACAGTGATGTTGGGGGATAGTGGTGTATGACCCTTAATTCTAGAGACGTTGATGTGTTTGACTTTTTGGAAAAATTCCAAAAATATTTTATTTACTAGTCTAGTAAGGATGACTGCCGTAGCTGAATGTGAAAGTGAATCAACCTGAAACATCTGTACATTTTAAGTTCCAGTCTGAATTTTTTCCTCAAAGACCTCGTATTAGTCAGCCATTGGAGGCACACGAGCCATATCACCGCATCGAGCCATATCAAAGGTGTATCTTCTAGCTGGGAATATATCCATACTTAGCCACACCTTGCATTTTTAAGTTTTCACATTTCGGAATTCCCAATCGCTTTCTTCCATTTATCACTAGATGGGGGATTGGTGCTCTAAGGTCTCTTGCCACATGATGGGAGTACATGGAAATGATATGACTCTAACTGCTCCATATCTGAAGTACCTGTTCAATTTCGAATTGTAAACTTCTTCGGACAATTTTCAATTAAGCTAACACAGAAAACCACCACTCGCCTATTTCTACTCCGTTCTATTGTAACATGTCTGTTCTTTCATCTGGCTTTTATTGGGTCACTGTGAACTATGACAGGATGTGGGTTTTTTGCATGAGCACAGAGCAAAAAAAAAAACACCAAAAATCACTAAACCGTAACACCAGCAAACTTAACGGACGATTAATAATTTAGCTTCTTTTCTATGTCCTTGTCCGTTGTCGTGGTGGCGGCTCGTGGTTAAGCTTCCCTTTTCACCAGCTGTTGTATATTACGAATATATTCGAACAATATAAAATTAATAACATAAACGAAAAATACTTATAGAAAGACCACTCCAACCATGACGTAGAGGTTTCCTCGATTTGCCACCAACAAAGGTAGGAATGGGTCGTTTGGGACATGTTGTATGTTTTATGTTTCCTTTTTATTGGCTGAACTATGGAAATAGGCCATGGATGGATGGAATGTTGGTGGGGAATTGTGAATTACTGGCAACGAGCATCGTAATTTACATCCATCGTTTGATAGGCTCGAGTAAGTACCGAAAATAAAAAACAATATTGGGGCGTATGAGTGATTTATGGTTATTGAAAATAAAGTATACGTTTAATATCTAAATAATCTTAATAATCTTAATATATATTTACCCTCGACACTGATTCACTGACTCTGTCACGCAGTACGTGGGAATTTAAATAGGCATTCTATAATTTTCTATAATTCCATGAATAATAATAATAAAAAAATAATATTTTTTTTTGTACAGAAATTGTGTTTTCCCCAAATTTTTTTTTACCAAAAATTTTTTTTTCCAAATTTTTTTTTTCCAAATTTTTTTTTTCCAAAATTTTTTTTTTTTCAAAATTTTTTTTTCCAAATTTTTTTTTTTCAACAAAAATTGTTTTTTTTCAACAAAATTTTTTTTTCCACAAATTTTTTTTTTTTCAACAAAAAATTTTTTTTCCACAATAATTTTTTTTTCAACAAAATTTTTTTTTTTCAAGTAAAAATTTTTTTTTTAACAAATTTTTTTTTTTCAACAAAATTTTTTTTCCATATTTTAACGGGCGCCATAGGCGCATAACAACTTACTAGTTATATAATAACAAGATGTATTAGTTTCAAATATGAGTGAAGTAAAATTATTTTTTATATTCTTTTTCCCCTGAAAACCTCGCAACCTCAACGGGTTAATAGAGTTTATATATGTAATATAACTTTTTTGGTTAATGGGAAACAACTTAAGTTCGGAATTTAATTTTTTTCCCTAAACAACCGAAGGACAATTTTAATTAAATTAAACCTATTCCCTCCATAGAAGATAAATGTATATTCTCCTAAAGTAAAGCTAATAGTGTCGACAAAAAATTATTCTGAAATAATTTTCAGAATGTCGAATTCTTCGCCGGGAACTGTGCAAATGGCCAAAATTGCACCTTAAATTAAAGCTTCAATTTTTTTGGACATTTCCGTAACTTTTTATAGAACCGCCTTTTAACCTTTTATAGAGTCCTTCGAAATGGAGGCGGAAATATGAAGTCATATAAAGCAGACAATCTAATGAAATTCGACAAATATTAAAAAATTTAATTTATGCAAAAAACCATCATTACAGCCATGGCTTGTTAAATGCTATGCGAACTCTACACAATGAACCACAAAGGGCTCTATGGCGGCGATTTTTCAGGCTCCATGAAAAATGCCCCAAAGGAAAAAAATTATATAACACTCTTCATATAACGCAATAACAAAAACACCTGATCATAGCGAAATCCAAACAAATTCAAAAGAAACAATTTTCATTATAAAAAATTCCCCAAAAAAAAATTGCTGATTTTTATTTATAATTTTAAGTAACAGTTCAGTTTTTCATATATTTCAATAATATTTTAGTTTGTCATATGAAAAAATGGACAATGAAAAATTCCTCGACATTTCCAGGGACATTTTTCTTTTTTTTTTTGGAATATTTTCACACCAGCGCGTCCGCGCGCCTTTTTGTATAATTTTTTTTTTGCGTTTTTTTTTGTAATATTTGGAGAATTGTTCATAAATTATTTGCGGAATTTTTCAGAATTTTTGGAAACAAATTTATATTGTGCTTTTGGGAGGTTTTCCATATGTTTTGGGGAGTTCTTCAGTTGGGTCCTTCTTAATTTTTCAAATATCCCTGTCCCTGTTTTATTGTCCTGAGAATTGCAGCAATAAAATGTCCTATTGGGAATCGGGAAAAACTACGAAAAACTAAAAAAGAAATTGCATTCACGGTCAAGTTTTTTCCCCTTACATTCCCCTTACCAATCTCCCCAATAAACTGAGAATTGCAGCAATAAAATGCCCTATTGCGAATCAGGACTTATCTTGTAGAACACAAATATTTAATAAGAAAATAAAAGCGAATTAATTGTTCATAAGAAAATGTACATTAAGCAGAATAAATTTTTCTTATTTTGTAAAAAAAATTCGAGTCGCTTCGCTGACCGGGTTTAGTGTTCTAGCGTTAAACGGCTCTCCTGACCAAATCGTGTTTTAAGTTGTAACACCATTGAAGAAAATGAGCGAAATGTTTATTTGTAATCAGAGAAGGAATGTCGGTTATCCATGCACTTGGTTTCCTCAAAGGAATTGTATTTACTTCGACCCTCCTAGGTAATCCCAAAGAAGGCACCACCTCCCGGGTTCCTGCAGTAATCTGGAATTGAAGTCATCATCTAGTTTAAATATTTATATTGCTAATGCACAACTTCACTTCACCGAATCTTTCACTCGCTGTGCTGTGGTTTGGTCAAACTACAGTGAAATGGATTCCGGTTTCTCAACTTTAAAACCGATTTCACCAAAAAAAATTGCCCCCTATTGCCATTCTTAAACCTTTTCACAAGTGAAACACATGTTTGTAGTTTCACTTATTTCTCAGCTTAATTTATTCACCGGGGCCAGTTTCGCACACACACACACACAGACTTATGCCAACTGTGTGTGCATGTATGTAGGTCGGTTAGGACTTTAAACACACCTCCCAGAAACACACAATTCGAGACCACCTGGCGGTGTTAACAACACAGCCATCCATATGCATGTGACTATTTCCAAATGACTTTTCCATATTCTTTCCTCCACTTCACTTCGTTCTCTAACACTCTCCTGCATTTTCATCATCCACTCTCCGCCAGTCGTACTTCGTTAAACACATAAACGTGAAATGGAGCTCGCACTGTTGCTGTTTGGTCTAATACCAAGTGATAATTAGCATTTGTTTGGTAGTATCGGCATTGGCACTGCTGATGGACGGCAACATGAATGCTTAGCTCCATATGGACATTAGCTTCCATGGATTTATTATCATAGCCGGTCATAAGTTGGAGAATGTCTATGTACGCAGTTCCTGGGAAAACGTTGAACCGTTTTACGTTTCATAGTCATTGTTGTCGGACGATTTGACCATAGGCCAATACAATAATGGCGGCATGCGTTAATTGAGTAATGAACTTAAATATCTTTGTTTTTTTCACTCTGATCTCCGAACTTATTAACTTATTTTCAATGAATCAATGAAAAATTCCCAAAAATTCGGATTTTGTTTCCAAATCGTCCCTGGAATAGCTTTTTTTTGATCATGTATTTTTTTTTTGGCACAGTAATTTCGACATCAGCCTACAAGGAGTTCATTCAATAAAAAAAATCATAACAAAGAAAATAATCAATACCTGCCTGCTACTCCACATCTCCCACTTGAAGTGAATTGAATTATTCCGAATTTTTTCATTCCAAAAACCTTTCTTTTGAATGAAAAAATCAACCACACATCTCTTTAAAAACAAAAGTACTCCAAAAGCGGAGAGATTTAATCAATTAGACTGCCCTCACCCTCGAAGTATGGTAGTTCAGCCCTTTCTTATGTAACACTTTTGCCCTTTTCAGGAATGTCCTTTAAATATTTCACTTTCTTTTCCTTCCCCCACCACACCTGATCGGCCATGGCTGCTGCATGTGACGTGATACTGTCGTATAATGAGAGGCCGATCTTAATCATATCCTTTTATGTAGAGCTCTGTGTGATTTTCGGGTACGAAAATTAAAAGTTCAAATATTTAACAACCGACTGTAAATAAATATACGTTACGCATACAAATAAATACACAGACACACACACACAAACAACAGAGTCAACATTGTTTTCAACGTCAGGCGAGGCGCAGTCATTGTCGTTGTCGTCATTATTATTATTATCATTATTTTAGTGCATGTGTATGGAAGGGCATGTTTTTATGTCAAGTACTCGTATAGTCGCAAACACACAAAGAAATATTGTCACACAGTCATGCCAACACACACACACACACACACATCCGCATAAGCAAATATATAACGTACATAACAACTATCTACCTACATTGTAAACACACAAAACTACTTTTGCAATTATCTTTATATGTGTCATGTATTGTCCCATGTGTGTATATGTGTGTCTCAGTCTAGTTTTGTTGTCTCGATACGAGGGTGGTATAGAGAAATGTATAACTGCAATAAATCATATGGGATAACACAAAATATTATTAATATTATTCCGTTTAGAAATAAATGAAAACCATTTGGCCAGACAGTCGCATGGACTCATAAGTCGAGAAAAGTCCAGGACATTCCCATATGAATTTCAACTTAACTAATGAGAAACATTTGTATGTGTGAGGGGCATTTGTAAATGTTGGAATTGCTAGGGTTTTTTTCATATTCAAAGATATTAAAGATTTGATTTTCATCATAGCTGACGCGTGAGGATCGTATCAAGCATTGCTAAGTTATGTCAATCACATTGGAAACATCTGCTGTGGATCATCATGATATCATTCCAGGGTCGGTATGTCAGTGCTTTACTTAAATTAAATTAAATTAAATTTGTTAAATTTGTTCTCCTTGGGTAGTAGCACTATCAGTCACTGTTTGGTGCGCTCTTTGGTCCGAGGGTGTGATTGGACCTTACTTCTTCCAGGGCAACGAGGGAACGACTGTCACCGTCAATTCGGAGCGTTATGGTCGTATAATAACCTACTTTTTTTTTGCCTGCTATTGAAGAATACGACTTGGAGAATATGTGATTTCAACAAGACGGTGCCACATGTCACACATCTCGAACGAATATGGCTTCATTGCAAGAAACATTTCCTGGCCGCGTAATTTCTCGTCGTGGCGACATCAGATGGTCACCAAGATCATACGATTTGACACCATTGGACTTTTTTTTGTGGGGCTACGCGAAAGACCGTGTGTATGCAGATAAACCTTTAACTCTTGAGCACTTAAAAACCAACATTCGTCAAGTTATGGCTGAGTTACCGCCCAGTATGTGCCAAAAAGTGATCCAAAATCACCTCAAAAGAATCAATGCTTGCAACACTTCGCGTGGTGGTCATTTAAATGATGTAGTGTTTCACACATAATGTCAATGTTTAAACTTTAGAATAAAAAGGAAATATTATGAAAAAAAAATATTTTATATGTGTTTTATTTATTCCGAACTCATCCTACTATGAATTTAATATTCTTAGAACAAGAATATTGTAATCTTAATATATATTTACCCTCGACACTGATACACTGATTCCCTGATTCACTGACTCTGTCACGCAGTACGTAGGAATTTAAATAGGCATTCTATAATAATTCTATAAATAATAATAATAAAAAAAATAATAATTTTTTTTGTACAGAAATTGTGTTTCCCCAAATTTTGTTTTTACCAAATTTTTCTTTTCCAAACATTTTTTTTATACAAATTTTTTTTTTCACAAAATTTTTTTTTTTCACAAAATTTTTTTTTTTCAACAAACATTTTTTTTTTCCACAAAATTTTTTTTTTCAACAACATTTTTTTTTTACACAAAATTTTTTTTTTCAACAAACTTTTTTTTTTCCACAAAATTTTTTTTTTACACAAAATTTTTTTTTTCAGCAAAATTTTTTTTTTCAACAAAAATTTTTTTTTTCAACAAAAATTTTTTTTTCAGCAAAAATTTTTTTCCCACAAATTTTTTTTTTCCCAATTTTATTTTTTTTCGAAATTTTTTTTTACAAAATATTTTTTACAAAATTTTTAAAATTAAGTAACAAATACTTTCTCAAGCAAATTAACGGGCGCCATAGGCGCATTACAACTTACTAGTATCAATATAGTTTAAATTTACCTTAAATCAATCACAGTTTCCGATGATTTCAAGGATTTATTCGAGCTTAAGTTAATCCAAGCATAACTCCATTTCAAACTTATTTCTATCCTATTATGAAGAATTCCGAGCTACAAAAATCCGAACGTAAATCAAACTTCAGACATCCGGAATCTCAGGAGAACCTGCAACAACTTAGCACGACAAACCCACATATTTTTTTAGTCTTAAGTCAGCGATACACGGTCCCTGAAATCTTGCCACCATTGTCCAAACCTCTGCACAGCGCCCTCGTTTTGTCAGTAGAGAATTTTTGTAGTTTTTATTTTCTCTGTTGCCTTTTATAGTGACAACAACACTTAACATAATGAAATACACCCACTCATAGCCAGTCATTCAGTCTTATGCTCTTCGGTGCTTACTATTTTTCCACAGTGTGGATGCATGTGTGTGGGTACACGAGTGCGTCTACTCTCATTGTGTGCGTGTGTGTGAAGGGGGGGCTTTGAATATATGAGTATTGTTTTTGTTTACTAACATTACACAAAATACTCTCATATGTATATAAAAAAGGGGTACATGTGTGTGTTTGGTGTGATGTGTACGTATTTCACTCATTCATATTTGCATTTGTCATTCGTGTGTGTGTGTGTAACGGTATGACTCTTTTGCTTCTTCTGTATGTATGTGTTTAGTATATTTGTCTAATGTGAATGGGTGTGTGTTGTTTTGTTGTGTCGTCGTTATTGTCATTCATATTTGTCGTTGCCATTGTTGTTGCTCTGTTGTCTCCATTTGCCATTTGTGTGTGTGTGTTTGTGTTTGCATCCTTTTCCTCATTTGTACAAATGTTTAATGTACTGTGGTGGTAATCATTTTTTGCAATACTTATGATTTATGAACTGTGCGCCGTTATGTGTGTGCGCGTACGCCTCAACGAGGAGGGTTGTCGTTGTTTCATTTTAGGATTCGTACTAATTAAAATGTTTTCACTTTGTGTGCTCATCAACACAATGAGTTCCGCTGTATTTGTATGTGGGCATGTGTGTGTTTGTTCATTCAGTGCGTTTGCAAGTGAAAAGGTTAAACAGCAAAAACAACAACAATGTTTCAATACCAGTGTCTCATTTATCGACATTGTGTCCTCCGCTATTGACGCAAATTAACACAGAACCCAATCAAAAGGAATGGCTTCATGTTCGTCTGGGCAGAATTTTACTCGGAATATAACAAAAGAAAAACTAAATGAAAACCCAAAATTAGGAAACACTAAATGTTCAGACAGCAAATTAAACTCTAAGTGAAGGTCAGTCTGGGTCGAAATAGGAATACCTTTGCATTTGGTAAAAATACCATAAAAAATAAAAAATAAAAAATAAAAAATAAAAAATAAAAAATAAAAAATAAAAAATAAAAAATAAAAAATAAAAAATAAAAAATAAAAAATAAAAAATAAAAAATAAAAAATAAAAAATAAAAAATAAAAAATAAAAAATAAAAAATAAAAAATAAAAAATAAAAAATAAAAAATAAAAAATAAAAAATAAAAAATAAAAAATAAAAAATAAAAAATAAAAAATAAAAAATAAAAAATAAAAAATAAAAAATAAAAAATAAAAAATAAAAAAATTATATAAAAAATTAAAAATAAAAAAATTATATAAAAAATTGGTTGTATTTTTATAATTGTCAAGGTCAATATAATTTTTTTTATGAAAAATTCGTTTTGAGCTATATGGGCGCGTGAAAGACGTGGCCGTTTTTAATGACGTTTAAAAATTTTTCATTTTGTTAATTTCTGTGCTAATTCAACACATTCGGCTCAAAGTAAAAAAAAAATGGCTAAACTTCAGTTTATGGGGGACAACACAAAAACAAACAAAAACTGTACAGTTCCCTTCGAAATGACCCCAAAATTACCAAAATGAACATGAAATTTGGGGCTGGGGATGGTGAGAGGCGTGGCATCCATCCGCCCACTTTTTTCGACTATATTGTACTCAAATGAAAGGAATTCTTCTCACGAGTTCAAAAATGTAATTTTGGTGGGCGTGGCGTCGACAAATCCAGGAAGAATCATGAAAATGACACAATATAAAAATACACATTTTTATATTTGTTTCAACAAAAAAAAAATAGACGTAAGAGGCAAAATGGAATTTGTTCCAAAAAAATTTTCGCGATTTCTGGGTGAAGTGAATTTTTTCCAAAAATGTCTATTTTATCGAGTAAAACAGTGGGCGGGCTGGATTTGTCGACGCCACCCCCATCATGGGGGTGTCACGACCCCCCTTGTCCCCCCTAAACTGAAGTTTTGCCAAACAAAATGATGAAAAATTTGTTTTTAGTTATATGGGCGTTATATGAGGAGTGTAGCCGATTTGGAGAAAATGTATATATGTTTTAATAGCGTTAAGAAAGTGTCATCACTCTACGAGCACTCCTTATCATATTCTCATATAAATGTATGAAGCCAACCCCACTGAGCGCCGTGGTCTCCTCCGCCTCCATTCCAAAAATCGGTTTAATATTCAGATTATGTGTGATTACGTGTGATTTGTACCAAAGTGTTCAGGTCTCTAGGCGAAAAACTCTTTCGCTTTATATATTTTTAGAAAATCAAGTGATTCGGTGTCATGTTGTGTAAGAATTTCCCCGTTTTATTTTAATTCAGCCTTCAGATCGGTGTAATCCGTGACCAGTATTGTATGTTCAGCGTTCGATGGATAAAGAAAACAATATTGCATGATTTTTAGCAGCCGCATTCTTCATTTGTTACATATCGAGCCCTAACCGTGAAAAAGACGTAAACGCCAAATAGACAATTTTACGGGAGAGGGTTTTTTGTGTGGCCAAGCATTAAGGCGTGTGGTTCATACGGCAAAATTGAATTCACTGTATCTTTGTAAATATACATTTTGACACTAAAAGGCGAGTTTCGAAAAAAAAACGTCACTTACGTCTTTTTTGCGGTAAGGGCTCGATATGTTCGCCGGAGCGTATGAGTATTATTTTTTTAGAAAACATATGTTCAACATATGCCACCGTACAGTCTCTCTTTATTTCTCACGTGCATAAATAATACGACAAACTATCCAGCAACAGCTGGGAAAAAAAAATGTCATTAAAACGTCACCCAGGACGACACCTATGGTAATATTACAACAATTTCAGTTAAAACTCCATGGAAACTATTACCTATATACACTCCGAAAATAATGGTTCTGAAGTGAGATTAATTTTTTTTTTGAACATTTCATGGTTGATTTTAATTTAAAACTTATCGCATATTGTTAATCATGTCATTGGTCCGTCATCCCATCCACTACTCTGCCCGCTTGGCTGGCTGCTAATAGACATCGACATGAATGAAGCTCGAAATCGAATTTTTGGCTTTACCATTCAATCGCATAAACTCCAATGACACGCGATATTCTGTCTGTCCGCCTCACAGTTTTTTTTTACTGTGTTGATACACAAAAAACACACGCTTACTCAGGTTAACAAAAAAAAATATATAGAAAAAACAAACTTTCAAAATCGTTACCAGTTTATTTTGGTAATTTTCACAAAAACAGAACACAACAGAAATAACACGAAAGAAAACACAATTTGGTAATAATAAAAACAAGTTTAAATTGAGAGCGGAACAGTGAAATGAACTTTTCAACGAAATAGACAAAAACAAACGAACGAATGAATGGATATAAAAACAAATAACATGAAAAATAACAAAAACCAAAAAAAATATGGGAAACCTGAACACTCTGACATCCGGTTAGGACCGACCGAAAAGTGTAGTAGAGAAGTTAGTTTTCTTTAGCAGTTCAAAATGGATTTCGCTGAAAGATTTCAGTTAACATTTCAACATATTTTCTTGTTATATTAACTGCAGATTTCCCTAGAACGTTTTTTTCTCCTTTATATAAAAATAACTTCAAAAGATTTTAATATTTCCAGAAAATTAAAAGGATTAATCAGAGCGAATGGCATGTTCTTAGATTTATTCATTAGATGTCACCAACTACATTTAATTTCTTAGTAGAATTCCCATACAATTTGTATTCAACGCTCTACTGAAATCGAATATATCTCCCAACTGACGGTAAGCTCACTCAATAAAAATTCTTTTTAAAACAAAAATACAAAAAAACTTTTTTGATTTTATTTTTATAACAATACACGCGATATTTTATAGCGGCAGAATGGTTACGGCTGTTGTTGCTATTTTTTGTTTTCTCCCTATTCTTCTAATAGCGAATACGGGTATTTATCGCATCTCATATCATCACACAACCAGCGAACCGACCAACTGTCACAACAAATTAACTTAACTTTCACGAATACATGTTCGTCTGTCTGTCTGACTATTGTTTTTTTCTTCTTCGATAAAACAGCAGCAGAAATAAAAAGCAGAAACATTAAATCGTAGAATGAAAAGCGAACAACGTAAGGTTGAGGATAATGTGTCACCCAAACCCAATACCTTTAGTTCGGTTGGGTTTGGGTTATAAGGAAGTGCACAATGTACGGAGAGAGGGACATGCTTGAAAGGTCTATGTCGTCATATAGGCTTGTGGTAGATCTAGTGACTCAATTCTAGTGTTGGAATTGAGTGAAAAACGACAAAACGGACAAAATATTGTTAACCGCTAATGGATTTGACTTTTTGAGTTATTTCATATCGAAAGAGTTGAAAAGGCTCTTAAGCATTTTCAATCACATATTTTTTTTCCTTAGAGTTGCCATCACTGTTACATGCACAATTTCCAGGAAATTATAATTTCCGTAAAAGTACTATCGACCTAAAGAAAGTGTGAATTCAATATCTAGTAATGCATTGTGATTTATAATTATTATTATTTCCTGGTATTAAACGCACTTGGCCTAAATTGAAATTTGCAATATTGGTATTAGTTTCCTTTTGCATATTCCTCCAATTGCAGTTTGGCCTACTATATACCCAAATAACATCATAGATTGTGATACCATGAAATGCAAATAATACCAAGACTTTTAAAACGCTTCAAATTCAAATTCAGGATCTGACTGCATGTCTATTCATACATATTTCATCACAAATTGGGTTAATTGATACTATTCTCTATTAATACATGCTTACACACATACACATGCATTCATAAATGCTTGTAAGTATGTATGTGAAGATCCACATATGTGTGCCATGGAACATTTCATCAGATAACTAAGGCAAGTAGTTGTAATTATTAAGAGTTCCGAAATGTACAGCAAAGCGTTCAATGCGGGTGGAATTCAGCCCAAAATTCAAAATTACCAAAGAGATGAAAGTCGGAAGAAGGGTCCAGTGGGAATAAAATAATAATTAATCAATCAATTTACCATTTTCTCTTTAATTTACAGAAAAAGTCTAATTGATTGATTACTTGATCAAATTATTAAATGATTAAATGATTAAATGATTAAATGATTAAATGATTAAATGATTAAATGATTAAATGATTAAATGATTAAATGATTAAATGATTAAATGATTAAATGATTAAATGATTAAATGATTAAATGATTAAATGATTAAATGATTAAATGATTAAATGATTAAATGATTAAATGATTAAATGATTAAATGATTAAATGAGTAAATGATTAAATGATCAAATGATTAACTGATTAAATGATTAAATTATTAAATTATTAAATGATTAAATGATTAAATGATTAAATGATTAAATGATTAAATGATTAAATGATTAAATGATTAAATGATTAAATGATTAAATGATTAAATGATTAAATGATTAAATGATTAAATGATTAAATGATTAAATGATTAAATGATTAAATGATTAAATGATTAAATGATTAAATGATTAAATGATTAAATGATTAAATGATTAAATGATTAAATGAGTAAATGATTAAATGAGTAAATGATTAAATGATTAAATGATTAAATGATTAAATGATTAAATGATTAAATGATTAAATGATTAAATGAATAAATGATTAAATGATTAAATGATTAAATGAATAAATGATTAAATAATTAAATGATTAAATGATTAAATGATTAAATGATTACATGATTACATGATTAAATGATTAAATGATTAAATGATTAAATGATTAAATGATTAAATGATTAAATGATTAAATGATTAAATGATTAAATGATTAAATGATTAAATGATTAAATGATTAAATGATTAAATGATTAAATGATTAAATGATTAAATGATTAAATGATTAAATGATTAAATGATTAAATGATTAAATGATTAAATGATTAAATGATTAAATGATTAAATGATTAAATGATTAAATGATTAAATGATTAAATGATTAAATGATTAAATGATTAAATGATTAAATGATTAAATGATTAAATGATTAAATGATTAAATGATTAAATGATTAAATGATTAAATGATTAAATGATTAAATGATTAAATGATTAAATGATTAAATGATTAAATGATTAAATGATTAAATGATTAAATGATTAAATGCTTAAATGCTTAAATGCTTAAATGCTTAAATGCTTAAATGATTAAATGATTAAATGATTAAATGATTAAATGATTAAATGATTAAATGATTAAATGATTAAATGATTAAATGATTAAATGATTAAATGATTAAATGATTAAATGATTAAATGATTAAATGATTAAATGATTAAATGATTAAATGATTAAATGATTAAATGATTAAATGATTAAATGATTAAATGATTAAATGATTAAATGATTAAATGATTAAATGATTAAATGATTAAATGATTAAATGATTAAATGATTAAATGATTAAATGAATAAATGATTAATTGATTAAATTATGATTAAATGCTAAAATGCTTAAATGATTAAATGATTAAATGATTAAATGATTAAATGATTAAATGATTAAATGATTAAATGATTAAATGATTAAATGATTAAATGATTAAATGATTAAATGATTAAATGATTAAATGATTAAATGATTAAATGATTAAATGATTAAATGATTAAATGATTAAATGATTAAATGATTAAATGATTAAATGATTAAATGATTAAATGATTAAATGATTAAATGATTAAATGATTAAATGATTAAATGATTAAATGATTAAATGATTAAATGATTAAATGATTAAATGATTAAATGATTAAATGATTAAATGATTAAATGATTAAATGATTAAATGATTAAATGATTAAATGATTAAATGATTAAATGATTAAATGATTAAATGATTAAATGATTAAATGATTAAATGATTAAATGATTAAATGATTAAATGATTAAATGATTAAATGATTAAACGATTAAATGATTAAATGATTAAATGATTAAATGATTAAATGATTAAATTATGATTAAATGCTAAAATGCTTAAATGATTAAATGATTAAATGATTAAATGATTAAATGATTAAATGATTAAATGATTAAATGATTAAATGATTAAATGATTAAATGATTAAATGATTAAATGATTAAATGATTAAATGATTAAATGATTAAATGATTAAATGATTAAATGATTAAATGATTAAATGATTAAATGATTAAACGATTAAATGATTAAATGATTAAATGATTAAATGATTAAATGATTAAATGATTAAATGATTAAACGATTAAACGATTAAATGATTAAATGATTAAAATATTAAATGATTAAATGATTAAATGATTAAATGATTAAATGATTAAATGATTAAAAGATTAACCGATTAAACGATTAAATGATTAAATGAATTAATTGTTGAATCGATTCAATCTCCGGCAACCCAAAATGGTTTATCATGCCTATGTAGTATTTTTTTTTTTTCAAAGAAAATTCACACCAAATTGTATCTCTCTAAGCTTCTTCTTTTCGATAATTACCTGCGAATTTTCTAACTCTCAGATTCCGTTGTTTTGTTTGTTAACATCGAGTCATCCAGATGAGAATGCACTTCGTCAGAAAATATGATTTTTTGGGCAAGCCAATAATACGATATCTTTGTGAAAAATTCCCATCAGACTGGCGCATGAAATGTTCAAATCAAGGGCGAACAAAAATGCTCTGTCTGAGCTACCTAACATGGATTTTGGAAATAAATTTGTTTTATTTTCCAAACGTTTATCCACGAATATATGATACTCATATGATATCATCTGATTTTAAGCAGGAATGATCTTCCATTGACAAAATACCAAATGCTTAAAAAACACCAGGTGGACCAACCGGTATTTATATTGTTTATATTCCCTTGTCCAAATATTGAAAATATATAACATCTCGCACAGACATTTTAGTTTGCACATCTCGGACATTCTAAAGTTAGCTCTGCTTCTTGTTGTTCTGGTATGAGCTAATATTCAACACAATGGTGTTTAATTTGGGAAATTTGTTGTTAATAGACCAAGGCTTGCGCATACACCAATAGATTTCATATTGAAGAATGATAACCGATTTAAATAGGGTACGTCAATTTGAAAATGTCTCCATTTCATCATCATCATCGGCACATGTAGACCGTAATAGCTGCCTAATGTATAAATGATGGACAATGTGATAGCTATGTCATACTTTTGGATATTCAATTACACACACACACATCGATGGCAAACGGAGAATTATATTCTTCAAGCAGACTCTTAGACTCATAGCCTCCCCTTGAGTTGTTTGCAAACTTTAGCAAATACTTAGCTATGCACCTCCATTGTGTATCAAAACTCGGTCAATTTAATGAAGATGTTTACCTGGTAATTATATTAATGGCCAGCAATGAAATGAGAATAATTCTAAAATTTGTAAAAGATTACCACACAAATTCTCAGTCCTGTAAATGTTCAAAGCATTCAAATTAATAAATGAATATGTTGGCATTAGTGATTGCAAATTACGAGTTTCTATGGTCATAATGAGGCATAAACGGGGAAAAACAAATTGTTATTTTCGAGAATATGTATATGAGCATTTAAAGGCATCTTAAAATGTACATAAATCTATTAATCGAATTTCCATAGAGGCGATGCCTCTAAGCACATGAACAGTTTAGCATAAATGATTTTCGATATTATCTTTTGTTGTTTAAAGTCATTTGTTTGATTACATTCTGGAGGAAATCGTAAAATACACATTGCAATTAATGTTGCCAGTGGGCTGTGGTGCGTATGAGTGATGGGCATTTGTGAGATTGTGTAGAACATATTAAGTATACGCACCGAGTGTGTGCACGCCATATTTATAAACCTGCTAACCGATAACCGTGTTCATAAACATTTAAAACAGCTTTACAAACTATGTGAGAATTGTTTTAGTATTTTCATACATTATTCTTAACAACGACTTGTAAACTGGTGATAAGACTTTATATTGTCTTTGCCGTCTCTAAATGTCATTTTTACTTAACACATTTAGTTTCGCACAAATTACATATTTTTCTCGTCTAAACATTTCATTCGTTTGCCAACTGAGATGAGTTTTATCAAACATGTTTTTGGTTTATTTATTTACAATAAGAAGACGAAAAAACAGCTTTCACATTTGTCAACTCCTCTGACAGCCCTTGACAGGTTGTCAGAAATGTTGATAAAATTACCTGAAGAACTTTTGTGAATCTGTAATAATGTTGACAACGGCTGCAATGGTAGATGAGAAACCGTCACATAAATCAAAACTGAAAACAAATACTAATTTATGGCAGAGCAAACAAATCACAATGTTGGCATATTGAATTTAAAAATAAAATTTTAATTGTATTAATTATCAAATATGCTGCTAAAAGCAACAAAGAGTTTTTAGCGAACGTTTTTAAATCCCTGACTGCTGACTACTTTACGAATAGAAGAGTAATCTTTATGTTATGGTTAACTTCTCCAGCAGTCGGATTAAATCAGTTGATCCCCGACAGTGATTGTATCATGCACGGCTCGTTGATTTGAGAGAAGTTTCTTCATGGAATATTGGGGAAAATACGTACTCAAGTGTACTCGTACCAAAGACTATACTCGTACCAAAGACGTTCGTAGTATTTCCCTTCTCAGTAAACACAGCTTCGATGGCGATGTCATAAGTGAGGAATTAATTTAAAAACAACAGAGTCCACAAAACAGTCTAATCGGGGGCCATAAAATATTTTTCTTTATTAGGTACTGATATTTCAGGTTAAATGTTTGCATTTCGAATAACGTACATTTCCTTATGATTTTCACTGTATGTATTTCATTTATTTTGTTCGAAATTAATGAAATAGTAAAATTAAAACAATTTATTCCTCATAACTCAAAATTCAAATATTTATATGTCATACACTCTTATTCGGATTACTGACATGTGTCAACAAAGTTTTCTACAATCTAATGTCTGCACAAACCGACTCGTACACATGTGTATATGTGTGTGAGTGTGTGTTCGACTGTATATGACTGTCACAACAGTCTCTATGACGAGAAATGCTTTCAATATTACACTCACTTTACATTTAAAGTAATTAAAAATGTTCACAAAATATTTTCGTAGAGTTAACAGAACTTTTTCAGAGGAAAAAAAAATCGAAATGTCACATCGTCAACAATGAAACATTAGTAGTTGCCATACTCCCACCCACCCCCTTACTAATATTCCTTAAACTTTTCGTTTTTGTTAAACGGGTGGGGGTGAGGTGAAGCAGTCCTACGAGCATACTCACACACAATCGAATGCAAAAAGTGAAAACCTTAAAAATGTTACAGTGAAATGACACTAGAATTTCCAACTGTCAATTTTGTATAATTGCAACAGCAACAACCCAAGCAAAAGTGAAAACTCACACAGACATTCTGCATCCAATAGCAGCACCACTACCAAGCTCCACTGCCAGCTGGCATCAGGTGATGCAATGTAGCAGCAATAATTGAAGCAAATATTTCATACTCCAGCTACAGCATTCTGAAGTTATGGAATGAGAGCAACTACGAGAGAGAGAGAGAGAGAGAGAGAGGGAATTTAATTTTCGGCATATGTTGTTGTTGTTTTTTTTTTTGTCATGGTGATGGTGCTGAAAGGACGAATGAGTTAGGCAACAGATCCCCCAACCCCCTCCGCCACAAACTTCCAACTGTTACATCGACGAGTGAATGTGAAAAGTGTAGGTACTAATTGACATTGAAATGTTTAAACGGAGTATGAAAGGATGTCTTAGTTTCGGTGTGACTGTGACGCTCTCTATTGATGCAAAGTGATGGGTAATGACACGCAGGGTTGCCATGTGAAGTTCGGAATTTCAATAACAATGAAGGACCTTTCAATTAAGGGGCAAAAGGCATAAAAAATAAAAATAAAAAATAAAAAAAGCGCCCCGGTAGGCGAGTTGGTAGCGTGCTTGCCTATCAAGGGGGTTGTGGGTTCGATTCCCACCAGAGGCTTTGGTCTGTCGCTGCAAAAATCTAAACATATGGTCTGTGTCACCCGGTTTACCCTTGGACCCAAAAATTAGAATATAAATTTACTTTGTATTGTAATTAATAATAAATAAATAAATAAAAAAAAAAAAAAAAAAAAAAAAATAAAAAAATAAAAAATAAAAAATAAAAAATAAAAAATAAAAAATAAAAAATAAAAAATAAAAAATAAAAAAAAAAAAATAAAAAATAAAAAATAAAAAATAAAAAATAAAAAATAAAAAATAAAAAATAAAAAATAAAAAATAAAAAATAAAAAATAAAAAATAAAAAATAAAAAATAAAAAATAAAAAATAAAAAATAAAAAATAAAAAATAAAAAATAAAAAATAAAAAATAAAAAATAAAAAATAAAAAATAAAAAATAAAAAATAAAAAATAAAAAATAAAAAATAAAAAATAAAAAATAAAAAATAAAAAATAAAAAATAAAAAATAAAAAATAAAAAATAAAAAATAAAAAATAAAAAATAAAAAATAAAAAATAAAAAATAAAAAATAAAAAATAAAAAATAAAAAATAAAAAATAAAAAATAAAAAATAAAAAATAAAAAATAAAAAATAAAAAATAAAAAATAAAAAATAAAAAATAAAAAATAAAAAATAAAAAATAAAAAATAAAAAATAAAAAATAAAAAATAAAAAATAAAAAATAAAAAATAAAAAATAAAAAATAAAAAATAAAAAATAAAAAATAAAAAATAAAAAATAAAAAATAAAAAATAAAAAATAAAAAATAAAAAATAAAAAAATAAAAAATAAAATAAAAAATAAACAATAAAAAATAAAAAATAAAAAATAAAAAATAAAAAATAAAAAATAAAAAATAAAAAATAAAAAATAAAAAATAAAAAATAAAAAATAAAAAATAAAAAATAAAAAATAAAAAATAAAAAATAAAAAATAAAAAATAAAAAATAAAAAATAAAAAATAAAAAATAAAAAATAAAAAATAAAAAATAAAAAATAAAAAATAAAAAATAAAAAATAAAAAATAAAAAATAAAAAATAAAAAATAAAAAATAAAAAATAAAAAATAAAAAATAAAAAATAAAAAATAAAAAATAAAAAATAAAAAATAAAAAATAAAAAATAAAAAATAAAAAATAAAAAATAAAAAATAAAAAATAAAAAATAAAAAATAAAAAATAAAAAATAAAAAATAAAAAATAAAAAATAAAAAATAAAAAATAAAAAATAAAAAATAAAAAATAAAAAATAAAAAATAAAAAATAAAAAATAAAAAATAAAAAATAAAAAATAAAAAATAAAAAATAAAAAATAAAAAATAAAAAATAAAAAATAAAAAATAAAAAATAAAAAATAAAAAATAAAAAATAAAAAATAAAAAATAAAAAATAAAAAATAAAAAATAAAAAATAAAAAATAAAAAATAAAAAATAAAAAATAAAAAATAAAAAATAAAAAATAGAAATTAGAATAAAAGCGAAACACATCCATCGATTTGCATGATGCATGTCTCATTTTATTTATAGCTCAATGCCAATTTCGTAAGTCTCAGAATTTCTATAAAATTCGCCAAAATAGTAGCAAATCAGGAAAATCACCATTTCGCCAAGTCAAATTTTAAGTCGCCAAATAAGTTGAAAACTCTCCACTTTTGGCGTGAAAGTGTCAAATGTGACAGTCCTGTTGCCAATATACATCCAATTGTTCATGTATTGCTCATACGCTCAGGTGTCCATAATTGGAGTTCCTCTCTTATTATTTTCTCTCTTCTTTGTTCACAAGCATTTCTTTAACACATTTCATTTAATTTCTAAACAAAATTTATTAATAATAATTAATAATTCATTTCCCATATAATCAAGTAGTCCATGTGAAACGTGCCTCAGAATCACATAAATACATACTAATTTTACTAACGACACGTGTAGATAGTTATCATTTTGATGTCTCGCATTCTTGAACCGAAAATGTTTTGCCATCACTTATGACGACAAATCTTGCAACATGGCAACAGCTATGTGTGTGTAGGTGCCCTGAACGTTCCACCGGCCACCACCTGTCTAATGGCAATAATTGACATTAAATTAATTAGAAGCCTTTCGTCCTTCATGTTGTTGCTACTACTTTTTTTGTTGGCTGCTATTCTCGTCTCTTACGAGTAACTTTTGCCATTAGAATTTTTACTTTTTTTTGGGAAAATATTCATTTTATTTTCTTCGTATTTTATCACTAGTCATCTTATTTCCCTTGTACTTTGCCAGTAGTTTGGCATACTTTTCCCACACAACAGGTCTTTAATAAAAATTGAGCTTCTCAAAAGGTATGCGCACATTCAGTGAATGTACTTTGAAGTGCTTAGATTTGATTTTAGTGATGAGTGGAGTTTTTCTGAATAGTTCCCATAATTTTTGGAAAATACAATTTATTTTGTAAATTTTTTTAAGGTCTGCGAACAACTGTCCTGATATTCCTTTTTGGTTTAACTGATTTTAAGATGTCGTCTAAGTTCCCTTTTTTCTGTAAATGCCCTATGTTAAGTTGAGAAGTTCACGCATCGCACAGTGGTTTCCAATAAAATGAATGTTGCTCTCATTGATAAGACTTCTGCAGTGGTACACACAATTATAAAAAAACTGGGAAAAAGTACGAGCTCCATTTGAAAAGGAAATATAATCATGACTGACTGAGTGGTTGGAAAAATGATAAAATATTTATTGCTGAGTAATCAGACAGATTACTGAAGCAATTGATAGAAATGTAGACTCAATCCTACTCCTTCTTTCCTCTCGCTAATACAGTGCACGATTTTATCATATCGTGTCTTTGTCAATTTCAAAATTTTCTGAAATTTTTTTTCAAATTCAACATTTATAACTAGACCAGTGTCTCCAACCTTCCCCACACTCCTATTGTTGCATGCGGAGCATTAACAGCTGAAACACATGCACCGACCGAGAGAAATACAAGTGTACCCACACGTAATCGTGAGCTGAAACAAGAGCAACACCATTGCAAGGACTAAATTACAGACAATGTACAGACAGTGACACAGACACACACACTCACACACAACAGCGACAGAAGGGTAAACAACAAAAAAGACAGTCAGACAGACGCATACACTTATACAAAGACAGACAGGCAGCTACAGCCACAACGTATTACACACACACACATAAATGTTGGCGGATATTGTCATGTTGCACTTTTTTTTTTGTCAGTCTCTCTGTCTGCCTGAGTGTGTGTGTTGCACTCTTTTCAATGTCAATAATTGCAAGTTGTACTCGTTGCCTTCTGTTTTCCTGCCCTGCCATCTTCTGTTCGTCTTCTTAATTCCCAGCCCTTCAGTTTGTTTTGTTTTATTAAAGTTGCATTTCAGTTCAGTTGTATTTCTTCGTTTCTGTTGTTTTTTCCTCCGTTTTCATTTGGTATTCATAGATTTTTCATTATTCTTTTGAGTGTGTTTGTGTGTGTGTGAATCGCTTTGTCGCTTTTCGCTACTTTTCCGGCAGACTTGTTGGCTCAAATCAGTTGCAGACGATTTTTCATTTATTCGTAGTTTACGATAATATTGAGTGAAATAAATTAAATTTCCCTTCAATTAACATTGATTTGTGTAGGAAAAGTTAATTGATTTTTTTCCATCGCATTTCAGTTTTCATCGTTTCAAGAAAATAAAAATAAGTAAATAAATATAAGTAAGGTAAATGTGTTTATATCTGTTAGAGAGGATCTTTCAGTAGACTAGTCGTGGATACAGTTAGAAAGGGTTAGAGAAGGGCATGTATTGCACAGGACAAACATCCTGAATGAATGAACTGTTGGCAAACCCCTCCTTAGAAATAATAACAAATAATAAGAAATTGTTTGTTTTTTCCTTTTTCTAAGACGGTCAGGGTTTTCCAACAAGAGGTGTTGTTTTGGTATTCAAAGAAAAATTTAGATAAATGTTTGGAGGATACAGTTAGAAAGGGATACCAGTTAGAGAAGGGCATGTATTGCACAGGACAAACATCCTGAATGAATGAACTGTTGGCAAACCCCTCCTTAGAAATAATAACAAATAATAAGAAATTGTTTGTTTTTTCCTTTTTCTAAGACGGTCAGGGTTTTCCAACAAGAGGTGTTGTTTTGGTATTCAAAGAAAAATTTAGATAAATGTTTGGAGGATACAGTTAGAAAGGGATACCAGTTAGAGAAGGGCATGTATTGCACAGGACAAACATCCTGAATGAATGAACTGTTGGCAAACCCCTCCTTAGAAATAATAACAAATAATAAGAAATTGTTTGTTTTTTCCTTTTTCTAAGACGGTCAGGGTTTTCCAACAAGAGGTGTTGTTTTGGTATTCAAAGAAAAATTTAGATAAATGTTTGGAGGATACAGTTAGAAAGGGATACCAGTTAGAGAAGGGCATGTATTGCACAGGACAAACATCCTGAATGAATGAACTGTTGGCAAACCCCTCCTTAGAAATAATAACAAATAATAAGAAATTGTTTGTTTTTTCCTTTTTCTAAGACGGTCAGGGTTTTCCAACAAGAGGTGTTGTTTTGGTATTCAAAGAAAAATTTAGATAAATGTTTGGAGGATACAGTTAGAAAGGGATACCAGTTAGAGAAGGGCATGTATTGCACAGGACAAACATCCTGAATGAATGAACTGTTGGCAAACCCCTCCTTAGAAATAATAACAAATAATAAGAAATTGTTTGTTTTTTCCTTTTTCTAAGACGGTCAGGGTTTTCCAACAAGAGGTGTTGTTTTGGTATTCAAAGAAAAATTTAGATAAATGTTTGGAGGTTTATTTTATAATAAAGAGAAAAGTATGCCGTTAATAATGACAAACAACATCAGCCAAATGACCACCACGACCACGCTTACAGGACCATATCCTTTTCATTAAATGTTCCATAACCAACTCGAAAAGTGGCTGCCCTCGATAGCCTCACGAATCCTACCTTTGAGGTCTTCAATCGACACTGGGCTGTTGGCGTAGACCTTATCTTTCACGTGGCCCCAAAGGAAGAAGTCGCAAGGTGTTAAATCACAAGATCTCGGTGGCCAATTGTGATCATCTCTTCGAGAGATAAGACGTTGCGGAAACTTTTCCCGTAAAAGAGCAATGGTTTCGTTGCTTGTGTGGCACCTAGCGCCGTCTTGTTGAAAGTAAACGTTGTCCAGATCAAAATCATCCAACTCCGACCATAAAAAATTACACCGTGTTACAAAAAATAGATTTTTTTCTGTCCTATGAACCAAATGCACATATTCGGAAAGAGGGGAAAAAATAAAAATACACGTGTATCGGCGATTTTCATGTACACGTCAGAATTTTTTTTTTTTAAGTTTGAAGTATAAAGCTTCGACCGATTTTTAGCCCTTTTTCAGTGATCCAATCGAGCTGATTTTTGGCAGGCAGACTCGTGGAAATGCCTGTATCACGTCAAATTTTTTAAAAAACAGATTTTTATCAAATCAGATTTTCCTAATTTTTTTTATGGCTGGAGCCATAATTTATTTATATGTACATTTTTGACCCCGAATTTTATTCTTGTTATTTTGGGATCATTTCGAAGAGAACTGCATATTAGATTTTTATTTTGATGGTGGCTCCCGTAAAAGTAAATATTGTCGTAAATAATGTGATTCTATTTAATATTGTTAAATTAAATAAATAACAATTTAATTTAATCATATTGATCACTACAACATTTCTTTCAAGCTCAATTTAAAGAATACCTTCACATGTCGACGTTTATTAAATTAAGACAATTTTATTAAACAATTGAAAGGGTACTGTTACGTGTGTCTGTAACATCTACAGCATTGATGTAAACACTCTTAAATTTCCTCGGTTTCTCTTAAATCTCCTATAGCAAATGTTCTGTCATGCGCCCTAATGGCAAACGGTTCAAAATAGTGGTAATTTTTCTCTTGCTTGTTCGGATTTGGGGTAGAAAACATTTTGCGCGCCTTTTATTGCAGTTAGGCGAATAAATGTATGTGACTTAAAACTAAATCGCTATGGATGATAACTAAAAGCTGTAAAGCGAACTAATTCAAAATTACCTCTAAATGAACTACATATTTTTTATAAAATTTATTTTTTATTTTATTTATTTATTATTAATTACAATACAAAGTAAATTTATATTATAATTTTGGGTCCAAGGGTAAACCGGGTGACAAAGACCATTTGGCTTGATTTTTGCAGCGACAGACCAAAGCCTCTGGTGGGAATCGAACCCACAACCCCCACGCTGATAGGCAAGCACGCTACCAACTCGCCTACCGGGGCGCTTATATAAAATTTAATTCCCATTAAAAGATCTAAGGACTTGTCTCATTTGACACCTTGTGGCAATGCTTAAGACGAGTAAGGAGTTTTGTAGCACTGACCACATTTGGCACCCGCAATGTGAAAAGCCCCTTCTTATCGCTTATAAGACCATAGGAGTCTATTGTATCTTCAATTGTTGGTGTGTGGAAATTGTCCTAAAAACAATTACTGTCTGTTTCCATAAAACGAATTTCTTCGTTAGTTACAAATTGTAAAAAAATTGTCAACATAAAATGGATTTTTATCATTAATGAGAGCTTAGTCTTTTGGAATTGTCTTCCATATGTCGATATCTCACATATATCTGAAAACAAGAATGCCTAAAACTCATTTTATAACGCCTCCAATATTGACGATTTGTAACGAACAAACAAATTCGTTTTATGGAAACAGGCAGTTAAGCTTATTTTTAAATGTCAAAGATGTCAATATTTTCGAAATTCAAATAAATTAATAGTGCTGATTTGTGCAGCTTAAAAAATGTTTCAATAAATTTCGAAAATATCAAAAATCTGCTCTCTGAGAATTCATTTCCTGCTCGACGATCAATGCGCTTTTTCCATTCCCCAAAAGCCGCAATTCTGTACTTCGTTGAAGCAGAAGATTTTCGATCAAAATCGTGTTATCCAATAATAAGGCAAACGATCGTATGCCTTCAATCTCTGAATTAATATCAGGTCTTTGTGCAAAATTCGAATGCAATTGTGGGTTATTGAAATCCGTTCTAGGGCTGAGTCGCACATTCTCGGCAGTACGCACCGTACGACTACGGAGACCGTCAGGCACGATACGAACGATTAATTCCATCTATTAAACAGTGTCCTGCTAAGGATGTGCCACGTGAGTTGTCGAGAGTTGACATTATGTACAAGTTACTTACTGGTAGATGCTTGTGTTGTGCGTGGTTCTCTTCAGGGATCCATATGTGGTTCATTCATTTGAAATCTCAGGATGGATCCCCTGTTGAGGCAGATCGGTTTCTCATAGTTGTAACTTGCTCATTATGGTCGATGTGCAAATGATGTGATCTATTGAAGAGTCGAAGGCGACGAAAGTGTTATTATCGATTAGTAATCTACGAAAAGAATATTATCGATTTTTTTTAAAGATCTCCTTGAATTACAGTCAACAAAGATCGCACTTGGTTCATCACCTTGAACGCATCAGTAACATTGTCCCATTACATGCGTACATTAATTACATCTCCCATTAATTTCCAATACTTCAGGATGTTACACACATATATATACTCTCTTATATACTCTCTTCTAGACCGGTCAGACGGTGACTACAGTCTGCGTATTTACTGCTAAGTTTCCCCTGTTGACATGATATTCAAATCGAAAACTTCCAACCGCAGACTATAGGTCTTCATTTGTGGTACGATTATAGATACCGACAAATATCCACATACACACACACACACACACACACACACACACTGAAAGTTTCGTCTGTATTTTGGCAAACTTCTATCAACATTTTCTAAAAAGCAAAACAATATTTTTGCAACAAATTTCCATAACTCGATGAGTTAAAATCGTTATTTTTGGCTCAAAACATAATACACTGCTTGTGTATGTAAGCTCACGTCTCTGTCTGTATGTGTGTGTGCGTGCGTGTGTACCCATACTGTATGAGTGTGTGTGTGTGCGCATAATAAAGTTTACAATTTGTTAACATATCCAGCTAAGAGGATACGCATAATTGCATCTAAAGAAAAAAAAATAGGAAAACCAACAAGAATGGAGCGAGCTTTTTGTTGTCATCACAAGGAAAGGATTGAAGTTCTCCACAACTTGGTTGGGTGTTTGCATATCGGGCGTCCATTCGCTGCTCCCTGCCAGAGACTTGACACCGCAACACTCCATTTGCGGGCGCTCTAAGCAAACAAGACGAAAGACGTAGGAAAGCTAACAACATTTGTCCAACTCCATGGAGGGCTAAGAGAAAGAACGCCAGAAACTTCATGTGTAATCCATACAATGGCGACAAATGATGTTGACAATGGCGCCAGCAAGGACATCGTCAACAACCGAAACTACACAGCGGCAGCAACGTCTTTATGCATACGTATGCACCGAGCACAGCGCGTCAATTCTCAGCGAAAATCCTTAACATGAAGTCCTTACACAAACACACACACTTGGACATACACTGGCGAACTCGTACAACTATTCAGCAAGTAGTGAATGTGAATGAGAATGGATGAAGAATGCATGAATGAATGAATGAGCGGTTTGAGGCCACCAAACACTCGTATGTCCCGCACATACCAACACACAAAAACACACACTCGCACAAAACTTAAAAGTTTCTTGCATTTCTTTCACTTCATTCTGATAACAAAATGCAAAACTACAATTTTACTACGGGTACACATTGCCGGCACTGTATCCGTTTATCCCTAATCTCCCGGGTACAAAACAAAAGCAATTTGCAAGCTGAAAAAGCAGCAAAGCCATACAACTTCCTTTGCACAGAGCAGCAGCGTGCTCGCGAATTCATTCGCTGGAGTGGGTCTTGTGTGAATGCGTGCTTAAGTCATTCATTCATTGGTGTTGGTCTCCCCTGTCCTTGTTAAGCGAGCACGGACGGGATGATATGTTAATTTTGTCCAATGCTTTGTAACATGTTAATAAGGTCGACTTGCAGGAATAGATGAAGATCTTCAAAGAATAAAAAATAAAAAATAAAAAATAAAAAATAAAAAATAAAAAATAAAAAATAAAAAATAAAAAATAAAAAATAAAAAATAAAAAATAAAAAATAAAAAATAAAAAATAAAAAATAAAAAATAAAAAATAAAAAATAAAAAATAAAAAATAAAAAATAAAAAATAAAAAATAAAAAATAAAAAATAAAAAATAAAAAATAAAAAATAAAAAATAAAAAATAAAAAATAAAAAATAAAAAATAAAAAATAAAAAATAAAAAAAAAAAATAAAAAATAAAAAATAAGAAATAAGAAATAAAAAATAAAAAATAAAAAATAAAAAATAAAAAATAAAATAAAAAATAAACAATAAAAAATAAAAAATAAAAAATAAAAAATAAAAAATAAAAAATAAAAAATAAAAAATAAAAAATAAAAAATAAAAAATAAAAAATAAAAAATAAAAAATAAAAAATAAAAAATAAAAAATAAAAAATAAAAAATAAAAAATAAAAAATAAAAAATAAAAAATAAAAAATAAAAAATAAAAAATAAAAAATAAAAAATAAAAAATAAAAAATAAAAAATAAAAAATAAAAAATAAAAAATAAAAAATAAAAAATAAAAAATAAAAAATAAAAAATAAAAAATAAAAAATAAAAAATAAAAAATAAAAAATAAAAAATAAAAAATAAAAAATAAAAAATAAAAAATAAAAAATAAAAAATAAAAAATAAAAAATAAAAAATAAAAAATAAAAAATAAAAAATAAAAAATAAAAAATAAAAAATAAAAAATAAAAAATAAAAAATAAAAAATAAAAAATAAAAAATAAAAAATAAAAAATAAAAAATAAAAAATAAAAAATAAAAAATAAAAAATAAAAAATAAAAAATAAAAAATAAAAAATAAAAAATAAAAAATAAAAAATAAAAAATAAAAAATAAAAAATAAAAAATAAAAAATAAAAAATAAAAAATAAAAAATAAAAAATAAAAAATAAAAAATAAAAAATAAAAAATAAAAAATAAAAAATAAAAAATAAAAAATAAAAAATAAAAAATAAAAAATAAAAAATAAAAAATAAAAAATAAAAAATAAAAAATAAAAAATAAAAAATAAAAAATAAAAAATAAAAAATAAAAAATAAAAAATAAAAAATAAAAAATAAAAAATAAAAAATAAAAAATAAAAAATAAAAAATAAAAAATAAAAAATAAAAAATAAAAAATAAAAAATAAAAAATAAAAAATAAAAAATAAAAAATAAAAAATAAAAAATAAAAAATAAAAAATAAAAAATAAAAAATAAAAAATAAAAAATAAAAAATAAAAAATAGAAAATAGAAAATAGAAAATAGAAAATAGAAAATAGAAAATAGAAAATAGAAAATAGAAAATAGAAAATAGAAAATAGAAAATAGAAAATAGAAAATAGAAAATAGAAAATAGAAAATAGAAAATAGAAAATAGAAAATAGAAAATAGAAAATAGAAAATAGAAAATAGAAAATAGAAAATAGAAAATAGAAAATAGAAAATAGAAAATAAAAAATAAAAAATAAAAAATAAAAAATAAAAAATAAAAAGTAAAAAATAAAAAGTAAAATATAAAAAAACAAAGAATAAAAAATAAAATGACAAATCTATACAAAAATTGTGAAAATTTAAAACTAAAAAGTTTCCGGACCGTGTTACTTCTCGAAGAGGTGATCATAATTGGCCACCGAGATCTTGTGAACCAACAAGCGACATCTTCCTTTGGGACCACGTGAAAGATAAGGTCAACAGCCCATCGTCGATTCAAGACATCAAAGATAGAATTCGTGAGGCTATCGAGGACATAGGGCAGCCACTTTGCGATTTGGTTATGAAAAATTCATGGCCATTAGGCTGATGTTGATGACAATATATCGCGACTAGTCTTATGGCCTCCAGGTCTTACAGGCATCCATAGATTATTCAGTGGGGTTGCAACACCGCATCCTATGGTATCACAATGACCCTTAATAGACTAAATACGTTCATGGCTCTAAGAACAAAAAGTAAGACCAATACGAAAGAATATTGAAACTTTGACACATTTAGAACTTTAACATGATCCTATGCACTAAAAGAATAAAATTGATCTTCATAGTATAAATGTACTCAATTTAACAACTACTTACTGATTTTAAGTACAAAAAATGTCCAGGCATACGTACAAAGGTAATTGAATTGAATACATTTCTGGTCTCGATTTCAGTTTGTTTGGGAATTGGATTTTATATGAAAAATATTTTTGGGTGTAGAGAATCCCAGCATTTCGTTGCAGGCCACAATTGCCAACACGCACTTTCCACAATTCCGGCTGACAATAAAGCCAGTGTGCTATAGAGTGCTCGGTTAACTTGGTAAACAGGAAATGTTTCCTATAGTGATTCATTCATTCTTCCAAAAACAAGTAAGGCTATGTGTATATGTGTGTGTTGTGTGCGTAGGGCAAACAAAAGGACACAAAAGGCCATGAGATGATGAGATGTAATGCATTACTTGGGAAACCAAAATGTGAAGTGGGTTTTCATTTTCTGAAATGAGATGAGCTCTACGGTGCTGCCACACACACACACACACAGGCAGACACACACAGAGACGCAGACAAAAAGTTTTATGTTCGCGCAATCCTTAAATGACATTTGCCGCAGTGTCTTCGACTACAACTTGCAACTTTTGCGGACTTGCACTCGCTCACACCCATACACACTCAAAAGCACTGCAACATCCTCTTAAGAACGTTTTCAACTCCAAATCACTTCATAGACCACATAATACAATAAAAATGAAGAGCAAAAACAGAGCGAGAGAATAGCACAACATGGCAGGATTTAGACGTGTACGCTGAAAGTACAGGGCAACAGCTACCAATGCAGCACTCCTATCCATCGACACCATAAGCGGCAGTGGCAGCGGAAAACATTTACTTTTATGGTCGTTTACATAACAAATTCATGTTCAGCATGTTTCTCGCCACTTGCAACCGCCATTCTTGTGCAACATTCAATCTTAAGTAATCTGTCTGTTTGAGGTTTTCCCCCACCAAAGACAATGTCTTCCATTCGCCAACCCATGGCCAAAGTTGCAGTGCCGAGGCTCGATTTTATGGTACGTATGGTCCGCCTGTATATGGAGTAAGTTTAACTTTACAAGTTTATGCATTATCTTCCAACTTGTTTCCTCCAATAAAATGTATTCATGTGTCAAATTAAAGCTCAACCCCTCCAAAGAACAAAAACCAACACACACAAAAAAAACCCAACAGAAGAAAACAAAAGACCAAAAAGCTGTGAAAAACTTTGTCATTCCTCCGCTGGGCATCGACGAAGAAATGTTTTACCATGAAAATGATCTTGATGCCGTTCTCTACGGGGAGGCCATTTCCTTGACAATACGAGATGTGCCATAGAAACTTTTGTCAACTTTTCTTTTGTGGCTTAAGGAGAAAATCCCTCACCGAAAAAAAAAACAAAAAAAAACACATGGAAACGCGTTTTTCTTTTTTAAGCATATGCATGGGATTCCACAATGACAAATCGTTTTACACATACACACATGCGTACATATATTTATGCAGATATAACACAGTCTGTTATGGAAATTCATAAGATCTTTATGGATTTAACTTGAGACCAATTAAAATGTATCAAAATAGCAGAAGAATATCAAAATGTTCGAAGGAACACCAAAGGACTAAATTATTCAGACAGTACAGATTCGTCTAGCAATCATAGACAAAGCAACGTTGTTATGAAACGATTAAGTAAAAAGGTTTTCTGCATAAAAAATCAACTTTGATATGAAATTATTTGATGAAAGTGTTTTGCGAAAGGATTAATAAATGACAATTGGATAATTTGAAGGCCCAGAGTTCAGATTCTTATTACCGCAATGGGAGGTAGGTCACTGTGAATTCCAACTATGACTCATAACTGAGGATTCTATGAAGATTAGTTTACATTATAAACCAACCATCTGAATCAGAGGGTTGCAAGCCAAGCACAAAGTGGTCTGAACTAAGCGGAGACACAGGATTTATGTCCCTTAACATTCCACAAAGGAATAGAGGGAGAGCGAATATCCTAGGGCTGAACGTGTATCTCCTTTACGAAGGAACATACGAGAAAATTATCTAAAGTCAGTGAACTGTATACTCACTGACCGGGCTAACCATCCCGCAGACAAGTCTAATTACGTCTATGTATGAGACGTAAGATCAGAGAAAATAACATAACACCTAGCTCAGTTATCTTTAACAATACTCTGACAGAACTACTGTTCGACAAGTTGCGGAGACATGCCTGAGATAGGGATGCATACCAAGGCAAGCCTCCTGTTACAAGACTGATCTATACGGAAGACTCTGAGTTAAATAATTAAGCAGCTTTCGGGGCCTACTCCAAAGAACTGAAGCTAACACGAAGACCGACAGATCACTTTGGTATTTCTCAGGCATTGGCTATTAAAGAGGCTCTATGAAAAATTCCCCAAACAAAAATGAAGAATTCCACGAAATCCCTCCAAAAGCCCAGTATGAAAATTTCCCCAAACATTCTGAAAAACCCCCAAAAAAAAATTATGAAAAATACCCACAAAAAACAACATTATAAAAAAAATCGCGAGCGTTCTACGATTGACTTCGGTTCGGAAAACATCAAAAAAAAAAAAAAATCTCCAAACATAACAAATGTGTAATGTGTAAAAATTATGAAAAAAAATTAGAAAAGGTGTATTTTTCAACAAAAAAATAATATGTATATTATAAAAATAATATATGATTTTTCATTATGAAATACTTTTTCATATGAAAAATGCCCAAAAACTCAAAAATTAAAAAAAAAAAAACTCCAATTTTGTATAAATTCTTAATTTTTTTTTTTTGGGACTTTTTCATAGTGCAAAAAAAATCTCGCACAAAATTAGGGAATTTTTATTAATGAAAACAAAATTGGGGAGCTTTTCATAATTTTTAGGTAATATTTCATTTTTCATCAAAATTATGAAAATTTGCAATATTTTACATATGATAAATGCCCCAGAAACGAAAAATGGCGCCCGTTGAAATATGGAAAAAATTGGGTTTAAAAAAATTTTTGTTGAAAAAAAAATGTTGTTGAAAAAAAAAATTTTTGTGGAAAAAAAAATATGTTGAAAAAAAAAAATTTTGTGGAAAAAAAAATTTTGATGAAAAAAAAAAGCTTTGTTGAAAAAAAAAATTTGGAAAAAAAAATTTTGCTAAAAAAAATTTTTTTTTTTGGGAGTTTTTCATAATTTTGAGGTAAAATTCCTTTTTTTTATCAAAATTATGAAGAATCGCCCCAAATTTGGGGTGATTTGTCATTATGAAATATTTTTTATATGAAAAATGCCAAAAAAAAAGAAAAATGAATTATTACCTAAAAATTATGAAAAACTCCCCAATTTTTTTGGGGAATTTTTGTATGAGATTTTTTGGGAATTCTTATTTCTTATTCTTATTTTTTGCTTCAGTTTTCACAGAGACCAACCAATCTTACACAAAATTAGGCAATTTTTGATTATAAAAAATTCCCCAAAAAATTAGGCAATTTTTCATTATTAAAAATTCCCCAAAAAAATAGGGAGTTTTTCATAATCTTAATATATATTTACCCTCGACACTGATTCACTGACTCTGTCACGCAGTACGTAGGAATTTAAATAGGCATTCTATAATTTTCTATAAATAATAATAAAAAAAATAATATTTTTTTTTGTACAGAAATTGTGTTTTCCCCAAATTTTTTTTTACCAACATTTTTTTTTTCCAAATTTTTTTTTCCAGTTTTGTTTTTTTTACACAATTTTTTTTTTTTACAAAATTTTTTTTTCCAAATTTTTTTTTTTCAAAAAAAAAATTTTTTTTTCCACAAAATTTTTTTTTTTTTCAACAAAATTTGTTTTCCATATTTCAACGGGCGCCATGGGCGCATTACAACTTACTAGTTATTAATATTTAATTTTTCATTACATCAAAATTGTGAAGAATCGCTCCTAATTTGGTATGATTTTTCATTATGAAATATTTTTTATATGAAAAATGCCACAAAAACGAAAAATGAAATATTACTAAAAAATTATGAAAAACGAAAATTGAAATATTACCTAAAAACTTCTTAATTTTTTGTATAAAATTTTTTGTGAAGATTTCTTAACTTATTTCGGGGGCATTTTCAAACAATCCCACAGAAATTAGAAAATTTTTCATTATAAAAAATAACCAAAAAAAAATTTGGTAGGTAGTATTTCATTTTTTTGGGGAATTCTTCATTTGGGACATTCTTCATTTTTTTAGGGGGGCATTTTTCATAGAGCCCTTAAAAAACTAGCAGAATGGCTGAGGTTGGGATGGTGTAGCTGGGGGACTAGGGATTTTGTGTTTTTTGATTACGCCTTTTCACAATGGAAAACAGAATCTTAGTAATTCTGCTTATAAAGGCTGTCACTTGAATTTTGATGTTCAAAAAACTTTTTAAATATTCCCCTTTCCCAATACAGATCTGTGGAGAATGGCTTTTGAATTGGCCGAAAACCAAGGGGCCAAGGTCTTGGAAAATGTTTGGTTACGGAGTGTGTCATTGCCAAGCCGGTCAAGGCAGCCGAATGATTAAAAATTAAATTATAAAAAAAATTTATATTTAATGGATTATTCGAAATGAACCATTAAAAAACAATTATTTTTAATTTATTTTTTATTTTTAACGAAAAACTTTTATTGGGACCTCCGCACGTAGAAATCCTCATAATGTCTCGACTATGACCTCAGTGGGTATAATTTCCATTACTCTCCTTCTAATCTAACCAACTAGTTGGCCGTAGTCTCCTGTTAATCTAATCGACCATAAATTCAAATACTTTTAATACCTGAGCTAAATCCTTCGCCACAGACAATATTTTTTCACGGGGAAAATGGGTCGCCGTCATTTTGACTTTTCTCTCGAAAATACTGTCATCTTTTCACCACTCTTTAAGCAAATCGGACCAAATCAAACTGCTTTTAAAATCTTTACCACTCCTTACTCGCAGTTAAAAGTTATTTTTTTCCTTAAGCGTGTTCTTTTATTTCATTTAAAAAAAAAAATTCTGCTCCCATCACTCGAATGCAATATGAACGAACATGTGTTTGTGTGTGTGTTTTTTTTTTTTTTTTGTGTTCGCAGAGCACAAAATGGCATAAGTTCCGGTTAATATAACACGAGGAAACGTTATTTCTGGTTCACACATAAAAATAAGGGAAAGAAAGAGCGAACAATCAAAAGTAACGAGCTGTAGTAAAACGGGAAAAATATGCTCACAAGAATTTAGTGCAACTTCATTTTCTTGTTTTGCATAACTTGCCACATGGCATGTCGAGGTGGCACCAGAAAGCCAGAAAGCAAAAGTGCGAACTCGCTTCGAATGCGGTCTGTGTGTGTGAGTATGCGCGTGTGTGTGAATAGTTCGCAATGAAAAGAGCAGAATGTGCCAGGAAGATGAACACAATGATTTAAAAATAAAACGTATGGCATGAGTTTACGCCTATTTAAGCTAATAGTTTTATTTGAGGTATGTTAAATATCTTGGGGCAGGATATGCCAAAAAAAAAAAATAAAAGATCATGAAGCCCGAATGGTTTGGATGCAATTTTAAAGTCAATTTAAATGACACTGAGCCACAGAATTTCATTTATTTTTATTTTATTTAATTACAATACCAAGTAAATTTCCAATTCTAATTTTGGGTCCAGGGGTAATCCGCCAGACCATATGGTTAGATTTTTTTTTTTTACAGCGATCCCCAGATGCGACTCTTTTGATTGTCTGCGTATATCGTGATTGTTGTGGTCGAACATCTTTCCGACTGGGGCGTTCGCATTCATTCCCTTGAATTGACTAAGCCAGTGTTAAATAAGAGTTCGTTGAGCTTTTCGGAAACGTCCAATGCGTTTCCGCAGGGAGCGTTCGCCTTTATTCCCCTGAATTGTCCAAGCCATTGGTAATATAACAATAAGAGTTTTTTTAGCTTTTACAGGTCCTTTATTATCTGATCCAAATGTGATTTAGTTTGAATACCTTAAAAACCCCCTTGGCATGGTGTAATTTAGTCAGGACATAATTTGGCATGAGAACATCACATCAATTATCTCAACCAAAACACAAAGTCAGCATCGGTCGCATCGCTACAATGGCAAATGGCAAAAACTTTTGTTTTGCAGTTTTTTTTTTGTTTCATTTGTTTATTTGTGAAAAGGATTAAATGCATTAACGAACTAAACTGTCGCCAGTATTTAACTTGTGTTTGTGTAGTGGGCTTTTCCTGTTACCTTGGCATGTGTGTTTGCGTGTATCGGTCGTTTGACATCCTGTTATTATGACTAAATTTAACTTCATTTCTGTAAAAGGACTTTCCTCAAGATGACAGAGAGATAGAGAGAGAGAGAGAGCGAGAGCGAACATGCAAGAGAAATCTCGCGAATTCCTGGGCAAGGGGGTACAGCGAGGATTAAGACAATAATTGCTTTTTGTCTGAATGTGTGTATTTTTTTTTTTTGTATGAGTATGAGTTTTAATCTGATTTTTGCTAAATTAGGTTTCAAATAAACTTTTTGTGTTTATTCTTTGTTTGTGCGTTGTGAGTGTTTTTTGTTTTGTTTGTTGTTGTTTTGTTTTGTCTTCTTACCCTACCATAGCTTACCTTACCGACTATCTGTTGAGAGCAGTTCTCTTTGTTTTGTGACACAAGGACCAACTTCGCTTACATTGCTCCGGTAACAATGGCAACAACTTGAAATAATTGTCCCCCAACAAGTGCCAGTTAAAGTTTAATATTTGAATTTATGCACACAATTATGGAAATAATAACAGAAACTGATTTAAAAAACAAATGGCAAAGAAGTGTGTGTAGACGATAGCTAGGCAAACTGCAAAGTAAATGATGAACAATTCTTGACCCCATTGGCCAATGTATTTGATTTTTCCTTTTGGAAATTCTATGATATTTTTTTTATTTTATATTAATTCTAATAAAAAAATGGTATTCTAATTTTGGATCCGAGACCATACGCCTAGAATTGTGCAGCGACAGACCAATGTCTCTGGTGGGAATCGAACCCACAACCTCCACGCTGATAGGCACTCACTCTTAAATTCTACAATAATTTATCCATCTGTTAAAAATTCCATAAGAACAGAGACTGAATTCTAAAAATTAGTCTGCAGATGGATTACCGATTTTTTTTTGGGAATTTTTTTTTTTTTAATAATTCTGACATTGTTAAACGGCTGATACGATTTGATTGCGATTACTCAGCAATGTAGCTAAAGTGTTTATATTTGGCATATGTACTCAATGTATGAAAATAGTTTTTATGTAATGTCTGTATCACGTCAAATTTTTTAAAAAATAGATTTTTATCAATTCTCAGATTTTCCTAATTTTTTTTAAATGGTTATAGTTTTATTTTAAGATTTCAGTTCAAAAAACATTTTTTTTTTCGTAACGATTAAGTAGTTTAAAAATTTGGAGTCTCTTCAAGTTATGATAAATATAATAAAAATTGATGAAAATCTGAGAATTGATAAAAATTGTTTTTAAAAAATTTGACGTGATACAGACATTTCCACGAGTCTGCCTGCCAAAAATCAGCTCGATTGGATCACTGAAAAAGGGTTAAAAGTCGGTGGAAAGCTTTCACACAGGCCACTACGAGCTTCATACTTCAAACTTAAAAAAAAAAATTCTGACGTGTACATGAAAATCGCCGATACACGTGTATTTTTATTTTTTCCCCTCTTTCCGAATATGTGCATTTGGTTCATAGGACAGAAAAATCTATTTTTTGTAACACGGTGTAATTTCTAGGTATTATTTCATTTTTCGTTTTTTTCATATAAAAAAGCCCCAACGACAAATGGCAATGAAAAATTTCCTGTTTTTTTATTTTTGGAATTTTTTTTTGTTTTTTTGGGGAATATTTTCAAAACAAATGTGAGTTAAAAACAAGTAGACAAATAGTAAGTTCGGCCGGGCCGAATCTTATATACCCTCCATCATGGATCCTTAAAAAGTCAATAAATAAGAAAACTAACTGAGTTTTTGGGCCGCTCGTGACCCGATAGTCCCAGGAACCCGATCACAAATTGTATCCAAATCATGAAAATAAATGCATATTTGGGTTCGCGAGAAAATTTCGTTGCATTTCGATACCCATATGTCCATGTTTGTCAAGGGACGGTTTTTGGGCCGCTGGTGACCCGATAGTCCCAGAAACCGGATCAAAAAATTTAGGCAAATCATGAAAATAAAGGCATATTTGGGTTCGTGAGTAAATTTCGTTGAACCCATATGCGCATGTTTATCATGGGCCCTTTTTTGGGCCCCAAGGGTCCACGGAACCCATGAGCACGCCCATTTTTGGGATTTTTTTCCCCATCTATAAATTATATAAACTTAGAACTTAGATGTAGTGAAAAAAAATATTTGAAAAATTTGATTATGGCCGGAATATATTTAGTCCCGTAAAGGGGAACTTTTTCCCCTTTGGTCCGATATGGCCCATTCTCGAACTTAACCTGCTTATAAATATCTTCCTACAAAATTTCAGCTTTTTAGCGTTGGTCGTTCGCACTCTATCATGATTTCAACAGACAACAGACGGACATCGCTAGAATGTCTTAGAATGTTTTACTGACCAATAATATATATACTTTATAGGGTCGCAGATCACTCTTTCGAGGTGTTGCAAACGGAATGACAAACTTAATATATACTCCATCCTATGATGGAGTGTATAACAACGCGAGTACTTGCATTTTTTTTGTATTTTTCATATCATTTGGGGTAATTTTTCATAAATTCTTTTGGTGGATTTTTTTTAGAATTTTTGGAGAAATTTTTATATTCGCCTTTTGGGGGGATTTTTTTATTTATTTTGGGAATTCTTCATTTGGGGCATTCTCAATACTAAGTCTTTTGAGTCCATCAATTGTTGCAATCTTTTATCGGAACTGTTTTCGGCGATCGTTTACCATAACGATTCTCCTCCATCTTTTAGCGCGATGGTTTCGTTCCATCATCGACCACGATTACTCCGGTCGATCGTATACATCGACGACTTCTGTTGATCATTTATTCCGATGACTCTCATCGATTGTTTTTTTTACGATTTCCGAAGATCATTTACTTTGACGATTATCCCGATGACTCCGATCGATATTTTAACACGACATTGAACGATATCCCTAATTTAGCTGGAGACTGTACCAATCAAGAGACTGTACCAAAATCGTACGCCCCCCCTTAAAATGACCCTGAAATTACGAAAATCGATATGAGAAAGGGGGGTTAACGTCCCTGGGAAGCAGCCGAAAAGATCAAACTTTAGAAAAATGTAACATGATGAAGAATATGAACAGAAAAGTCGGCTCCAGGACCTTCCTTACAAATAGGGCCGGTCCCCTTAATAACTGGGGGTACTCAAACTTCGGCCAATTGCATAAGGACGAAATGCAAGTTTTTTTTTAAAAAAAAGGTGTTTTAAAAAAATTTTAAAACGTAAAAAGAAATTAGCGAAGACATTTACAGTATGAAATCTGTAGTCATTCGTGTTTTTTTTTAAATTATATAAATTTGGATACCCATTTTTATTTGCTTACTAAAAAACCGGACGGCACCCGAATTTTTCATAGCGGAAAGTCAAAAAAAAAAAAAAAAAAAAAACAGTATGTGCTTTTTAAAATTACTGCCTGTTTCCATTTGTTTATTAGTTACAAATCGTCAATATTGGAAGCGTTATAATATGGGCTTTAGACATTATTCAACTCTAGTTCTCGGATATATGTTAGATAGGGACATCTGGAACACAATCTCAAGAGAATGAGCTCTCACTACAGACAAACATCCATTTTATTGCGCCTTCAATTTTGACAATTTGTACGAAGGAACAAATTCGTTTTATGGAAACAGGCAGTTAGTCTTTGACCATCTTCAAAAAGTATATTTTTTAAAATTCTTATAACACAAATATTGTGTTTTTTTTTTGATTTAACTGTAAGCAGAATTTTGTAAATAAACAATAAAAAAATTATAAAAAATTGTGACGAAATTCCTGTCCAAAATAATGCTATGAAATTCTTCTCAACAACAATGGTGCTCTTTTAAATACATGAAAAAAATACTTCACTTTGAAGTCCAGTTACAATGTCGCTGAAAAAATATTCGACCTGATAGCCGGAATGTTCTAGATGAAAATCTAATAGTAACAAGGCCCTTGTCTAAAAATCCTTTTGAACGAAGGGTCACTGGGATGAGTATGGGTATGTCAGATAGGGCTTAAAGACCAAGGGAAGAAAGCATTTGCCTCAGCTAAACAAATTAGACGACTATGACATTAAATTGTAGGTTCGAATGAATTTTAATACAGATCTACCAACATTGACCATTACCTCGGACTACCACTCCTCATTGTTTAATGAGTGCAATACTCCTGGAAACCCTTCCACCACCAGCCATAAGCATATATTTCCTTTGGTATGGCCAACCTTTTGTAACATGCATTTGTCTTGATTTAATCTCAGTCAATCTCATTTCGCCATATTTCTCATCTTTCGCTTCCGTTGTGAAACCCTCTTTAACTAATGACAAACATTAGTTAGTGAATCTTCGTTGGATGGAAGTGAGTGCGGGTGACAAAAGAATTTATGGCTTACAAACAATTGCATTTATAACTTAACAATAACAATGGCAACAACGACAACGACAAAAACAGCAACAATATAATCATGGTTATATAAAAGTGGCAACAAAAGAACCAAGACATCATCTGACAATGACAATCGTCATCGTCCATCGTTGTTGTCGTCGTCGTCGTCGTGGTCCTCGTCATCATCGTTATCATGAAAATGACAATCATCAAGCAAATAAAAAGTCTTAAAATAACCCAGTAAATGGACCCAGCAACAGCCATCTACAGCAGCCGTAATACGAGTACAACAGCACAAAACTCATCGCCAGCATCATCAAGGGAGTGATAATCAGTTGAAAATGATGTTTTCTTTATGGCAAAAGTTTTGTGGATATTGTTTTCGCTTTTTAATAGAGTGGAAAATGAACACGCCGAAAAAAAAAACACCGACGAATCCATGGAAAAACGAAAGATAACAAAAAAATTGATTAAAGTTGAAAATGACTGAATTCAAAGAAGAGTATTGGGGAGATTTAAAAAAAAACAATAAGAGAGTATAAAAGTACATGATAAGAGTTCTCTTGTGGATATTTCAACTCACAGGTCTTTGTAAAAAACACCAAAGACTCTGGCAGCTCGCAAAGAGAATAGAAGATCTCGCCAAGGGACATTTCGTAGAATGTGTTTCCCAACTGCCGAATGTCTCCGTATGGTGATTGGCGGCTGCCGGAATTATAGACCCAGTTTTGTTCGTCTTTGTTTAGGATTTTTTGAAACGAATTCCTGAAGTGAGATTTATTCTCACACACATTCATGACCAATAACTTTAATGTACATCGTAATCTTCTCGAAGATTTTGAAAATACCAACCACATCTACATAATCCAATAAAAATAGAAATAAGAAAATAAGCTATCTCACTGTAACTGCCAGCAGAAAATTGTTTATGTGCAATTTTCATGAAAATGTCCATTAACTGAAATAAATGCAAACAACTGATGCCACATATCATCCCATTCCAAATCCACAAATCAAAGTCACACACATGCAAACAATACCGCATACACACACATAAACCATATATGGAAAATGTGATTTGAAAATTGCAAATAATCGTTTTTAAACCTATACACACACACACACACGCCCGCTCACACACATAAAATTCGAAATGGCCAACCACATCCGATGAATGACTGGGCCATCTTTTGTTTTCGCTAAAAACGAAATGGTTTACAAACTCTCACATACACTCGCATGGCCGAGGATTCATTCATACATAGCGTGTCCATATGTGTGTGTAAGTATGTGTGTAAAACTGTTGTTCATTCGGTGGACTCTGGGCACATTTCAATCTCATGGCCTGAACAATTGACCATTCAATGAGCAATTATTCGCTTAACAAAATGGACAATACAAAAGGACGACGGCACGCACACATGCACACTTGGCCACCAATCCAATTCCACATCAGGCAGATACCCCTCACACACACACACACACACACACACCCACACGCCATATGAAGAAACTCCGAACAGAAAATAAAAAAAAAAAACTACAAAAACAATTGCATTTCATGGCGAAATGGCTAAATACACAATTTCGCAAAATTAGTTTAATTTGAAGTTAAAACCAACAATTGAATGCCACAAATGCAGCTCGTATTCCAGCAATTCCAGTTGTCTGCTCTTCTTCTTTTTTTTTGTTTCTCTGTGTGGCTCATTGTGCTGGTGCGTGCATGTGAGCCTGTGTGTGTGTGTGTGTGTGTGGATTGTGTGTCCTGACATCGGTTTTTATAGATTGTTGTTGTTGAGTGAATAAATGGATGTCAGTGAATGGACCTCGTACTGTGTGTGTGTGTGTGTGTGTGTAGGCACGGGTCGGATATGAATGAAGAGAATGTGCATGGAATGTACATCAACAATGGCCAAGTAGTGGTGTTGGCCATGGCGGTGGAGTTGGAGTTGGAATGATTGATAGGCCGTCGCTGAATAATTTGAATACTGCACGGAATAATAGTTTTGAATATCGTCATCATCAGCAGCTGCGGCTGAGCATCATTGACCGGGTCACTCCAGCATCAATACGAGGTAGGAACGGATCCCAGCCTCAATTGAGTAGAAGGATTTTGTGTTGAAAACTTCGTTGTACTTGTACAAATAACATGTAAAATAATTCCGAGATTTAGATCATCCCAACTGGGCTCTCATCATCATTGTCTTTTAATAATTCCAAAATGAATTTCCTACCATTTACGGAACACGATTTTATTCATGTGGATACATTGGCTATCTTCGGAGTAGCGCATCATGTCAACCCAATTTCCCATGACCCCTGTGACGGTTTCTGGCTCTATCTATCCAATAACTGCACGATATTCGCCTTAAGGATCTTAATCCTTAACAGATTGTTCGCATAACATCGGTCCTTTACGGTACCCCAACACAAAAAGGCTAACGGAATTATATCGCAGCAATAGGGGGCTAATTGACATCGCCCAGACGATGGATAACGCGATTACCGAACTTGGTGCGCAAAAATTCGATTGTGGCGTGAGGTCTATGGCATGCCGCACCATCCTTCTGAGACCATAGATCGTCCAAGTCCATTTCTGCAATTTCTGACCATACAAAAAGGAGTTATTATTTTACTATTTATCTATTTTAATATTTTACTATTTTTTCCATTTTACTATTTTAGTATTTTACTATTTTCCTATTTTACTATTTTACTATTTTGCTATTTTACTATTTTAGTATTTTACTATTTTTCTATTTTACTATTTGAGTATTTTACTATTTTACTATATTATTATTTTACTATTTTTTCCATTTTACTATTTTTCTATTTTACTATTTTAATATATTATTATTTTTCTATTTTTCTATTTAACTATTTGACTATGTTATTATTTTATTATATTATTATTTTTCTATTTTAGTATTTTAATATATTATTATTTTTCTATTTTACTATTTTAATATATTATTATTTTTCTATTTTACTATTTTAGTATTTTACTATTTTACTATTTTACCATTTTACTATTTTAGTATTTTACCATTTTACACTTTTACTATTTTGCTATTTTACTATTTTACTATATTATTATTTTACTATTTTTTCCATTTTACTATTTTAGTATTTTACTATTTTTCTATTTTACTATTTTAATATATTATTATTTTTCTATTTTACTATTTTAGTATTTTACTATTTTACCATTTTACTATTTTAGTATTTTACCATTTTACACTTTTACTATTTTGCTATTTTACTATATTATTATTTTACTATTTTTTCCATTTTACTATTTTAGTATTTTACTATTTTTCTATTTTACTATTTTAATATATTATTATTTTTCTATTTTAGTATTTTACTATTTTACCATTTTACCATTTTACTATTTTACTATTTTACCATTTTAGTATTTTACACTTTTACTATTTTCCTATTGTAATTTTTTTAGTATTTTAGCTATTATACTATTTTAGTATTTTACCATTTTACTATTGAAATTTTTTAGCATTTTTACTATTTTACTATTGATTTACTTTACTGCTTTTAGTATTGTTACTATTTTTTCATTTTCCTGTTTTACTATTGAACTTTTCTTAGTATTTTTACTAGTTTACTATTTTCTATTTTACTATTGATTCACTTTACTGTTTTTTAGTATTTTTACTATGTTACTATTTAATTATTTAACTACTAGTAAGTTGTAATGCGCCTATGGCGCCCGTTGAAATATGGAAAAAAAATTTTGTTGATAAAAAAAATTTTGTAGAAAAAAAAAATTTTGTTGAAAAAAAAATTTTGTAGAAAAAAAAAATTTTGTAAAAAAAAATTTTTGTAAAAAAAAAATTGTAAAAAAAAATTTTTGGAAAAAAAAAATTTGGTAAAAAAAAATTTGGGGAAAACACAATTTCTGTACAAAAAAAAATATTATTTTTTTTTTATTATTATTATTTATAGAATTATAGAATGCCTATTTAAATTCCTACGTACTGCGTGACAGAGTCAGTGAATCAGTGTATCAGTGAATCAGTGTCGAGGGTAAATATATATTAAGATTTCAATACATATTTTAATATTTTACTATTTACTACTATTTTTTTATATTACTGTTCTACTATTTACTTTTTTTTACCAGTTCACTTTATTACTATTTTACTATTGATTTTTTTTTAGTATTTTTACTATTTTACTCGTTTACTATTTTACTATTTTTACTGTTTTATTATTTTACTTCTTTACTCTGCTCTGTTTACTATTTCACTCTGTTTCCCCTTTTCTTTCTTGACTTATCAATCCGCTGTCGTAACATCTTCGATATCATGAGCATTAACAACATCATCCCTATCAGCAGCAACATCTTCATCATGATCCACATCACATCGTGCTGATTGCAACAACTTGTACAAGCTTTGTGGCTGCAACAGCAAGTTGTTAGCTCGTGTTTTTCCCCCCACTTTTCCGATGCATGTTTTATTGATAGTGCTGATTTTACAGTTTCCCATATATGTATGTGTGTATGTTGCTTGTCGCCAACAATACTTTCATTTCCAGTTCCATTTCGAATTTGTGTATGTCATCTGTTTTTTTTTTTGTGCAAGACTCCGCAACATGCCGCCTCGCCACATTTTCATTGTGGCGGCAGCTTTTGTTTTCTACGCATTTCTGCGTTGGTTGCAACGTTCAGTTGAGGTTCCCTTTTTGTTCATGCCATTGTTGGCAAATGTGGTGATGGGCTGTAGGGTGTGCGTGTGTTTATTGTCCCTTCCCAACAAATTGCAGTCGGCTGCAAAAATGTCCGTTTTATTTTTGTGAGTTTTGTTTTTATGTTTCTTTGTCATTAAGTGGTTGATTAGTTAATTTGACGCTATCCGCATTATGGATCTGAATACTTCATTGTGAATTAAGAGGACACTTTCAAATAGGAAATGTTCGATTGTGAGGTTAAAGGATAGGAATATAATTTTTTTGGAACAGAAATCTTACACACCTGAGAATCGAAAGCTGACTTCATCTACCCGGAACAAATCTTTGTCCAGCTTATCAAGCAATACAGTCTTGGGATAATGAATGTTACACTGACACAACTTTCAAAAGAGGAATATTTTCATTTTGTACTAATGAATAGTAGGACCACGATTTGAGTGTACAAATATAAAGCATCTCGGGATGTATAGCAATGATCCTTGAGCAAATAACCTGGATATCTGAGTGGCCTGTCGAAAGGTGTTTTCACTGCAACAGTGACAGTGGTATAGAAAATTGACTCTTCACCCGTAGAAAAATTACACTCGTTTTAAATTCAATTTAATTGAAAAAGGTCGATACAAAATTTGGAACATTATAATTACTCGTTTTCAATATTTACACATTGATGATTGTTTGAATTTTGAAGTCACTTTTTAATAAATTTTAATATATTTCTTTTCTTTTTTCTATTCCAGGTAAGTTCCTAAAAATAATTTCTAAGACATGTAACGGTGAGTTTTATTTGAAAAGATTTACCTTGATTTTTTAAAGAAATGTGAAATTTAGTAAAGATGAGTGTCTGAATTTTATATAGTTTTGCTTTAAGACAGAAAAACTCCAGCGTCAGAATAAAGAGTGATTTAAATAGTGTGTTTATTTCTATTATTGTGTTTCGTGAACAGTTATTTTCTTTATTTTGCAAAATTTTAAAAAACTTTTTGTAAAGATTGTAAAAAAAACCGGAATAATCGAAACAAACTTTTTATTTGAATCATGGTTTTTATTGAGATTTGAGATTTTTTATTGTCGGAAGTTTTGTGAATAAAAATAAAAACAGAAATTCCATAAAAAGAATCGTCCACAAACTAATAAATGGCAGTTGCAAATATTTTCAACGTCTGTTTGAAAAAATCATTAGTTGTAATTGAAATAAAGTTTTGAATTGTAATAGATATTCTGAAAGAGTGAGTGAAAGTGATAGTGAGTAAGATACCACCGATGACTCTCGAGGTTGAGCAAAGATAGCAAAAGCTTTTTCGCAGAGCTATCGATATCGATAACTACGGATACTGTGTTGACATTTCTGTTCAGTAAGAACTATCCTTTCAAATTGTGGAAATTTACTTGAAAAAAAAAATCTGTTCGCGAAGATTATACACCATTTCGTCCATTCTACGATCAACATAATTGGCCTGATAAGCAAGCAACCGAGCTACGTAAGTAGTAAGTAAAATGTCCATATGTGAAGCAAAGACGAATCAACATTACATCCATTCAACATGAATGTTTGGTGCGGTTTACATTCTGGCGGCATCGTCGGTCCCAATTTCTTTCGAAATGTGTTGGGAGCTGACGCTACGATGTCGATTTTCTATCCTTTGTTTATAATGACAAAACCAGTAACTCTTGATGTGTTCAAGGCACCATTAACGTCATACGGTTGAATTTATTGAAAAACCTGGACATATACCGGAAATCTCGAGTGAAATTTAACAGTTTTTACTTGACATCTGGCAAAAGAAATAAAATAATAATGTAAAAAACAAATTGTACTCGGAAGTCGGGCGAGTCGGTTGAACTTAACATTGATTTTACTGATGAGCTGGCCACTTGTTTTCACTTCGTTGTTAGACTATGCCAGACTCAACAAACAACTATCTGATAGTCACGGAAATCCCACATAGATGATTTTTCCCTGTAAACACTGAACTTATTAAACATTGAATTATTATTTAAATCTATCATAACAGGGAAAATACGAAAAATATAGACGACATTGTCACATTTGCTCTGACTCACGTGTCCGCCATCAAACTATTTAATCATTTTATCCGTCACGATTGCCCCGACACACAGACAGACAAACAGACACTTCCGTGCTCACACATTTGGAGCGTGCTCAACAATTTACAAGTAATCTCGCCGCCCCCCTCTTGCTCCCACTCCACTTGAAAACGGTTACAAATGGTTACCAACTTAAATGGCCACTAAAACTTTTCCTTTATTATACAATGAATGCTTCATTAAGCTTTTTATTGAAACAACGATGCGATGCGCACTGGAAGTGGAATTGGAAGGACAACTGAAACGGATGGTGCTCCTGCTTCACAATCGCATGCAGACAACGACGGGCCAAGAGTTATGCACGAATACTCGGACCAAAGAAAGATAGCAAGAAAACCACCCAACCAGATCTCAACTAAAGTGAAATGAAGGAACAAAATATGGAATACTCAGTCTTCGGTCATGACTGAAGCCTGTTGAATGGAGAACATTGAAAAGTTAGATGATGGCGATGATGGCTTGAATTGAAATGATAGAGAAGAGTTTAAGCAGCAGAGAATAAAAATGGAAATGAATCTGTCATTTGCAAATGGCAAAGACGTCAGTCCTGGCCTCTTCCATCACATCCCATCACATCACATGCTGGCAACAGCAGCAGTAACAACCAACAGCCAACAACTACAACAAAGAAAACATCAATTAATGTGTAAAAGGATAACGATTTCCGAAGACATTCACCATTTGTTTCTAATGAATTTCCGTCAAACATGAATGCTGCTACGAAATAAAGTTTATGTGTTGTTCCCATTCCTGGTGTTGTTTTGCTCAACTAATTGAACCATTTGTTGGTGATTATGATTTCTTTGATGGCATGTAATTCGTTTGATTTTCATTTTTTTGCTTTAATAAATGATGCTGCCTCTCTTTTGAAATGTAATTGATGGTGAATTTGGCATGAGGATATTCAATGAATCGATCAGGTAGAGATAATCGAAAAAGGTTTTCGATTGCGGAGCACACAATATTTATTTAAGTGTCAATGGAAGAATAGAAGAACTTCGACAGGGAAATTGCTGTTTCCTTCAGGATTCATTTGGAAAAGAACAAATTCTGTTCAGTACAAAGTGATTTTTTTTTATAAATAATATAAATCTATTGTGGAAAAGGTTTCCATACGGTCTGATTGTAACAATACACACAGAAAAAAATTATTTTTCGATTCAATGAAAATATTCACGAATTCAAACAAAAAATTCATTGAAAATCCTGTGATTAAACAATTTGTCAATAAATTAAAGAAAATATTCGCATACTGTTTATCAAAAATATCTTTGATGAAGAAAGTTTCATATATACAAAAAAATTGTATGTCGTTCATTAAAAATATTTTTGATGAAATCATTCACATTCAACAAAATAATTTGTAGGTTGTTCATCAAAAATATTTTCGATGAAAAAATTCGCATATCTACAAAAAAATTTCTAAATTTTATAAATTAGATAACCAAAATACAAATCATAAAAAATATAAAATTTTTTCTCGATTCAATTTATCAAATTTCTTTCAACATTTGATAACATTTTTCGTAAATATGCTAAAAATGTATCAAATATTAAAACGAAATTTGATAAATGGGATCAACAAAAAAATTCATTAAAAATATCCAAATATTTGATGAATTGTTTTGTTGATACATTTCATCAAACTTCGTTTCAATATTTGACAAATTTTTTAGCATATTAATGAAAAATTTCATTGAGAAGTGATCAAATTCTTGTACAAATATTTGCATTGTCTTTTTTTTCCGTGCAATACAAAAACAACAATAAAAAAAATTTAATATTGTTTTGCCCACATTGTCTTAAATCCGACTTCAACAAGATATAAATGGAATGATAAACATAATTTGAAATTCATGCAATTAAAAAAGCTCCAAAAAACATGAAATGCCCCCAAAAAATCTCATAAAAAATTGATTATGAAAAATTCCCCAAAAAAGTGGGGAGTCAAGCGCCCCGGTAAGCGAGTTGGTAGCGTGCTTGCCTATCAGCGTGGGGGTTGTGGGTTCGATTCCCACCAGAGGCTTTGGTCTGTCGCTGCAAAAATCTAAACATATGGTCTTTGTCACCCGGTTTACCCTTGGACCCAAAAATTAGAATATAAATTTACTTTGTATTGTAATTAATAATAAATAAATAAATAAATAAAAGTGGGGAGTTTTTAAATTGTTTAAGTAATATTACATTTTTTATATGAAAAATGAAAAATTCTCCAATTTTCAAAACAAATGTGAATTAATTTTGTTCTCTACATTTAATTTGTCGACGGCCGTCACACAGAAGAACCCGAGTTCGAAATCGAGTATAGAGTATTTGTGTTAACGATCCACCCTAATGTACATTGTGCACAATTACTCACGTTCCACCCTAATAAACATAATCCGTTTCTTCTTCTCAATGTACATAATGAGTAGTGTTGGTCACTCTCACTTATTGATCTCTCTTCATCTCCCTATGCTGTGTATTCAACATACACACGCACATACACATAATCTGTTATACTTATTGTTACTTGTTATAGAATGATAATAAAGAAGTTAGTTATTATTTGAACTTGTACAAAGCCGCTTGTGTTTCCTCTCCTTTGCCTTGCTGATACATTACATATTTGGCGACGAGAATAAAACGGATAGTGTTAATAACAACAACATAAGGTTGCGGGTCAATAACCACAGAAAGAAAAAACAGTGCACATTTGTATATACATATTTGTAACTGAAATAAAATAAGGAGTGAAATAAAAATAAATGTCACTGAAGATGGTTGATGAAGGAAACCAAAGTTTTAATGCTGGTCAGGTGACTGTGTTCCAGACTTCAAATGTGCCCGAATTTAATCCAAATGTGGAGCAGTGGAATGTGTGGAAGGAACGCCTTGATATCCACTTTTGTGAAATTAGCTGCACGGATGATAATATCAAAAAGTCGATTTTATTAAAATCGATTGGTGCCGTGCCGTATAAGGTGTTACACAGTTTGTGTAGTCCAGCGTCTCCAGTGTCAAAGAAGTACGAGGAGCTGTGTGGAATACTAGACACACAATACACACCACCGACAATTGTGTTCAGTGAAAGGAAGAAGTTTCACATGGCAACGAAGCAGGAAAGTGAATCGGTTGCAGAATGGTATGCCCGTGTTAAAACCCTAGCACTTGACTGTAAATTTGGTGTCAACTTGGATGCATTTGTGTTAAACCAATTTGTGATGGGCTTGCCAAATTTCATTTTTGAAAAGCTGTGTGAAGAGGATGAAAATCTAACGGTGCAAAGTGCGTTGAAGAAGGCGATGATCTTAGAGACGAAAAGCATTGCGAAAATAGCAGAGAAGCAGCAAGGTGCAGTGAACTTTGTCAACAGGCAGACATTTTCAAGGAGAAGTAACGGTGGTAGTGGCAGAGGTAGCAGCGGTAGCAGAGGCGGTGGTGGAAGCAGCAGCAGAGGCAATGGTGGTAGCAGTGGCAGCAGGGGCAATTCTAGCAGTGGCAAAGAAGATGGCGGAAAGAAATCAGTGTGCTCTCATTGTGGTTGGCGAAATCATAGCTCTCAATCTTGTAAATACAAGGAGAGCAAATGTCATTCTTGTGGAAGAGTTGGTCATTTGGCTTCAGTTTGCTTTAGTAAAAAGAGAAGTGTTAATTATGTATCCAATGACTGTAATAATGATGATTATAGTGATAATGATTTGTTCAATTATTCCATTTTTAGTGTGGCTGAGCGCAAATCTAGTGATGTGTATTCTCTTCCGGTCGTTATTGATGGAGTTAAGCTAAATGCTGTGTGTGATACAGGTGCTCCATGTACGCTATTGCCTGTGTCATTTTATGAGGAGAACAACATTAAGAAGACTATTCGTCCATGCCACACACCATATGTGGATTATAGCGGCGACAAATTGAAGCTGCTTGGTGAATATGATGCGTCGGTTACTTTTGAAGGTAAAACTAAGTCTGTTGTTGTTGTTGTTGTTGATTCGTCGAATCCTCCCCTGCTTGGTCGTTCGTTTTTACGTTCATTTAATTTCGAGTTGTTACAAATAAACAACATTAATTGTGTGGATTCGAATGCTGCAATTGTCGATCAATTAAAAAATGAATTTTCGGAAGTTTTCCAAGAAAAGTTGGGCCAATATAATATCAACAAAATTTCGTTGAAAGTGGCTGAAGATGCAACTCCAATCTTTTGTAAACCTAGACCGGTGCCTTTGGCGTGGAAAGACAAAATAGAAAGAAAATTGCGTGATTTGATTAAGTCCGATGTGTTGGAGCCGGTTGATAATTCCGATTGGGGTACTCCGTTGGTACCGATTTTGAAGCCCAACGGTGATTTGAGAATCTGTGGTGATTACAAGATTACCTTGAACAAATTTTTGACTGATTTTAAATATCCTTTACCCAGAATTGATGAGATTTTTGCTTCATTAGAGGGTGGTAAAGTTTTCACGAAGCTTGATTTGTCGAATGCGTACAACCAACTCGTTCTTGATGATCATTCTCAGTTTCTATGTGCGTGGAGTACGCACATTGGTACGTTAAAGGTAAAACGTTTACCTTTTGGTGTCAAGACGGCAGCAGCGATTTTTCAAAAAACGATGGAAAACTTATTTAGAGATATTCCGTATGTCGTGGTGTATCAGGATGACATCACAGTAACTGGCAGAAATATGCAAGAGCATATTAGAACTTTAAGGCGGGTACTTCAAAAGCTACAGTCTTCCGGTTTGAAACTCAACGTCAAAAAGTCCGAATTTTTCCAGTCTGAGATTTCGTATTTGGGATTCAATATCGACAAAAATGGATTACGCAAAAACAATGATCGAATTTCGAGCGTAATTTCAGCTCCTATTCCCAGCAATGTTTCGGAGTTAAGAGCTTTTGTCGGAATGGCAAATTATTATTCAAAATTCATCAACGATTTTGCAAGAATTATGTCTCCTTTGTACCAGCTATTGAGCAAAGATGTTGCATTTGTTTGGTCAGGAAAGTGTCAGAGCTCGTATGATGAAATTAAGAGAGCTGTTACGTCGGACCAGGTTCTGGTTCATTTCAACCCGACATTGCCACTGATTTTAACTACGGATGCGTCAAATAATGCTGTAGCAGGGATTTTATCCCACAAATTTGTTGATTCCATTAAGCCAGTAGCCTTCATTTCCAGAGCCTTGTCAAAAAGTGAGAAAAATTATAGCACTCTTGAGAAAGAAGCGTTATCAATTGTGTTTTGTGTTACAAAACTCAAGCAGTATTTACTGGGAAACACTTTTATACTAAGAACTGATCATCGTCCACTTTTAGCCATATTTGGTAGCAATAAGGGTTTGCCTACCATGGCTTCAGCCCGAATGCAGCGCTGGGCACTAATACTTTCTGGCTTTAATTACACCATTGAATATGTCAAAGGAATTCAAAATGAAGCTGACAGCATTTCAAGGATACCTCAACAAAATTTTGAAAAGAGAGATGTGGAAAATTCGTACATCAATTTTGTTGAGAGTGAAAACCAACTTAAAATGGATTTTAAAGATATATCTCGTGAAACAAGACGGGATCCAATTTTGTCAAAAGTTGCCGAGTTCATTTCCGATGGAACCTTAAACAATTTAAAGGACGCTAATTTTACACCATATCGTGAAAAATATTCTGAACTTACTGTAGAGCATGGCTGTATATTATGGGGATACAGAACTGTAATTCCAGAGAAACTAAGATCAAAAATTTTACATGAATTGCATCGTTCTCATTTGGGTATAGTAAAAACTAAAGCCCTGGCCAGATCGTACATATGGTGGCCTGGACTTGACAAAGACATCGAAAATTTAATCAGAAGTTGTTTACCCTGTCAGAAACTGCAGTCGAGCCCTGAGAAAAGCAGTCTAATTCCATGGATACCTAGCGATTCTGTGTGGAGTAGAATACACATCGACTTCGCAGGTCCTATCAACAATTTTCACTTTTTAATCGTCATCGATTCTTTCTCGAAATTCGTCGAAGTCTTCAAAACAAAAGAAATAACCACAGCTTTTACGATTAGAAAACTAAGAGAGATGTTCTCGCGTTACGGCCTGGTTGACACGCTTGTGAGTGATAATGGTACGCAATTTACATCGTATGATTTTCAACAATTTTTATCCTTAAATGGAATAAAACATATTCTTACGGCTCCAGGACATCCGTCCACGAATGGTCAAGCTGAAAATTTCGTCAAAACGTTCAAAAAATCTACCTTGGCAAATTTAGATCAACACAAAGATGCTAATTTGGATCAAACATTATGCTGATTTTTGATGGATTACCGAAATATGACACATTGTAGTACAGGCGAGTCTCCAGCAAAAATTTTCTTCGGCAGAAAACTTAAAACTCGATTTAGCCTTCTTAAACCTCCGACAACCAAAGAGAAGATAGTAAATTCACAAAACAATAATATTAAAAACCACAAAGGAAACCGCAATATGACATTTCTTGAAGGTCAAAAAGTAATGGTACGAGACTATCGTAATCCTAACAAGCCTAGCTGGACTCAGGCAACAATAAAACAGCAACTTGGACCTCAGTCATATTCCTGTGCCCTTACCCGAAACAATTACGTGATCAAACGTCATCTAGATCAAATTAGAGGTCAACATATTTCACAACAACAATTCAGCGAGTCCCATGTACAAACATCCAAAAACGACGATTCTTCAATAATACCACAACAGGTGCAAACGATGGAAGATGTTATACACACTAGAAGAGAACTCAGACCACGAGAAGGAGGTAGGGTTGTAAAAACAACAACAAACGTAAAAATTGAATAATTTTGTATTTTAAATTACAATCGTTGTATTAATGTACGTATTTCAAATAATCATTCAATTTTGTATTAAATATTGTTTTACACATTATTAACCACTTTAGGAGGAGCATATAGAGTATTTGTGTTAACGATCCACCCTAATGTACATTGTGCACAATTACTCACGTTCCACCCTAATAAACATAATCCGTTTCTTCTTCTCAATGTACATAATGAGTAGTGTTGGTCACTCTCACTTATTGATCTCTCTTCATCTCCCTATGCTGTGTATTCAACATACACACGCACATACACATAATCTGTTATACTTATTGTTACTTGTTATAGAATGATAATAAAGAAGTTAGTTATTATTTGAACTTGTACAAAGCCGCTTGTGTTTCCTCTCCTTTGCCTTGCTGATACATTACATCGAGTAAGACCATCACACATTTTTCAGCGGCTGTTTCCACCTTGTAAATGTTGTCGACTTTACGAGTAAGAGAGCCATGTAAAACTTCTCTAGAAAAGCATTAGACGTTCGGAGCCGGCTTTAAACAGTAGGTCCCGGTCAGTGAGTATACAAATTATATCGCACAAAACTCACTGATTCGAGAGAAGTTCCCCGGCTGATCCTTCATGGAATGTTGAGGGAGTAAGTAATTGGTGGCCATTTGGCTGATGTTGTTTTTCATTATTAACGCCATACCTTCCTCTTTATTATGAAATAAACATCCGATCATTTATCTCAATACCAAAATAACATCTGTTGTTGGAAAACCCTGTATATGGCACATGTGTGGAAATCTATCCAGATTTTGCTATAATGCCCACAATATTTGACTTGTATTCATGCTTAAGTAAATACTTCCTTCCATTTTCGAATTACTATGAACAATTAATACAACCTCAATGAGAATTAAATTACATTTGAAGTTTGTAGATCAGAATTAATGTGATGGATTGGAGTTAACTATTTCCCATTTCCTTGGAGTTCCGATTATATTTCGAAGATTAGCGGGGATAGTTGGAATTTCAAAACAACAAGTGACATCACTTCTAACCAGCTCCCACACAAGGCTTTCAGTTTCACTTCTAAAGCTGCCCATTAAAAGGGAACCTGTTTTTTTTTCTCTTTCTCTTTATCTTTAGATGCAATTGTTTTTGCACGCATCTTTGTCATCTTTGTGCGAGTAAGGGATCCACTGCAACCCAATTGTATTACAACAGTCACACATATCCCTTTCATGGTAGCCAAGTACCTTAGCATCCGGTCGGACAAAGTAAAATAACCCCTTTTTGCCTTCTTCCATAGACAGACAAACAACATCGATTTCAATACATTCCCGCCATCTTGGCTTGCTTCACCAGTGCACAAACAACATATTGTCAATACAGGTTGTTGTTCTTGTCGCAGCGACGCTGCAAGTGAATGCTTATGTTGCTGATGCTGTTTTCGATAAGTGTCATCGCCAACAATGAAACTATTCTATGGCGTTCGCGTTCATTTCAAAGGGGCAGAAGGGCGGAGGACCCACCAATACTCGTATAATAGGTGGAAGTATAAGTGGTGGATGGGGCGGGGGGTTTTTTGTGGCAAATGTGTTGTGCATGTAAGTATCATAAATAAGTATCCTTTCCTTAAGAGAGTGGGAGAGAGAGAGAGAGACCCAGACAGAGCCATAGGACGACACTTGAAATTTGTCTGCATTGCAGTTGACGTTGTTGATCACGTGGGTGATTATTGTTAACCTGGCTGGTGTCTTCTTTGCGATAAGCAGGGCTTCTCTGTTCCCTGCTGGCAATGTGTTGGTGTCTGCAAGATGCTTGCAAAGATGAAAGTCTTATTGTGAGAGTATTTATTGAATCGCTTAATTGAATTTCGGAAATAAAAATCCCTTTTGCGCGATGCAGACAATTGGTTATAATAATCACTGGAGGCGTCGCCATGTGTGGTTGTTTTGTTGGCCGGTTGTTAGGTAAAGTGTGGAATGGATTTAGTGACAACTGCAACGGCAATGATAAGAAGCGGTTGCGAGACTCCGACAATAAGGTAAATAGTAACATGACTGTTTGAAGTTCATTTGGTTGTGCCTTATCTTCTATAATCTGTCCCATTGTTGATAGTTGGGATATTTCAACACAGAAGGACCGGAATGACACAGTCATCCACGATTTTTAAATTTCTTATTGAGTCTGATGAGATGTCACCGGCCAGGGAAACCCTCCACTGCCAACATTTTGCTCTATAAAAAATACCCCCAAAAAAAAAGAACACTCTCCCAAATGAAGAATTCCCCAAAATAAATGAAATATGAAAATTTTCCCAAATATTCTGAAAAATTTATGAAAAATTACTCAATGCAAAATTTCAAAAAATATTATGAAAAATATGCCAAAAACACAAAAATTTAAAAAAAAAAACGATATATATTTCACTTTTGTTTTGAAAATATCCCCAAAAATAAAAAGTTGGCTCTATGAAAAATACCCCCAAAAAAATGAAGAATTCCCCAAAATAAATGAAAAAATCCCCCCAAAAGCCTAATATAAAGATTTCCCCAATAATTCTGAAAAATCTCACAAACAATTTATGAAAAATACCCTGTGCAAAATCCCCCAAAACAATAAAAAAAATCCCCAAAAATAAAAAGTTGGCTCTATGAAAAATACTCCCCCAAAAAAAAATGAAGAATTCCCCAAAATAAATGAAAAAATCCCCCCAAAAGCCTAATATAAAGATTTCCCCAATAATTTTGAAAAATCTCACAAACAATTTATGAAAAATACCCTGTGCAAAATCCCCCAAACCAATAAAAAAAAATCCCCAAAAATAAAAAGTTGGCTCTATGAAAAATACCCCCAAAAAAAAAATGAAGAATTCCCCAAAATAAATGAAAAAATCCCACCAAAAACCTAATATAAAGATTTCCCCAATAATTCTGAAAAATTTCCCAAACAATTTATGAAAAATAACCAATGCAAAATCCCCAAAAATAAAAAGCTGGCTCTATGAAAAATACCCCAAAAAAAAAAATGAAGAATTCCCCAAAATAAATGAAAAAATCCCCCCAAAAGCCTAATATAAAGATTTCTCCAATAATTCTGAAAAATCTCACAAACAATTTATGAAATATACCCAATGCAAAATCCCCCAGATACTATGAAAAATATCCCGAAAATACAACGACAGATTTTCGTAATATGGAAAAAGTGTATTTTTTTAATAAAAAATCAAAATCGAAAACTATAACGATCGACCATATTTTATTTTTTTCTCGATTATCCCACCCCAACGTAAAATGAAAAACAAACTCAAACAAAAGTGAGTTTGTTATAATGTGTTGGGGTTACGACCCTAATTATCACATTTGAAAATGACCCCAATTTCAGAATGGCCCCATCAAAATTTAAAAAAAAAACATCCCAAATGAACGTATTGTTGTGGTCAATGTAACACATTATTAAAAAAAAAATGTAAAAGAAATAAAGTTATTCTAATTTGTGATACAAGGTTTCGAAAAATCTCCAATTCTTTTGGAAAATAAAAAAATTAGTTGCATTTGGACCAGACTTCTGTGATGTTTTTTTTTTTAAAAAAATACAATTCAGAGGAAATCGCTAATTTCAATTCGCCACTTTTTCAATAAAGTGAAAACTGCGAACACTCGTTCTAAGAAAATCGATAATTTATAATTTGCTGTTTTTGAAAAAAAGTTGCCAAATTGGAAGAACAAGTATCGTTTTTTTTCTCGAAAATTTAACATTGTGCTAAATATGGACACTGACCTAAACTAAATTTATAGAAAAAAAATTAACTCTCGCTATTTTTTATTTGGCACTGCTTTGATCTAGAAAAATCGAAAAGGAAAAAATTACAAAAATAAAAACTGCTTTGAAGTGAGCTCACCGAACTCTTGTTCTAAGAAAGTCAAATGACTCGTTTCTATTTTGTTTTTTTCATATAATAAATTCCAAAAAGGCAATCTTTTTAGAAAAACGAAAATTTTTTAAAAAAAAATTTCAAATTTGAAAATTTATTATTGTGCCGAATAAGGGATCTGACCTAAATTGGAAATTAAAAAAAAAATTATTCTAAAAATAAATCGAAAAGAGAACAAAGAAAAGTGTAATTTTTTGAGATATATGATCGGATGTATATTTCAAAATAATTTTACAGCTATAACTTGAGGAATGTTGGTTCTTAAGTGCTCAAGAGTTAAAGGTTTATCTGCATACACACGGTCTTTCGCGTAGCCCCACAAAAAATAGTCCAATGGTGTCAAATCGTATGATCTTGGTGACCATCTGATGTCTCCACGACGAGAAATTACGCTGCCAGGAAATGTTTCTTGCAATGAAGCCATATTCGTTCGAGTTGTGTGGCATGTGGCACCGTCTTGTTGAAACCACAAATTCTCCAAGTTGTATTCTTCAACAGCAAGCCAAAAAAGTCGGTTATCATACGGCCATAACGCTCCGAATTGACGGTGACAGTCGTTCCCTCGTCGTTTGCGAACAAGTAAGGTCCAATCACACCTTCGGACCAAAGAGCTCACCAAACAGTGACTTTTTGTGGATGTAATGGTCTCTCTTCAATTACTTGAGGATTCTCAGAAGCCCAAATACGACAATTTTGTTTATTAACACACCCACCGAGTGAGAAATGTGCTTCATAACCATAAACCATAATCTCCTCTTAAAGCACGATATGTGGCTGTGCCAGAATCACCATTTTTGTAGTAGGTTTTAATAGTTAAGCGATCCATTTTCGTCAATGTCAGACTTCCAACTGAAAAGGTAGGAAATTGGTTTAACAACTTAGTTTGACAGATGTCGAATTCCAGCCCTATACTTTTGAAACCACAATATGGATAACCCTGTAGTTAATTTTTGGAACACTTATTCTCGTTGTATCTATCTCTCTCTCTCTCTTTATCATTATCTTACAGATAAAGCTTTTTATCTTTATCTTATCTCTATTTCTCTATCTCTCTTTGTCTCTCTCTCTCTTGCTTACAATGTACCCGAAAATAATAAAAAATTTACTAGTGTCACTGCCCGGTTCTAAAGGATAGGTCTCTGCCTAATAACCATAATGTAGCGAGTTTAAAACTCCCCAGACGTTTTTTTTTTTAATTTGTCTATAAGTGTACTTACTTTCATACAGTGGCAAGTATTTACAGCCACTGACATCCCAGCGCCACTGTAATTCGAAGGGTGTTTTTGAATTGTAAGTGGTGTTTACTTATGAACTTAACTCTTACCTCCAATATTATTTGCTAATCGATCGTGTTTGCGGGAACACAACACATTCAACTCAGCCATTCACATTTATTGTCATACTATTTGGTAAAGGCAAAGATGCCTTCCTTTAGCTGTTTCCGGTTCCCGTTGTATGCCACTACCCATCGTCAGAACTGCAGCTGGCACTGTCGCTTTTACTCAAGTTACAATCATTTGCAACAAAGACAATGAGTACTTTACACGAGTTCTGAGTCCTTTAGCCTGGCTGCAGTCCTCGCCACCCCCCGGTTTGTCAGTTCATTTTGTACACATTGCCTGGCACACAGGTATACATACATCTACACACACACACAGACACTCACATAGTTATTTAGTTTTATTGTATTTCAGTTTATAATTCCAATAGATTTTCTTACCAATTGTTTCAATTGTTCGCCGGATGTCGCATCAGCACTCTTATGTTACGTACGAGTGTTGTGCAAGTTCTGGTGGTGCTGCCAACATCCAGTCAAAGGACATAAAAGGATGGCAGGACAACAACAACAACAAAAAAGGCGTTGCGATTACAATGGATTTGTCGTTGTCGTTTTTCGTCTCTCTTCAAAATACCCAACAATATCAATTTAATGCCATCACCCGAGTACTCAAGTGCTGCGCCAGTAACTTGAATACTTAACGAAAGTAACAGAAAACAACTGAAACTGGAAACTCATCGATGAAGTGTTTAGATGCCACAAAACATAAGTGGCAAAATGTATTATTCCTTTTGCTGTGCACGTCCTGTGGAGTGCTGCAGATGCGGGCTACGGCGGAATGACGGCTTTGGCATGTTTCGTTGAGCAGATAATCCAGAAGAGAATTAATTTATATTTTTTACATTTTTCAAGGACCTACTTGGGAGTTTTTTTGTTTTTTTTTGCAGAATTTGTCATGTGTTATGTGTTATTCATTGGAAAGCACCTTTCAGTAAGATGCCATAAATATGTAACATTTCATTTATAAAGTAAATCCTACCAACTTTATAAACATATTAGCAATCTTCACCTTACCTTTACCTTTTGTCCTTGGCCATTTCACAGCAAAATGCTGATTTATTTTGCCACATATTATTTACAATACAACTGCCGATTATTTGCTTGAAACTTGTTGCAATGACTGCATTCTGACATTATTAACTCTTGATTTCGTTTATCTTGCCCTCTTTTTTTTTTTTGAACAAAAATCATCCCGCAAACACTCATGTGAATGTACTCGAATTGAAATAAAAATCTAAAGTGGCAACTCATTAGCATTTGCATGGCAACAAATGGAAAATATTACACAGTGGTGCCAAATAAATGAATGAGGTTTTAAGTTTTTATCTTCCAAACGACGAGGGTTGTTAAAAAAAAACCAAAAAATATAATTCACTCCTCTCAGCATCTACAGTAAGCTAAAGGGTTCTGTTATAATGGCCTAATAGAGGTAATGTAATCCTTGACAGGATACAGGGATCCTGTTTCGATTGGATATTCAAATCCAATTCTTAAACGGATGCAGATCCCTTAAGAAACTGGCTCTAATATTTACCTTATTCGGGTATCGGTTCTTAGGGGCAATTTCAACCTAAACTGATACAGGTGTATTTGGATTTGAAAGCTGAGTTTTTTTTTTATTTGATTCAGAAATTCCCCACAAATCGTTTTTTCGTACATATTTTTTTCATTTCAGCCTTTAGAGGACATTTTAATTTCGAGCCGCCTCATAATTCTTGCACAAAATTTAAACCCAATGTTGCTCCCACCTCAGAACCCCTGTGCGGCCTTTGGCTTCTCGAGTACTCACTCATCCGAGTACTGCAGTTGTCGCACCAAGAGCTGTGCCAATGAAATGCGACACACACAAAAAAAAAAAACGAATATGTATAAGGGAAATCCAAGTCCTCGCCATCAACAATATGTTCCGTATATCCAACCACACACACACACAGTGACAGTTACTGCACACATTTATGTCGATACGTACATGAATCGCCATGAATGTATGCGTATGCATATGTATGTGTTCATGGCAAATAGTTACAATGGATGTTAGTAAACAGGCAAACATGTCCTGATTATGCATTCATAAGTGAATGCAGTGAGCAGAGAGCCAACGAATGCATGAATATGCATTTTCATGTTGTTGTCTTTTTTTTTTTTTATTTCAAGAGATGTGTCAATATTTACGAGCAGTGTGTAAAAAACAAAGGAGCAATCGTAGATGACTATCCTTGTCATAAAAGTAATTTTCAAATTGTTGTGAAAGGATAGGGATTCAGTCAATACCATCAGAAGCAAAATGGCCAAAGACAATATAGAGAGAGTGGAAAAAGATCATATATGAGGGTTTTCAACAGGCGGGCAGTTAATTATAGTTTTTTCTTTAAACGTAGCCCTGATTTAATACGAAAACATTAGTAACACATCGAGTTTGCAGTCTTACTAATAAGAAAAATAGGTTATCTCCATGCCGCTCGCGGATCTGTTCATCCTCCTTGTTTCTGACCGACCCGTTGGTAATTACGCATGGATACGCTGAAATTCCATTAGCTATCATCAATCGATACGTAAGGATTTTACACTACCTTCCGAGCTGTCAGTATGTATATGAACTGTCATCCTGTACACTAGGGTGGAGTGAAATAAAAAAGAAATGTGGAAAATACATTTTTAATTTTTTTAAAAAATAAGGAAAATTCCTTTTTAAAACTATATAAAAAGTTAAGAAAAATTAATTTTTCACAATTTTAAAAAGTAAGGAAATCAATTTTTTTAAAAAAAATTTAGAAAATAATTTAGAAATAAGAAGAATACATTTTGAAACTATATACAAAATTAAGAAAAATAAATTTTTAAAAATGTTAAAATAAACTTTAAAATTTTATTTTTCTTATTTTTTAAAAATATATAAAAATGTTTTTTCCTTATTTTTTTAAATTTTTTTAAAAATAAGGAAAATACATTTTTAAAGTTTATTTTAAAAACAAAAGGAGAATACATTTTTAAGCATTTATTTTCCTTATTTAGAGGGTACAAGGGTAAACCGGGTGACACAGACCATATGGCTAGATTTTAGCAGCGAAAGACCAAAGCCTCTGGTGGGAATCGAACCCACAACACCCACGCTACCACCAGCGGGGCATGTACACATTCAAAAAATAAAATAACCCAAAAATAATTTAAAAATACTTTTATTTAGGTACTGAACAAGTTGAAACTTGTAAACTTTGAATAAGTTGATTCATTAATTTTCAAGATTTTCTATCAATTCAGCACCAAAATAGCAAAAATTTCAAAATGAGAAGAGCACCTAAAAATGTTTAATTTTTGATCCCTATTTTAAGAAAAGAAACATTTTTAAAAAAGAATTACAAAACAAGGAAAATACTTTAATAACATTTTTTTTTAAATATAAGGAAAACATTTTTTTAGAAATTTAAAAAAAAATAAGGCAAATACATTTTTAAAAAAATTTAGAAAATAAGGAAAATACATTTTAATTTTCTTTTTAAAAATAAGCCATGGAAATATTAAAAAATTTCGGAATATTTTAATCTTATTTATTGGAAAAAAAATGTTTTTAAAAAATTTTAGAAAATGAGGAAAATACGTTTTTTTGAAAACAAATACAACATAAGGAAAATGCATTTTTAAAATTTTTTTTTAATATAAAGAAAATACATATTAAAAAATCTTAAAAAAAGGGAAAATAATTTTTTAAAAATACATTTTTAAAATTTTTTTGAAAATAGTGAAAATACATTTTTAAAACAATTTAGAAAATAAGGAAAATAAATTTTTAAAAATTTGTAGAAAATAAGGAAATACATTTTTAAAAATGTATTTCCTTTATTTAGAGTTCTCGCTCGGAAAAACTGGTAATAATCGCAATTTTGGTGTTGGTTTAATTTTTTTTGGAGTTTTTGGTGAATGTTCACATTTTATCTATAATAAGGAAATATACAAATTATATATTTATATATATGGAAAATACATTTTTAAACATTTAAATTTTCAAATGTGAATATTTTTTTCTTATAATAAGGAAAACATTTTCAAATTTTTTAAAAATAAGAAAAATTGATTTTTAAAAGTAACAAAAATACAGTTTTAAACTATTTTAGAAAATTGGGAAAATACATTTTTAATCTTATTTTGAAGTCTCGTCCGCAGTGAAAAAATGGGAAAAAAAAATATGTTTTTAGAAAATGAGGAAAATACTGTTTTTTGAAAACAAATACAAAATAAGGAAAAATGCATAAATATAAGGAAAATACATACTAAAAAAAGCGCCCCGGTAGGCGAGTTGGTAGCGTGCTTGCCTATCAGCGTGGGGGTTGTGGGTTCGATTCCCACCAGAGGCTTTGGTCTGTCGCTGCAAAAATCAAGCCAAATAGTCTTTGTCACTCGGTTTATCCTTGGACCCAAAATTAGAATATAAATTTACTTTGTATTGTAATTAATAAATAATAATAAATAATAATAATAATAATAAACATACTAAAAAAACTTTAAAAAAGGGAAAATAAATTTTTAAAATAAGGAAAATACATTTTTAAAGAAATTTAGAAAATAGGGAAAATACATTTTTAAAAATTTATTTCCCTTTCTTTAAAAATGTGTTTTAAAATATTTGGAAAATGCATTTTTCAACATTTAAATTTTCAAATGTGAATATTTTTCCTTATTATAATAAAATGTTTTAAAAAACAAAAAAAAATACTTTTTTAATTTTTTTTAAAAATAAGAAAAATACAATTTTAGAAAATAAGTAAAATACATTTTGAACTGTATGAAAAAAATAAGGAAAATACATTTTTACAAATTTATATTCTTTATTTAGAGGTATCGCCCGCCTTGGAAATATTAAAAATTTCTGCAATTTTGGTGTTGATTTAATTTTTTTTTTTATTTTTAGAGTTTTTGGTGAATGTTCACATTTTATTTATTTTATTTTTATTTAATTAGAATACAAAGTAAATTTATATTCTAATTTCCCTATTTTCATAGGGGGAAAATAAGAAAAACATTTTCAAGTTTTATAAAAAATAAGAAAAATATATTTTTAACAAATAAGGAAAATATATTTTTACATCTTTTTAAAGAATAATTCATTTTATCATTATTTAAAAAAACAACTAAAATTCATTTTTAAATTTTCTTAAAAAATAAAGAAAATACATTTTTAATTTTTTGTTTTTAAAAATATGAAAAATAAATTTTAAAATGTAAAGTGCATGACGCAAATCCTAATAATTTTTAAATAATTTTACCTCATTTTTTCCCTTATTAAGGATTACAAACAACATCTCTTTCCGAGTGTGAAATTTTCAAATTCCAAAAAAAACAATATTTTCATTTCACCCTACTGTACACATTTTGATGAGATTGAGTTAAAGTAAACCTGTGCAAAAGCTTAGATTGTGATACCACGCAACCTAGCAAAAACTATCAATTCAGCACCTCATTTTCAATGATTTTGGAAGCCGTGTGGCGATTCACTCATGTTTATCAGAGAACATGTTCCATGGACTCGTCCTCATACTCAGAGTGTCTGCAGTGTTCACTGGTCGCAATCTTAACACTACATGTGTGGGTTCGAATCAAGCAGTGTTCTGTCATTCTAGATACAATCTTTAAGATTTCCGGTCATAATAACTACAGCTGTAGGTGAGTAAGTTTTGTATGCAGGCGGGCCTACAACGGACCAGAGTGAACGAAGTTTAGTTGTCATTTATGAGATGAGTAGATGAGTATATTATGTATTTTCCTCAAGGAGTGAGTATAACAATTATATCGTGCATAGCTCACTGATTCGAGAGAAGTTCCCCGTCTGTTCCTTAGCCGAGTTAGATTAATTGTTCCTCTACGCAGCCAAGTTGTCCATGTCCTCATTCACCCTCAGAACCATCTTGGTAGGTCTCAGTCACAGTAACGATTGATACAATTTACAATATATTTATGATGAACATGGTAGCACCTCTACTGTTCCCTCCACTCTTATTTTGCTAGCTCGCTGTGCCAAAACCCAACTATTGTTAATTCTCTGTTTGTATGTGCTAACCTGTCACTCTGTTATTCTCAAATGCACCGCTGCTCTCTCAAACAAAAGTACGCCTGACATGGGATTCATTGAATTCATTATGCCAAATTTAAATAGGCACCGAGTGCGAGTAAAATTACTGATATCATCCGAATCGCTTGAGTATTCCTGGCACATTCGCATTTCGCGCTTTCCACTTTACAACTTATGTACATGTGTTCCATTCGCGTCATCGTAATCACTTAGTGAAATTAAAACTCCCATAAATGTTTATTGAACCTTATTGCTGTGCTTCCTTTTGTTTCGCTGTAGTTGTTGCTGTTTCTGTTCTTTTTTATTTTGGGTTAGGATTTTGCCAACGTATGGATGGATCTGCGATTCATTTCTGTTACATTTTAAATGTGATTGCTTTGGCAATACCCCAAAGAATGTTATTTTTAAACACACACTTCCACCAACAACAAAAAAAAACCAATCGCTTCCATGCAGAGCAAAAAGAAGAAAAAAAATCAACGCAGCAAATGGCAACCAACAACAAAAACAACTATAATAATATCGCAATATGTTGAACCGATTTTGCGTGTTTGGCTTTATTTTCAGTTACTTTGAAATTGGAACTAAACAGAACCGTAAAGGAGACGCCTCTTAGTTGGGTTAGTCGAAGACCCCTTTCTTCTTAGTAGTTTCGAAAAGAAGTAAAATCTAGGATAAGACGACGTTTTTAAATTGGTACAGCTTTAATTGAAGCATGAACTCGGTCTAGGAAATGGGGACTAAATACTTGTGTACGGCTCCCGATAAAGATCTCTCGTCACACCAAGAACGCATTATGCAGAGAGTCTCCGCAACACCCCAGCTCCATTAAAATTATCGCTCATATGCGCGCGAAATCCACAGATTCAGAATGTATCCAAATTATTCATCTTTCGATCAATGTGAGTGTAGTGTCGCTCGGAAACCCAACATTTCAAAGTCCAATCACACCTCGATTATGTTGGCACATTTTTCTTAACAAATGTTTATAAAGCTGTTATACATTTTTATGAATACGGGGGATTATCGCTACTTGCCCTGCCTACCGAACAGACAGGGATCAATATTTGGTTCCAATTTCTCTAAGGACCTAGATGATGTGAACGATATCGGAATTGGCTGTCTCGCTTTTTTCGACCGCTCAGGATAGTTCAACAGGGAAGACTAGGAATACATGCTTGTTAGTTTCCGGTATCGGACTAAAGGGTCCAAGTGAGTCTATTTATAAAGACTGTCACTCGAACCTAAACCAACATGACTTTTCATATCAAATGCAAACTGGCATTGACCTGTTCTTGTAGGGCATTCCGACTGTTTACTATGACAGACAATTTTATGCAGAGACAACAACAAGGGCAGCAGCAACAGAATACAACAATGACAACAACAATCAATTCCTTTGTGTATTGTTGCCAGATTGGCGGAAAGTGTTTTTCTTTCAATCAACGTCGTTTTGAATTTTTTTTTTCGCACCGAACCAACGAACATTTGTACCCATTCTCACACACTATTACAAAGGTTATTGTTCTTTTTCTGATTTTATCCACCCACATACGCACCCACCCCCCCTCCCATTCCCCATTGGTGCAGAGAGATTGGCAATTGGCATCGAAGCAATTTGTTTGAATGTCCATTATTACTACTCGCATCGTTCGGAGAATAGCGTCGAATTTGAATTGAATTAATGAATAAATAAACACTGGCAATATGTTTGCGTATGTGTATGTGTGATGGAATTGGAGCCAAACCAAAAAAACAAACAATTTGTTTATTTATTTTTTACCTTTGTCAAAAGTAATAAACTCGTATCGTTAAATGAAATGTATTCGCAATGGTTGCCACGTGATTAAAGTGGGCCTTAGTAGTGATTACACGGGGCGCACAAATTGAGAAGATTCTCAATTTTCCGTAAATCGATTGTGAACTTGTTAAAATATTTAATTATTTTCGAATTTCCTAAAAGAAGGACTGACGCTAGCGAAACACCAGTGTACCAAACTCCGAATAAGTCGAAGCTGTAGAAGTGGCATTCGGTTTGCTGAGTCAATGTTTAAGGGCCAGGGATCGTGGTTAAAGAAGAATTCTCGCTATATTTGGAAACCGACAACATTATTAAGTTTATCAACAGGATCATGTGGATTTGCCACAGTTTACCGAATAATGCAGTCCTAAGCTGAATAATCAAATTTCACCGTCGTGGCGATGACCGCTAACAATAAATCAGACAACGATTTCTCAGAGATGAGGTAGATGGTCTACACGATCCACATTGTGTGCATTGCGATCATTATAAGTCCTGTCATGAGATTGGCACCATTGAACTTGACAACAGCATGTGAGAGACATCGAATTATCTGAATACGATTTATTTGGGATCTCTCACAAAACGGGAAGTAGCCCAAATATTTAACATTCTATTGAACCCACAAGGTTGAGACCAGCCAAGCCTACTCGTCTTCCGTGCAGTTCCCTGATGTCACTATTTTTCCTGAAATAAAATGAAAAATTTATTGAGTGATTGAGTTATTAACTGATTAATTGTTTAAATTGATTACTTGATTAATGATTAATTTCTAAATTGATTAAATGATTAATTGACTAATTTATTAATTAGTTAACTGATTAATTGTATACATTAATTAATTGATTGAGTGATTCATTGATTAATTAATTAGGTGATTAAGTGATTCATTGTGTAATTGATTAACCGATAAATCGATTAATCAGTTAATTGATAAATTGTTTAAATTATTTAATTGATTAATTGTTTAAATTTAATACTAATTACTTGATTCATTTATTAATTTATTAATTTATTAATTTATTAATTTATTAATTTATTAATTTATTAATTTATTAATTTATTAATTTATTAATTTATTAATTTATTAATTTATTAATTTATTAATTTATTAATTTATTAATTTATTAATTTATTAATTTATTAATTTATTAATTTATTAATTTATTAATTTATTAATTTATTAATTTATTAATTTATTAATTTATTAATTTATTAATTTATTAATTTATTAATTTATTAATTTATTAATTTATTAATTTATTAATTTATTAATTTATTAATTTATTAATTTATTAATTTATTAATTTATTAATTTATTAATTTATTAATTTATTAATTTATTAATTTATTAATTTATTAATTTATTAATTTATTAATTTATTAATTTATTAATTTATTAATTTATTAATTTATTAATTTATTAATTTATTAATTTATTAATTTATTAATTTATTAATTTATTAATTTATTAATTTATTAATTTATTAATTTATTAATTTATTAATTTATTAATTTATTAATTTATTAATTTATTAATTTATTAATTTATTAATTTATTAATTTATTAATTTATTAATTTATTAATTTATTAATTTATTAATTTATTAATTTATTAATTTATTAATTTATTAATTTATTAATTTATTAATTTATTAATTTATTAATTTATTAATTTATTAATTTATTAATTTATTAATTTATTAATTTATTAATTTATTAATTTATTAATTTATTAATTTATTAATTTATTAATTTATTAATTTATTAATTTATTAATTTATTAATTTATTAATTTATTAATTTATTAATTTATTAATTTATTAATTTATTAATTTATTAATTTATTAATTTATTAATTTATTAATTTATTAATTTATTAATTTATTAATTTATTAATTTATTAATTTATTAATTTATTAATTTATTAATTTATTAATTTATTAATTTATTAATTTATTAATTTATTAATTTATTAATTTATTAATTTATTAATTTATTAATTTATTAATTTATTAATTTATTAATTTATTAATTTATTAATTTATTAATTTATTAATTTATTAATTTATTAATTTATTAATTTATTAATTTTATTAATTTATTAATTTATTAATTTATTAATTTTATTAATTTATTAATTTATTAATTTATTAATTTATTAATTTATTAATTTATTAATTTATTAATTTATTAATTTATTAATTTATTAATTTATTAATTTATTAATTTATTAATTTATTAATTTTATTAATTTATTAATTTATTAATTTTATTAATTTATTAATTTATTAATTTATTAATTTATTAATTTATTAATTTATTAATTTATTAATTTATTAATTTATTAATTTATTAATTTATTAATTTATTAATTTATTAATTTATTAATTTATTAATTTATTAATTTATTAATTTTATTAATTTATTAATTTATTAATTTATTAATTTTATTAATTTATTAATTTATTAATTTATTAATTTATTAATTTATTAATTTATTAATTTATTAATTTATTAATTTATTAATTTATTAATTTATTAATTTATTAATTTATTAATTTATTAATTTATTAATTTATTAATTTATTAATTTATTAATTTATTAATTTATTAATTTATTAATTTATTAATTTATTAATTTATTAATTTATTAATTTATTAATTTATTAATTTATTAATTTATTAATTTATTAATTTATTAATTTATTAATTTATTAATTTATTAATTTATTAATTTATTAATTTATTAATTTATTAATTTATTAATTTATTAATTTATTAATTTATTAATTTATTAATTTATTAATTTATTAATTTATTAATTTATTAATTTATTAATTTATTAATTTATTAATTTATTAATTTATTAATTTATTAATTTATTAATTTATTAATTTATTAATTTATTAATTTATTAATTTATTAATTTATTAATTTATTAATTTATTAATTTATTAATTTATTAATTTATTAATTTATTAATTTATTAATTTATTAATTTATTAATTTATTAATTTATTAATTTATTAATTTATTAATTTATTAATTTTTTAATTTATTAATTTATTAATTTATTAATTTATTAATTTTTTAATTTATTAATTTATTAATTTATTAATTTATTAATTTATTAATTTATTAATTTATTAATTTATTAATTTATTAATTTATTAATTTATTAATTTATTAATTTATTAATTTATTAATTTATTAATTTATTAATTTATTAATTTATTAATTTATTAATTTATTAATTACTTAATTAATTGATATTTTCAGATATTTTATATCCGAATTGATGTTCCACGGACTCTTTAATTTAAATGTGAATACTTCTCTCGTTCACGGCATAAAATCATTGATTTTATGTTCTGACAAAAAGAAGACATCTTAGTGAAAAAGGAGACGTTGTGTTATAAATGGGCATAATACAGACAGTTTTCAGGCTACACAAAAAATGGTGAACAGAGCAAAAACACCGTCGAAAAGAAAAAACACAAGAAAAACAAGCAGTTTATCACACACACACACACATACAAGAATACAGACATAGCCGGATATGATCATTCCGGAAACACCTGTTCTAGAACATTTATTCACTTAAACACAACGAAAGACATCGCACTAATACACACACACACGACAGTCACAAAGATAGAATCCTCATGATGGCACACACACACATGTGTGTCGGCATATCTGTCTATAGGTTTCAGAAGATATATTCCGATGCTAAAGAAAATTAAAGAAGATAAGTGCATTTATTTTTTACTTTATGTGATACCCGGAACAAAAATAACAACCAACGACTACCGCCAGTGCTGTCTATTGAAATAACAGAGGAACACTTACTTACACTCACACACACACACATGCATTGTATTTCACAATATCTGTGCGTGAGATTGTGTGTATGTGTGGCTCAACATACATACGAATATTGATGTTCAATTGTAGATGTGTAACATCGGCAGTAGCAACATCGGTATCGGCATCAGTGGTAGTTTGTTGAAATAACAGACTTTATTGTGTTTTTGTGATATTTGAAGTTAAGTAAAAGATATTGCGTACCTCTAGGCAAAGGTATCACAAACACACACTCTCACCTACACACAGTAAAGCATACAACCAAGTAAGAACATGTGTGTGTGTGTGTGTTGGACAGGTAAATATACACACATATACAGATCTCTTTTCAGCCAACCTACTGGCACAGTGATCAGTGGCATCAATCGAATCTTCAACAAAAATGAAAGGCTAGTGAAGTTATTTACAACCTTTTAGCAACATACGCTTTACAATGACTATGGGTAGCTGCATCCAAAACGCGACGGAGTTTGAATCGCCTCAAAAATACAAATGCCTCCTATTTTTTGCCATCTAGGGGTCAACCATGTATAGTTTTCCGCATTTATTTTGTTGGAAACGTATATTGGAGTGTACGGGATATAGGACTAATTACTCGAGTCATGGTTATTTTGGTATTCAAAGAAAAATTAAATTTTTTGAGATAAATGATCGGATGTTTATTTCATAATAATGAGGAAGGTATTCCGTTAATAATGAAAAACAACAACAGCCAAAGGGCCAACACGACCACGCTTACAATATCCTTTTGCATGAAATTTGTGTGGCACGTAGAGCCGTCTTGTTGAAAGTAAACGTTGTCCAAATCAATATCATCCAACTCCGAGCATAAAAAATCATTAATCATTAAAGGGAGGTAAGTTCTGTCGATTGCGAAGATCTGTGCATTATTTGGTAATCTGTATGAGGGCACTTTTTCCAAAGTTTCCGAAAAAATTCCTAAATTATTTCCCGTCTCTGTTTGTTAGCGTTCTGTGAATACTGAGATATGAAGACACGATATGTCGGAGCCCAAAGTGGATCAAACCAAATTGGACACCAGCGTTGATCAAACGACTTTCCACTCACCACTGTGCCCATGCGTCTCTGTTGTTTTGATATCTGTGCGGCGTGTGGCCATGCATGTGAGTGAGTGTATGCCTCACACAGACACAGTCGTATACACATACAGGCTCACCCCTTCACATCATGGTTTACCATGTAAAATTTATGATGTTGTTTTTAGCCAAAAGGTATGAACAACATGGAAACCGAAACACACATACGCTCATAGCAAGATAGTGTGTGAGGGGGAGAGAGAGAGAGAGCGGAAGAGAGATACATAGATAACAACCACACTTATGAGAAACATAAGTGCCTCTTTTGCTGAAAAACAAAGGAATTCATGGAAAAAATAACAAAAACAGTCGCTCCGGACGGAGCAGCAAGAGTAATATTGTGTCGTTCATTGCTTGTAAAATTTGTTCAACATCACTGACTGGCGCTACTTTCTTTTTTGTGTTTCAATAGATTTTCTTGCTCTTCGATTATTTCCGTTCAGCGTATGTTGAGGCATCAAATGGTGGTCGTAAGACACTCGTTGGTAACGTATGGGATCTATGTCTGGTTTGTAACCATTTCCGGTTGCATGGGAAAAAATGTTTTGATGAGACATGAGACATATATCTCTCAGCATCTAGGACAATAACACCTTTCCTCGAAAAACTAATTACACACTAAAATTTTGAGAATGTCATTTATGTATCTGTATGTCGATACTGTTTAGTTGTGTGGCACTTATCACAAAATGACCTCCCTCTTAGTGAAGCGCATTTTCGAGTCGTCTACATTCGCCTGTAACAATGCTTTTACTTTGTTAATTTAATTTTATCGATGCTATTGTCGAGTCCATCGTTGTTTGTTACATCTTCTTTGTTTTTCTTGTTTCCAATTTTTAAGGAAAAATAAAAAGGGCAGAGCCCGTAACACAGCAAGAAAATCTATTTGATTAAGAAAATTGAGTTAAAGACGATTTATAGACACTACCCTTTTTTGTGTGGTAGAACGAAATTCAGTCGTAGGTGCAATTTCGTACATAGTTAATGTTCTTTGAATTTAAAAGGTTTTTTTTACTGAACAGCGAATGTTTTTTTTTTGTTATATTCTTTGTTATACTCGTAAAGTCGCAGATATTTAGAATTGAGAAACTTTGAAATATGTCTGTTTGTCTAGTCCTCGAACGAGCCGCCAAAGATCCAACACATTATTCTGCCGATGCCCGTTCCGGGGGTATACGAAATTATCCACTACTTCCAACAAGCCGTTAACCTTTCTGAAATAGTTGGAATCTGCGTACATAACGGGTGGCGCAAAAGTAATCCTCCTATCACAAAATGCTATACATTTTGCGATTGGCCCCTAATATCAGTGGCAACTCTGGCGGCGTCCGTTTACATGACATCATATTCTCGACTTGATGTAAAAAAAAATTAAAAGACCAAATAAAAATAATCCACAAGAACAATCAAAGTTTTTCATTTTTTTTTAATTACAGCCAAAAAACATCGGAAGTTTACTTTTGCGCCACCTTGTATATGATTTTCCATTGAAATTAAGTTTATTAATCCGAAATAAGTATACGCCACCGATGTAAATTCGATGGTAACAATTATAATGATACTAGTAAGTTGTAATGCGCCTATGGCGCCCGTTGAAATATGGAAAAAAAATTTTGTTGAAAAAAAAATATTTTTGTGGAAAAAAAAAATTTGTTGAAAAAAAAAATTTTTGTTGAAAAAAAAAATTTGATGAAAAAAAAAATTTTCTGGAAAAAAAAAAAACTGTCGAAAAACAAATTTTGTTGAAAAAAAAAAATTTTGTAAAAAAAAAATTTTGTTGAAAAAAAAATTTTGTAAAAAAAAAAATTTTGGAAAAAAAAAATTTGGGGAAAACACAATTTCTGTACAAAAAAATATTATTTTTTTTATTATTATTATTTATAGAAAATTATAGAATGCCTATTTAAATTCCTACGTACTGCGTGAATCAGTGTCGAGGGTAAATATATATTAAGATAATTATAATTAGGGATGTAACGAAGGCTCTATGAAAATTTGCCCAAAAAATTAAAAATTAGCTTTATGAAAAATGACATCCCCACACAAACCACCCCCAAAAAAAATAATCAAAAATTATCCAAAAAAAAACTCATACTTTTTAGGTAACATTTAATTTTTTGTTTTCATATGATAAATGCCCCAGAAAAATGGACAAGGAAAAGTTCCCCAATTTTTTTTTTGGGAATTTTTTCTTTTTTTTTGGGATATTTTTGGAGGATTTTTCTGAATGTTTGTGGAAATTTTCATATTGGACTTTTGGGGCGATTTTTCATTTATTTTGGGAAATTCTTCATTTGGGGCATTTTTCATAGAGCCTGAAGAATTCTCCAAAAAAAAAAATCTCATACAAAATTCATAATGAAAAATTCCTCAACAATTTGGGGAGTTTTTCATAATTTTTCGTTGGACAATGAAAAATTCCCCAATTTTTTTTATTTTTGGGGAATTTTCAAAACCAAAATGAGGAAAGTGAGGTATTTTTCATAATATTTGGGAGATTTTGCATTGGGTATTTTTTTATAAATTGTTTTGTGGATTTTTCAGAATTTTTGGGGAAATTTTCATACTGTGATTTTTCATTTATTTTGGGGCATTCTTCATTTTTTGGAGGGGGGTAGTGAATTTTACGTTTGGGATATTTTTCATACATCCTGTAGCGCATGTTGGTTTAGTGAATGCAAAACAAATGTGGCAAAATGTCATATCTTCTCCATTCAAAAGTTAAAAAAAACAGGACAATTCTGGCGCCAAAATTCCATTATGGGGATCTATTTTTTATGGGAGTCATTTCTAAGAAGATAAAGGAAAAATAAACAAAAACAAGATTAAAAAAAATATTTTTAGATTTATGCTTTGCAGTGGTTCCAGGATATGATCACAAGTCTGCCTGATACTGTTCCTTATTTCCTTCCTAGGGCCATTGCAAGTTTTTTTTCCATTTAAATCAATGTAATAATGTTGCCTCCAGTTAATGCCTTCTGTGGCAGCTTCTTCCGCAATCTATCGTCGTGTATTTGATATCATTTCATTTCATCGGTCTTTCTCAGCCTGTGTCCACTTCATATGAAGTGAATATATTTCTTCGAATCTCCACTATTATCAGTTTTTTTTTTATATTAAATTATTCGAAGAACAGTTTTTTAAAACATTTTAGAAGTGAATGTTTGGAACTTTGGTTAGAGATAGAGCTGGTCTTATAATATCTTGATGTGTTATGTGTTGTAAACAGCTGTTGATGCTGAGCAATGAATTTGAATTTTTTTTTATAATCGGCCAACAGGGATTTTTTATAATTTTTCAGTTTTTTTTTAAAAAAAAATTATTTATTTCATATTAATATTTTATTTCATTTCGCGAAATGTATCTTATATATTTTAACACTTTTCAATAATTGTGTTTAATTTCATAAAAATATTTCATAAAAAAATATTATCCGGTTAGCCGGTTAGAGGCCAAACAGAAATACTGGAAAACCCTTGCAATCTTTTTTTCTTTACCTGTTATGCACAAACAAATATTTTTTACGAAATTGAACACAATTAATGAAGAAATCCTCAGAGCGGTCTTGCCCGTTTATAGGGTTAAGAGCTATGGTACTTAATTTCATTTTTATTATAAAGTATATTTTCTTATCTTTAATAGTAAGTTGTAATGCGCCTATGGCGCCCGTTGAAATATGAAAAAAAAATTTTGTTAAAAAATTTTTTTCTTGAAAAAAAAAAATTTTGTTGAAATAAAAAAATTTTGTGAAAAAAAAAAATTTTTTGTTAAAAAAAAAAATTTTGTGGAAAAAAAAAATTTTGTTGAAAAAAAATAATTTTTGTCGAAAAAAAAAAAAATTGGGAAAAAAAATAAAAAATTTTAAAAAAGAAAATTTTTTGTTGAAAAAAAAATTTTTTTAAAAAAAAATTTTTGTAAAAAAAAAAAATTTGGGGAAAACACAATTTCTGTAAAAAATATTATTTTTTTTATTATTATTATTTATAGAATTTATATAGAATTATAGAATGCCTATTTACTACGTACTGCGTGACAGAGTCAGTGAATCAGTGAATCAGTGTATCAGTGTATCAGTGTATCAGTGAATCAGTGAATCAGTGTCGAGGGTAAATATATATTAAGATATGACGTCATAATTTTTTATTTGTACCAAATGTAGTTTGGTTGTAACACGTATAAAAATATCGAGCTAGGGATTTTTTTTTAGACCCTTGGTGAAATATTGTTGGAATTTCCCGTAGTTTTCGTTTTTGCTATGCGCTTTGTTGATTTTTTTTCTTTCCCATACAAATTGACCCACCCTAATGTAGATAAGAAAAGTGTGATTTTTTTAAGCTGTCTTTCCCAGTATGACGATGTCAATGATTATAAATTCCCAAAATTTAATTTGGTTTTTTCTGCATGAAATCGGGACCCACTTTCACATCGAGGTTTGGAAATTAAAATTAGGAGTGTATTTTAGGGCTGGACGTGAAATTCGCTGATGGTGAATCATTATTAGTCAAAATTTCATATTGCTTTTCTTTATTTATGAGGAGTGTACTTACGGGAAAACACGGAAAGCGCTACATGCGAAAAATTTCAAACAAAAATCGCCCGATTTTTTTATAAATGAAGCATGAAATTTGGCCTCAGGAACATTTACCCTAAAAATCGACTAATGGGGAAGCGATGAGAAATAAGGCCATTGGATGAAGGAAGGAGGGACATTTACATTCATATTTTTTATTTTCATTGCAGTACACACACATTTTTGCTACCGGCCGGCCGACTGACAACGAATGCACATGCAGCAGAGACGAATGTTAGAGTTCCTCAACACTTTGCCAATTTATGGGATAATTTTATGGTGTAAAAGTGTCTTGACTGTTTCATCGTATTAAAACAATCTTATTGAATTACTGTCAATATAGAATTCTTGTTCGAAGTACAAAAAACACAATGAAAACAAATTGGCTTGACCATACTTTTCCCCAAATGTTTTGACAATTTGTGGTATAGGGCAACATTGTGTTTTTGTTTACTGCTGAGGACGGCAACACCTCATGAGAGAAGTTACTCTTGCGACGACATTTTTCAAATGAACATGTAGACCCTCGGTTTTTTCAAATGATTTTCGATATTTTTCTTTTGAAGTTGAAGAAGTTGCCCTTGCGACGACATTTTTCAAATGAACATGCACGTGCACAAGTAGACCCTCGGTTTTTTCAGATGTTTTTTGATACTTTACTTTTGTTTCGAAGACAATATGTGTACTCAACTGACAACATATAAGGGCAGGGTTTATTTGAAAGTGTATTGAATTGTTGAAAACTTTGTCTATTTTTAGAAATTGCACGCCCATTCTATGATTTGAATAAATAGATTGAATAAATAGAATGTCCTATGTAGATCTCATCTACAGAAATCACTTTTCCACCGATTCCAAATTAAACATTAACAAACTCTACTCCCCTTATACAATCTGCTGTCCAACCTCTTCTCTCCAGGGACATCCCTACAGTGACACCGGCAATGGAAAACAAAACAATATTCATATTAATCTATTTTTTGCAGCATGTACAAAAATAACCACCCGACATTATCTTAATTGACACGTTTAGTTTGTTTTTTGTGCTGTCCGAACATTTCCCGTAAATCCCTCTTGACACTTTGGACAGAAGGACCAAAGATTACAAATAATAATTATTGCTAGGTGTGTGTATGTGTTAGTCTGTATTTACGATTTGTTTTCAACACTTTTGCAAATGGCGTCTCCTGCAGTTATTTTTATGTGGACATAATTGTTTATTATCTGACCAGAATGCAAGATTAATCTTCCAACACCTGCACTTAATTGGAATCCCTGAGATGGCAATCACTGAACTAATTGCAATTCAACCACGCCTTATGAGTTTCCAGTGGCAGTAAGAAAATCCCTCCGAGAAGTTTTACATTTTGGCGTGATTGTAATTGAACTTATTGTTGGCTTAGAGGGAAGTAACACTAAAAGAAGGAAGAATATGGAGGGGAAATTAGATTAGACAGAGGGATATTAACATGGGGCGAGTGGTGTGTGAATGGGTTGACTGTGGTGAGGCAAAAATCGCAAAAAAAAAAAACTTTAATAAATTCGATTTTTAATAACCTTTTTTCCCCTGTTTAGATCCATAGGTAGCAAACCGTTCAAAATTCAAGGAAACAATCAAATACAAAAATATACTTAAGATCTCAATAAAAATTTTGTGGAGCGTATGAGTAATATTAATTTGAAAGCTTAGCTCTTATACGTACAGTTTAATTAAATTGAATTGATGTAATTTTTTTTAAATAGCTCTAGCCATGTAATAACGTTCTGTAAGTCGGCTCTATGAAAAATGCCAAAAAAAAAAAAAAAAAAAAGAAATGAAGAATTCCCAAAAAAATATCTTACAAAATTCATAATTTAAAATTCCCCAAAAAAATGGGTCGTTTTTATAATTTAAACAAATTTCTCAATTTTTTATTTTTGGAGAATTTTTCGTTTTTTTTTTTTGGGATATGATGAATTTCATTTAAAAATCGAGATAAAACTGAAATTTTGAACCCCCTCAGATATCGATGAAATTTTGTTCATAGCTAAATTCGATCAATACAAACAAACTCTCATTTTTAGAAATGACTGTTTTGGGATTTTTTGGGCGTGGCACAGTGGGAAAGTTTTGGAAAAAACGCGAAAATGGTCGAAAAGAGCTCCATTTAAACTACAATAACTCAGAATGGGCTGAACCGATTTGCATTGTCTTGGTACCATTAAAAAGATATTTTAAAAAAAATAAAAAATACACTGTAAAAAATTTTATAAAAAAAAAGAATTTTAACTAACGAAAAAACCAAAAAGATCAAGGGTTTTTTTACAGTGTATTATTTTTTTAGAAAGGTTTATCCTTCACCTATAACATATCCAAAAAGTAAAATGGGTTCTTTTTTAGTTTTTTTATATAATTTTTTAAGTAGTGTCACTTCTAGTAATTGCCCTTATATTTTATAACAAAAAAAATGTTTTATATTTTTTTTATATTTTATATTTACAGGTAAAATAAGTAAACATTGTCCCAGGAAAATTATGAATATGTTTCAACCCCAAAAAGTTGTTGCTTGCCTTAAAAATTGCTATATAAATGCACCTGATGAACGTACCGGATAAACCTTTCTAAAAAAATAATAACTTTTTTCGTTACCTAAAATTTTTTTTTGTTATAAAATATAAGGGCAATTACTAGAAGTGACACTACTTAAAAAATTATATAAAAAAAACTAAAAAAGAACCCATTTTACTTTTTGGATATGTCATAGGTGAAGGATAAACCTTTCTAAAAAAATAATAAACTGTAAAAAATCATTGATCTTTTTGGTTTTTTCGTTAGTTAAAATTCTTTTTTTTTTTTATAAAATTTTTTACAGTGTATTTTTTTATTTTTTTTTAAACGTTTCATAAAGCCTTTTAAAATATCTTTTTAATGGTACCAAGATCATGCAAATCGGTTCAGCCCATTCTGAGTTATTGTAGTTTAAATGGAGCTCTTTTCGACCATTTTCGCGTTTTTTCCAAAACTTTCCCACTGTGCCACGCCCAAAAAATCCCAAAACAGTCATTTCTAAAAATGAGAGTTTGTTTGTATTGATCAAATTTAGCTGTGAACAAAATTTCACCGATATCTGAGGGGGTCGGGTTCAATGCATCTCGATTTTTACATGAAATTCATCATATGTATTTTCAAAACAAAAGTGAATCATACATCGTTTTTTTATAATGTTGTTTTTTTGGGATATTTTTCATAATATTTGTAGGATTTTGCATTGGGTTATTTTTCAGAAATTGTTTAGGGAATTTTTCAGAATTTTTGGGAACATTTTCATATTTGGTTTATTTTGGGAAATTCTTCATTTGTTTTTTTTAATTTACCATTTTTTTATTTTTGGGTAATTTTTCGTTATTTTGGGGTATTTTAAAAATAATCATTTTTTTTATCATGTTGTGTTTTTGGGATATTTTTCATAATATTTGTGGGATTTTGCATTGGGTTATTTTTTCAGAAATTTTTCAGAATTTTTGGGAAAATTTTCATATGTCATTTATTTTGGGAAATTCTTCTTTTTTTTTTTCATTTACAATTTTTTTATTTTTGGGGAATTTGTCGTTATTTTATGGATATTTTAAAAATAATCATTTTTTTATCATGTTGTTTTTTGGGGTATTTTCCATAATATTTGTGGGATTTTTCATAAATTGTTTGGGGGATTTTTCAGAACAAAAGTTAATCATACATCGTTTTTTAAAATGTTTTTTTTTTGGATATTTTTCATAATATTTGTGGGATTTTTCATCGGGTAATTTTTCAGAAATTGTTGAGTGAATTTTTCAGAATTATTGGGAAAATTTTCATATTTCATTTATTTTGGGAAATTCTTTTTTTTTACCATTTTTTTATTTTTGGGAAATTTTTTGTTATTTTGGGGATTTTTTAAAATAATCATTTTTTTATCATGTTGTGTTTTTGGGGTATTTTCCATAATATTTGCGGGATTTTGCATTGGGTTCATTTTTTTTTAAGAAAATTTTCATTTAATTTTTTTTTTTAATTTACCATTTTTAATTTTTGGGAATTTTTCGTTATTTTGGGGATATTTTCAAAATAATCATTTTTTTATCATGTTGTGTTTTTGGGGTATTTTCCATAATAAATTTATTTTGGGGAATTCTTTATTTGGGGCATTCTTTTTTCTAAATTTTTCATTTCGGTTATTCGGTTCATAGAGCCTTGTAAATCAATTCATATTGAAATGGCAAGGAAAACACAAAATTCAACAACTGTCGAATTAAAAACTTAACACCGAAAATCCAAATTGCAAATAAAGCACTCTATAATAAAAAACCTACTTAGAAATATGTCATGCTGCGTAAAACAATCAATGCTCGTTGATGAGTCCAAGCCGTTATGGCCATGCCAAAAAAAAAACCCTGTTTAATTAATTACCAACATTAAAGTTCCGCAGTTACCGATCAACGATCCGATTTAAAAGCCCATCACTCCTAATGCCAACCCCCTCCCCTTGCACACAAAGAAACTTCGACAACATCATCCCTGGGAAAAGTCAGATTGAGTCTCAATTAAATGTAAGATGTAAGGTTTCTCTATACCACATGGTCCTTGTCTTTATATTCTGTTTGACAGAGAGGGTTCTTCCTCTCAATGAAATATACTTACGTTCAAAACAAACCGCATCTAGAACAAGTATTTATTATCAATTTCGGTTAAAATATATTTCCTCTTCACTACGTTTTAGACAAAAAGAAAAAGAAAATCGAGGGGGTTTCGACAGAGTGGAAAAGACTCTATTGCTTCCATTCAAACTCACAGACATGTGTGTGTGTTACCTTGTACGACTTCATATGGTGGCGTTGTTAAATGAAAGACTTGGCTAGCGTTGTGTGGGTTCAGTTGCTGTTGTCAGTGTGAAGCGGAAAATGTTATTATCCTTGATTTAGTATGATATGAAGTAGGTGTCATTATTTGTAAAAATGATAATGTCACCTATTTCATTATTTCCAAAAATGATAATAACACCTATTTCATATCATACTAAATCATGCAGTAGAGCTTAAGTATTCTTTCAGAACCAGGTTAATCATTCATCCCGAAAAACTCCGACATCCTCGATTTCCCATCCTCTACATAAAAAAATACGAATACTATACAATCCAACAATAACCGATTCCACCTTACCGCCTGTAGGGTGATCTACGAAAAATATATGAGAAAGTGTAGAAAATTGAAATTTATATTTCATGTTTTCCCCAAAGATTGAACAACACTCTCCACCTCAACGGACATGTTTGATTGTCTGCTGAACTCTGTTGTTGTCCTCCTTCCGATTTTGTTGTTGTTGTTGTTGCGAACATACAAGTACTGTGACTGCACACTACAGGGACAACATATTTATGCTGCTGCCAGCGGCATGGACAACAACACATCTTTGCCATGCAATCTAATGTAATAAACAATAGGAAGTCCCACATAAACGAGTACATCCATACATATGAACGTCTCCACAAGTACTTGCATCCACTGAGATTTATACGGATCAGTTCGTATGAGTAGGCAAGTGAGTACGCGCAGAAAAATGCAAATAAATTAATTACGCAAGTTTTAGTAAATAGTTTTAAATACTTTTCGATAGTTTCGTACAGAAAATCGAAACTCACAAAAGACTATATAGGAGCTATGCTGCCCATAACGCAATGGGGCAGGGTGTTTTTACAATAATTTCATTTATTTATTTCTTCCAGACTTGTAATTATAAGCCTGTAGGCCAAATTAAGCAAATTACAAAATGCATATACAGAAATCATTCTTAGAAGCCAATTGCATGGGAAAGTTTTCTCAGAATGTTAGAAAAGAGCAAAAATACATATTTTATGCGAGAGTACCTTGTACCAGAGAAAATTCTATTAAAAAAAAAAAACAACTACTGAAAATTAGTGATGTTCTTACCAGACTCGCCAAGTAGGAGAGTTGGTAACCTGGTTGCCTATCAGCGTGGGGGTTGTAAGATCGATTTCCACAAGAGGCTTTGGTCTGTCCCTGCAAAAATCTAGTCATATGGTCTGTGTCACCCGGTTTACCCTTGGATGCAAAATTAGAAAATGAATTTACTTTGTATTGTAATTAAAACATAATAATAAATAAAAATGTTTCGGAAATAAAAAAATATCGTATTCAAACCATGACAATGGGTAAAAATTTGCTGATTCGACGAAATTCCACCTATAAAAATCACAAGCATGGCAGATAGGGACTCTCCTACAACAAATTGATTTAACACAATAACAAATCTGTAATTCGAAATACTGGTGATTACCGTCTATAAGATAGTTAGACATACAACCCTAAATACTCGAGACTACTTCCCGCAACGACTCAACTGTTAAGCAATCCAAAAAGCTCTGAGCGATGCTGTTGTGAGTGTGACCAAAAAGTAAATAGTATGAGTAATCTGCACCAGACAGTTCATTGAGTACTTTGATAGACATCCTGTGTTTGTAGAATCTTCTCTCGTAGAACCTTTCCGCGCTGTATCAAAAGACATTTATGGTACTGTCTAATCTCTCCCCAGTTAAATTAAATTCATTAATTCCTGCTAGATTTGTCACTCAAAACCTTAATAAAACATGTCTTTTTTCTTAATCACATTTCCAAAAAATCCCTAGGTGCCGAAAAAAATCTACCAAAATATCCGAGAAATACAAATTTACGACACTGAAATTGAAATCCCTAATTAAAGAGGACGAGTGGCCGACTCTGATATCTTCTTTAACTTCTAGAATGTCAACGGTTAATCTAATTCCCAATTTCCAGTACGAATAAAACACGGATTGTTTCAGATTGTGATCTCGATGTCGGCTTTCCTAATTACATTGGAGTTAATCTGATTCCCAATTTCCAGTACGAATAAAACACGGATTGTTTCAGATTGCGATCTCGATGTCGGCTTTCCTAATTACATTGGAGTTTGCCTTTGTTGGCTTTAACTTGAGTTCGATATAGTGATTTCCAATCAGATTAAGAAATGAATTGGAGACAGCACGGTTTTGTGCGAGCATTATACACATGGGTATTCATATACTAAGCCAGCTCAATATAATTATTTTTAGCTACGTTTATGGTAGGATATCCACCTTACAGCCTATAGATCGTTCGATGTCTGTGAGCACATTTCATGACCGCCGGGTTCCGGTCCTAGTAGACTAAACGAGTATATCAGTCTTGAAGTTGTTTGGTTTTTATTATGATCATATGTTATTGTTATTGCGTTATATTAAGAGTGTGTTATACTCGCTATACAACGAAGCCATAAACACACATCACTAAAAAAGCTGGTTCGCAGAGTTAAAAGACGTTCCCTGTCTGGTTCTTAATTGACAAAGTATCATCAACTAATACGACCCTTCTTATAACTTCAATACTTCGAATAAAACCACATTCTGTAGTCTAATATACATATTGTCAACTGAAATCCAAAATGACCAATCATCAAAAACAAACCAAAATCGTGTTGTTGATTGATTCTTGTAAAATGGCCTAAAATACATGTCTCTGCAAAATTTTACACTTCAATATCATAAATTTACAATTTTAATAGGTGATTTCCTAAACGACGTAACTCGAAGATTGTTTAGAGTTTGGCTGCATCTGTGAAGTTATGAAAATGCTTGTTAAGTCATTTTGTATTTCTGGTGGCGATATGTATGGATGCATGGATACACCCTTTTTGTGTGGTAAACTGCCCTAATACATACACACACACACATACGCGCTAGTTCTAAATATTTCAATAATCAACAGAATTTGAATATGAAATTACTTCTTCCTGTTGAGATTCGTCATCGCATACTACATTGCATCCGACGAGACATGCTGGTCTCGGTATAATTTTCCATATTTTCCCGCAACTAATTTTGCCTTACTCTCTCCATGGACTCAGCACTTGTGTTGTGTTCACTTTTGAGCATGAAAAATGCAATAAATTTTTAATTTCATACTCCAACAAACCATTGGCCTCCAACCAGACCGACAAATTCAAATCAATTTCAACATGTCTATTTAGAAATGTTGTACGTGTATTGTGAGGTGTATTTGTGTTGGTGTCTGTTTGTTCGAGTTTTGCAGGGTTATTGTTATTTGTTTCCATTTATAATTTGAAATCTATTTTGATTTTGAGATACTTTCCAGGCCCACAACAATCAGATTATTTTCATTTTGTGTGGAAATAATTGAATGGAATTGAACATGAATCAAAAGAGGTAACAACACACCAACAGACCGTCTGTCCGTTCAGCTAACCGTCCGCCCGACCATCCAGCTTTTAAGTTGGTCGTTGGTATCTCGTTTCACTTCTTCGGTTGTTCTTTTATGTTTGAGGTTTTGTTGTCTTATTGCACCAGAGAATTCAATTTCATTTATGTACGCACTGATATTCTGGCATTCAATCAGTTCCACGTACTACACATTTGCTATGCTGTGCTGGCCAATATGATGTTATCCGTGGCAAAATAAAACCTGAAACGAAGATTTTAAGTTACTTAAGTATTTTTTCCGAGGTTGATAAAAATAAATATGCATAATGATAGACGGACATACCTCTATCGTTATTGGCCAATAAAGGGATTACACTACGCAACAACAACAAAATGGTTTTGTTTTACTAAGGAGTCCCCTGAGTACAAAAATTATAGACATTTTTTTTAGGTTTTTGTAAACTGGTATTTTTGAGCCATAAAGTTTCATATCTCAAAACGAAAGAAATAAATTTAAAAAAAATGTTCACTAGCTTTAATTACGATTCGACTGGTTTTGTAAAAATAAATTTTGAAACATTTGATTACTAAATTATTACGATCTTCATAGTTATATTCATATTTATAAAGAAATATATATTTAATTACATTTTGCCCAAAAAAATAAATCTCAAAAATTCGAGTATAAAAAGTTTTCTCATGGCTCAAAAAATTATATTTAAAAAAAATTCAGATACAAAAAATATTCTTTTGTTGCGTATTGTTGTCTTCAAGTAACTTACATAAAGCTGTACTTAACCTTTCGAAGCTCTTGCTTCCTTGTTGACGTTGATGGGAAACCCTGATTTAGTAAGCAAGTAATGGCAGACATCTATATCCGCCTTGACCTGCAAAAACAGACGGAGAACTTCGATAGACTGTAGAAGATTTAGGCAAACAATGATGATTTTGTTTTGCAAGTCAATTTTGTTTTGTTCCATTTCTACAGTATCGATCAGCGCCTCTCAGATCTAAAAAAATATGTTTTGAAAACCAATTTCAAATCGATAGCAACAATAACCACTTACACAAATGGGGTACATATCTGAATATTTACACATGATACCGAAAAAAAATCGACATATTCATAGTGAGGTGGTAGCGACTGTTCAAAACGGGAGGCTTGGTGGAATTGCTTCAAGGCCAGTGTTCAACATGTTCAATCACTGGTAGCTGTTTTTTAAAAAGAAAACTGACATCACCTGAAGGCAAGGATATAACAAAATGCAACACTCTTTAGTTCTACCTTTTGACATATTCACAAACCATTCATTTACATGCGATTGTTCACCATTTCACTGAACATTGCGTGCCAATGTCGCCTCCGACCTGTTTTAAAAACCCAAATACGTAGCTCTCGACCGAACAGAGATACTCTGCAAACCGTAACATCCATAAAAATCAATTTTTATTCTTATAAATACACGACGTAAATATGATATGAATGAATGGCTGGCTGGCTGACTGATTGAAATGTTGCCGTGGCATGCCGCAAATCACGAATGAATACACCTATCCCCATACCCATCCATACTCCTCGGTTGTTGTTCACTTTGTTGCCCATTGTTGCTGTTGCAGCAAAAGTATTATTATTTATTATTACTTGTGATATTTTCAACGAAACAAAAAGCATAACAAAAGATAATAACGGCAAAGGAGGACCAACTTACCTATGCATGTTGCGGGTAGTTAGAAATCCTAAACGCCTACGATGCTATCATGTGCAGCAAAGTGCAAGCAAACTGATAACTCCCAGAGTCAAAATGAAAACTCCCTGAGTGGAGCTTAAACTTGGAATTAATCCGGGGTTTGGACAGGATGATGAGCCTGTATGTTGAATAAATATGGAGTTGAATGTTTGAAAACAAAGTATAAATAGAAATCAAAAAGTAATTGCTTTTTAGGTAGACTTCATAAGACCAATATTTATGTATGGCTTTCCAATTTGGTTTAGCGTGTCTCCTGTAATAATCGGTGAAATGGAAATTTTGGAACGAAAGATTCTGCGTCATTGTATTGGCAAATACTATGAATCTAATACTAAAAGGTATTCCAACAGAGTAATATATGGTGAATCCAAGGTTACACCTGTTGGTTTATATGTTTGCGATCTACTTTCCAGATTTGTCACTAGATTAACTAATCACACTAATGAATTTATAACACATGTCTTTAACAGCCAAAAGAACTTTGGCTGGTCTGACATGAATTATCTGTCACCAATTGGATATATAAACGAAGTCCCTCTTAATTTTGACATTTCGGTCAACATTCGTCATGGATTCTATTATAAGGCATTATCTGGTTCGCACAGAGGATAATTCCAATTGCATTATTTTATTTCTCAGACCTGCATTTTCGTTGGTTCGGTTTTGTTTTTATTTCTTGTATTTTTAGATTTAGTTTGTTTATTTAATTTTACTTAGTTTTAAGCTTAAATGAGATATTTTTACTCTCATGTGATTGTAGTCCCGGGAGCAAGGACGTTTTAGCATTCGTATAATAAGTTTTGACTTAACTATTCAAAATGTACTAATTACTTTAAAAGCATGGTGCTGTACGATACAATTTTCTCTATAGTAAATTATGATATTACATTATAGTCTTAAGTTTTCTTTCAAATATGTAGCTTTAATTCTTAAATAACATGATTTCTTAAGGCTCAATAAATATAAACCTTAAACCTTAAACCTATTTTTGTCGATTCCAAAAAATAGAATAGTATGAGTACTCAAATATAACGGTATGGGCAGAAAGTCAGTATCATATATCCATTGAACGAAACCTATTTCCAAAATCAATGATAGGTAACCCAAACAGCCAAACAGTGCGTTATTTTAGAAAAAAGGTTTTGGTCAAAATAAGGCACTGACTGCAGCTGTTTTTCCCACTCTCAACACTCACGGTACCCGTCCTTAGTCTGATGCTAAGATTCTCACTTACATGGTCCAATTGACTCAGAATTTGAAGGCACATCCGCTTCATAATCGCTCCCCAGTTTGGGCCTTACATCAGCTCGAAGTACATATCGTATTTTCTGACGATCGCATTTTGTCTAGTCGGTTGTGTTAGGAAGCTCGTGGTCGCTTCGAACCCAATGCATCCTCAGAATGTGAACTTTGAAACGATGGCATTTTTGTTTAAAAACTGTATGCTGGAAACGCAACTTCGGTTAACGATAAGCTCGGGGAAGGCATCATAAACCATGTTGCTGTCGCCGCAGATTGAAGACATGGATTTTGATGATCTTTGGTTTCAGAAAGATGGCGCGCCATAACTTTTGAGCACTATGTTTTGTAATTGTATTATCAGCCGCCTGGGCGATGTCAATGGCCATCTCGGAGCTGCGATTTGACGCTGTTACGACTTTTTTCATGGGGGTGCCGTGAAGTGTCAGATGTTATGCGAACAATCCATTAACGATTTAGGCCCTTAAAACGAATATCAACCAGCCGAGGGCTTAATAGAGCCGGTAACGTCACCAAGGTCTTGGGTAATTGAGTTGACCGGAGTTGATAGGAATTGACCTTTCGAATAAACCGCCTAAATAAATAGTTTTGTTTTTGAATTAATAAATAATCGTAATAATAATAATAATCATTTATAAATAATATTATTTACTTTTAAGCTGGCTTTAAAGACAGTTGCTGTCTTGGCCCCTTTAGAACTAGTCTCCAAACATTTCGTGCCATCCGCAGTTCGTAATGCCAAGAATGTTCCTGTGGCCTTTCAATTTTCCACTTCAGTTTCGGTTTTTCCTTTCACCTAACACTTTTCTAACTTATGTTAGTCTGAAAGAATATAAATTGAAAAATTGTGTTTAGACAAAGTGAAGTGTGAACATATATCGGAAGTTATCTTGATATTATTTATATAGACCAATATACTTAAGTTTTGCCAAGAGCTGCGGATCGATCGGAACCTCAATTCGCGATGAACATTTGTATGGGGACTCCATTAACATAACCTCAACGACATTAACATGTCATGATAAATGTATATTGAAATGTGGCTTGTAGAGCGATTGCAACCCAAATCGAGACGGATATTGGTATGAGGGTATATTCACTCCAAAACCGATATAGCACTGTTTGGCCAGTGTTTGTTAATGCTCTATCATAGTCGTACTGGGAAAATTGTTCACGAAATCGGACCAACATTTAATACAAGCTTGTTATTTGTCGATATCAACGCCAAATTTTATCACGAAATTTGCACGGATCATCTTAGATTTCAATAGCGCCCGTTCATGTACAAAAAGAAAACAAATTTATGCAGCTTTCGTAATAAATCACCTTTAATTGCTTACATGTTCGTTGAATCTTTTATGTGTGGTCCAATAACTTCCCAAGTTGTACAAGCTGAGGAAGTAGTAATTGTATGGCCGTGTTCTGATTATTCCCAGCTTTATTTGCGTAAATTATACAACATATCACAATTAATTCTCATAAACCATTTGTCTGATACCATGGTCGTAAAGCGCTAACGGTTTTTTCTCGGTGTGTTCAATTTGTTCCTCATTTGGCAATGGCATCTTTGTTTTGGCTGAGTTTATGCAACTCTGATCAGCTGATCAATGTTGGTATTTTGAAAACTTTAAATGTGCCCAAATAGGGCAAATAGTGTCAACATTGACCAAAATTGTTTGATTTTGGAAGTAGCAACTGACAATGTACAACACACCACGTTAAAAATGAGCTTGAAGTCTGTTGTAGAATAACAAGAGGCATCGGCCCCTAATAAAGTCGATGAATTGTCAGAAGCTTACTTGTTGGGTAATTAAAAATGCTCTACTCAACATTTTAAAAAAGTGAAGGTGTGGACGTTCCACTATGCATTATGATTACTGTCTTTATGCTCTTTTAGGAGATAACAACGATTACTCCTTTTATGCTCTTTCAGGAAATAAAAAAGTTTACTCTCCTTGTCCTCCTTTGCAAGGCCAAAGGGAGTACTCTTTTTTATACTCCATAAGTAGCTCAAAAGGAATGCTCGCCTCTGCGGAAATGCTGTGTAAAAAAGGAGTACAAAATGCATGAGACTCGGAGTTTTATGGAGTAATCCATTGCTCACAAAGGAGCCACTCCAAGATTACTCTTTGGATGATCCTATTTTATAGAACAAAATAAAAGAACATATGGTCAAGTTGACCATCGAACGAACTCACTGGCAATAGCGTTCGTGCTTATGTTCGCCTTTTTTACTTGTCACGATTTTGAAAAATTGCCAAGAGGCCCCGCCGAACACTTGATTGGGCTCAAAAGGGCACAATATGCCACAATTTACCATCACTGCTTCGCTGCATCACCTCTGCCGCATATGTCAAACAATACTCTCTCGCGCTTAGTTAAACTCTCTACGTGAAGTATTGAAAAAAACACAATTGTTTTTTCATTGAATTACTTTCATTTGTTGTTATTGTTGCTCTTAATTCAAGTTCTTTTTATTGATAACCCAAATCAAAGAAACCAATTAAAGTCAATTACGTATGACTAACGTTAGCTGTGGGTGGTGCTATTTGGTTTTTAGTAACCATTGTGGGAAATAGGAAATAGATAAGACAAAAAAACAACCACCACCAGACGCAGACGAGCATAACAACTGATTTAGTCACAGGCAGCAGGCAGTGATAACGCTCATTCTCGCGCACAGCTGATTGTCGGACGCCGCAGCTGAAACATAGACGGGTTCAAAAGTACAGCAAAGCAGACGTGTCAAAAGAAAAAGTACGCCGGCTGATTGCAATCGAAAAAAACCAAAAAAACAATTGCTTGCTCTAAATTAAATCGATAGTGAAGCAGAGAAATTACCTAAGCAGCAGCCAACATGGATGTGGTCAAGAAAGGAGCGCTATTCCTCATGAGTGAGAAATGTTTCGACAATTATTTTGAGGACCACAACTACTTCGATGGTGAGTAAAAGCGTTGTAAACGCGAGTATGCAGGTTTTAATTATCTGATTTCAATTGCAGTTCCTTGCTTTAAGGCTTTGCTGAGCAAAGGTCTTGGACTGGGAATCATTGCTGGCTCTTTGTTAGTCAAGGTGCCACAAGTTCTGAAGATTCTCAATAACAAATCCGGCGAGGGAATCAATCTCATATCCGTCTTGTTGGACTTGACCGCAATTACCTTCCACATGTCATACAGTTATGTGAATGGCTTCCCCTTCAGTGCCTGGGGCGATAATACTTTCTTGGCTTTCCAAACAGCTGCCATTGCTGCTATGGTCCTTTTCTACAGTGGCGCCAAAGTCAAATCATTGCTGTTCTGTGTCTTCTATGCCACAATGGTGTACGTGTTATGTTCCGGCCTGACGCCGTTCAAGGTTTTAGTTACTGTACAAAGCCTCAATATACCCATACTGTTGGTGGGTAAACTGTCACAAGCTTTTACGAACTACAAAAATGGTTCCACGGGTCAACTGTCTGCCGCTACGGTATTTTTGCTATTCGCCGGCTCTTTGGCCCGCATCTTCACCTCGATACAAGAAACAGGAGATCAGATGATGGTCATGACTTTCTGCGCTTCATCATTTGCCAATGGCGTTATTGTTGCTCAAATGTTGTACTACTGGAATAAGACGGACGCATCGAAGAGTGTGGCCGGTGGCGCTGCCAAGAAGGCTGCTGGTGGTAAAGCTACTGCCAAGAAGACCAAGAGTAAGAAGGTCGATTAAATATGGTCTATGATCATTGGATTTATAAATTTAGGTTAATACTACAGACATAAATATTAAGTGAAGACAATGTTTGGAAAATTTTCCTTATATTTAATTAATAAAAAATGTTTTTTTTTTACTTTGATTTTAAAGTAAACAGCAAATTATCTTTTGTGGATGCAATAGAAGTCATCAAGATGAATGTAATTACATTTGAAATAAGAATATAATGAGACATGTAGAATATTAATATTATAATATATGTATATCGAGCCCCACAACACAGATGAGACCAAAATTGATAAAAAGGAACTTATCCATAGATTTCGTATATGACTATGGTCCTTTAATCGTTTGTTGACAACATTTGTATTAGTATTCACTCCGATTCAATGTTGCGGAGCGATATAGAGTCACCGATTCAAACTCTCTATACTGAAGAAAGGTTATGGAGTTTGAAGCCGCCGTTCACGCACATGTGCCAAATTGGTCCAGATGAACCAAATTCTTTTCGAATGCGAATGAAATTTGATATGAGCTAAATCGATCCAATGGAAACGCTATTATTATTCTTTGTCACATATTCCTTAAAATATGCTACATGTTCTTTGCGCTCATACAGTTTTAGCATTAACTAATACTGTTTTCCGCTTCATAGAAAATTAGGAATATCAATTGAGTTGAGGTAGGCTATGATAAATACAATAAATAGGGTCTGCCATTTAAAGTTTTAATTTTTGATCGGCTATAAAAAACTACTAATTATTTTTTGAAATCTCTTATTTTTTGAAGCTTGAACTTTGTCATTTAATAATGGAATACAATATCATTCATCTACACCATCTGAAATTTGTTCTTAAAAAGTATTCGGAAAACTCTGTACTGAAATATTAACCTTTTGCGTCATACACCGAATCCTGATTAAAGACCAATTAGCGATTTTTTAGCGTAAAGCATTTAAGAGATTTCGTTACACCATTTTATTGGACGTACAAAAATCAAAATTTTATGAAACTAAACACAGCAAATATGCTGGTTTCTTAGATCGATTCCACAGGATATTTTCGAGAACTAAGAACTTTATACCATAACAATATTGAATTGAACTCATTATAAATGTTTTGTTAAGTTTTAAAATTGTATTGTATTTAGTCCATAAATCCAAAGTAATTATTTTGCATTTATTTTCAAATAAAAAGTCGAAAAGTCGACTTAAATGGACTTGTAAATATAAAAAGTGAAAAATCTACAGTTTAACATTATGAAAAGTCGGAAAGTCGATTTTTGGTTACAAGTATATAACCCTAAATGGAACCAGTAGATTATGCTACAGTACAGAATGGCCTTTTGCATGCAATTTGCATGTTATAAAATAGTCGTAGTACCCAATAAATGTAAGACGAACATTTCACTGGGATTAATAGATTATTTAGCATTGACAGACCCCTTAACATTTACCTACATAGACCAAGTCAAACAACGATAAGCCAATCACAACCAGTCGGTGGTCGTTGCGAACCAAATTATTTATGAGTATGCGTATCAAAAGTTCACCTTGCAAAGTCACACATTTTCGGGTCTTTCATATTTTCGGAAATAAATTAAAGGCAGTAGGGAAGTAAACTTTGCCAAATCTACAACATGGAGACTTACAAAAGAGGAGCCTTGTATATCATGAGCGAAGAATGCTTCGACAACTATTTCACAGAACACAATTACTTGGATGGTGAGTGGCAACTAATCGTTCTACAAGGATACAACTATTTCATAAACATCTCACCTTTTGCAGTACCCTGTTTCAAGGCCTCACTGAGCAAAGTCCTCGGACTGAGCATCATTGCCGCCTCCATGCTGGTAAAGGTACCACAAATCATAAAGATTGTGAAAAATAAGTCTGGCACAGGCATTTCAGTGATTTCGATTGTGCTTAATTTGACAATCAGTGTGATTCATACATCCTATAGTTATAGGAAGGGTTTCCCGTTCTCTGCCTGGGGCGAGGTGGCCTTTTCCGCGCTCCAAGTCGTAGTCATTGGCGCTTTGGTTCTGTGGTACAGCGGTGATAAGATGAAATCAATGGCGTTGCTTGGAATATATGCAACGTTCAGTTGTATTTTTATGTCAGACCTAGTTCCTATACAGGTGGTGCTTATATTGAAAAATCTGAATCTACCGATATTTGTGGCCGCCAAAATTGCACAAGCGTACAAGATCTACAAGAATGGATCAATAGGTCAGTTGTCAATTCTTACGACATATATTACATTGGCAGCGTTAGTGGCTCGCATCTTTACATCGATCCAAGAGACTGGCGATACAGCAATGATTATGGGATACTGCATGGCAACGATTTTGAGTGGTATTACGCCGATCCAAATTGCATACTATTGGTTTAAGTCGAGGGCGGCTGTTAAAGGAGCTTCTAAGAAGTCTGACTGAAGGGTGGATTTCGCTAAAGAGCGAAACTAAGAAGATATTTATTGTTAATATGTTAAAGTTGTTTGAAAATAAATGTTATACTACAAAATAGGCGCTACTCACTTCGTTAGTTCGTTAGTTATTGTGTCTGCTTCGAGTTTTAGCATTGAAAAATTTAAAATGGTCAAAATATAAATAAATTTAGTCTTTGAAAAATGTTCAATCCTCGCAAAAACAAATAAAGCAGCAATTTATAAAAATGATGATGAAGTTTTATAAACTTTTCAACCAATAAAAACAATAACGAAATTATTGTGGACTGCTGTGGTCTACAGGTAGTGTTGGTCACTATCACCAAATAAATCCCGGTTCATATAAAAAAAATGTTTCAGTCACCGTTTTCACTTCGGAAATTTCGGAGACTTTACGAATAATAACTCTACAACCATTGCATAAATTCATGGTTTGACTGATATTCCCACATAGTTTCCCCATGTCACCCAGTATATTAAAGCGTACAATGGAATGAGTACAGCCACTTACAGACTGTTATAGCTTTCAAAGGCGGAAATATTTCTACAGAAGGATTTAGTTTGGCTATGATAGTTTCAGTTTTAAGTAAATGTAGATTAAGGTATGACAAACTTCTCAATCTAATCGGACATAACGTTATTTAAAGATACCACAGTTAAATCGACCTAAGCAACATTGAAACTAATTTTGTACATTTTGAATCAGATTAACCTAAACACAATTCAATAAACATTTTGATATGTAAACAATTCAATAAACTGGAAGATATGTACATAAGTTCAAAACACTTAAATGGACATTAATCATGGCGTGCATGGGTACACGGTAGACAATATAGTACATAAGATGCAAATATTGTCGATGACTGAATTCGGAAATGAATGTCATCTCAACTCATTATTTTATGGTTGATTCTTGTTGTGTTATCTAATACACATTATATTCTAATTTCAAGCAAATTTGATGGAAACTAAAAAAGTTATTAGCAAAACAAAAAAGCACAAACAATTTGTTTAACGATTGGAACATATTTACGCTAACAGGCGAAGTACGCCTGTGCCACAACATATTTTTAATACACGCACTGTTTTGGGCTAAATAGCAAGGATTTTGGGAATTGGTTTGAATTATTTCTTAAATATAATACTGAATTTCAGTGCCAGGTGGACTTATTTTTCAAGCACCAACCGGTACTTGATTTCATTTTGCGTAGTTCAAGCTTAAAGCGATTCATTTCGTTACACGGAGGTATGATGTAAACTTTCTGACAAGATTTCCAACGGAAAAGAGCTGTTACTGTCAAAATAACACACGACAACACTATATGGACCACCCGTAACTTTTCTTTCAAGTTCCTAATTCTGAACGCTTCCAAACTATACGATGTGGTTTATATTAATATTTTGATAATATTGTGTTATCTGGTTTATATTATCATGTATCCGTGGTTTGGGAAGCATGTTGAGGGCTTTATAAACAATCGTCAGCTTCTGCAGCATCCTTATACGAGCCAACGCGTGGTATCTGTCACTTCATTCACACAGAGTCTTGAGGGCCAAGGCGACATGCCTCACATTCACTAAGTGGAGCTGTTTGGCAGTCTACACAGAAGTTGATATACAGTCGAGTCCGGTTATAACGAACTCCTAGGGACTCGACAAATTAGTTCGTTATAAGCGAAGTTCGTTATAAACAGGGTAAAATAATTTCCACCACCAAAATAAAATATTGGATTTATGTATATACATACATATATTATTTTTTTTTTAAGCATTAAGTTCGTTATAGAAAAAGTTCGTTATAACCGGTGTTCGCTATAACCGTATGAATATACGTGAAAAGTAGAAGCAAAACTATTGCGACTTAAAAAGTGTTCGTTATAGAGGAAAGTCAGTTATAAGCCGTTAGTATAAACTAAATTTCCTCGGAAAGGATTTCGTGAGTACCATATAGCTCTTTCTCTGACTAATTAGGCAATTTTGGTGTGTCAAGCAATGGTGTCACTTAATCTAACCCTTCAGTTGAAGTGACTGCCTTATGGAAGTTTTATACATCTCTCACTAACCCCGATTATCACTTTTCATACGGACCAAATCCTCAACTGGTTCCAAGTTCAATTTAATGTTAACTGATTTCAACTTTTTCCGCCATATTTAAGGCAGAAAGTCGTAGTACCTTCTCGGTGCATTATCTAAGTCTATAAAGGTTTTTCATTTGTTTAGCTTGTGATCTTAAACAACGTTAGTCTGCAAACGTTTTTCTAAAATTATTTATATTGTTATTAAAACAAGTTTTCTTGTTTTGGACGTACAAGTCGATCTTTCCACGATACAACTCAAAGGATCGGAGTATATTATTTAGAACCCACAGTCATAATAGTGGTAAGAGAATCCCGCCTTGTGGCTTTATAGAAACGTTTAAGGATCACAGTACTCATGTTATTAGAACTGAAACTGGTATTTTTTTTATTTCATTTATTTCTTACATATTTGTAATTTTAAAATAAAAAAAACTTTCTTAGCTTAGCTAAAAAAACTACTCACGGTTCGAATATGTTATTGATGATAACCCTATTCGTACCAGGCAGTGGCTTCGGGTCACTATTGGAACTAATACTTGTATATGTATTTCATTTTACATTACTCATTACCGTCCCATACGCCCAAGTTTCTTCCTTTAAATAGTTTACTTATATAAAATGCCCATTAGAATTGTTTTAATTTTTGTTTTTATAAACCATTCGTTCCGTTTTACTGGCTTTACTTTACTTTACAAATTTAGCTTGGTACGAGTAGGGTTAAAGAAAAATGTTTAACTCATTAGGCAGTATAATCGCGATACTCTAACTTGGAATGCTTGCTTAAGCAAATGAAATACCCTAGGATCATGTATTTTAGTATACATCAGGAAACAAATAAAAATTTAGAAGTTTCCGAAATACTTATTCAGTAATACGACTTACCAATCCAGAAAGTTCCATGGGATTTTAGAACTCAAAAATTGTAAAAATACATGCATAATTTAATTGCGACCAATAAAAGCGGCCCTCACTGTGTGAATCCTGATACGGGCACAACTGGCCTTTCTTCTCCATTATCGCAGAGGACCTGAAGATGGTAAACAGAAGTCAAAACAAACATCAAAACATATATTATATATATGTCCGGTATTCAATGTCAGGAAGCGGAGGCAAAAAAGACTGGTTATGGTCTACAAATCTCCCGCTCCTGTTATTTGCTTATATTTAATGCGTCTACAATACTAACTGTCACGTTGGATGAAAAATATTATGTCTGTAGTATTTATTTTTCAAGTTTAACTAAAAATGTTTCTAGTATATTTCATCAGAATTTTGTTTTTACAAAAAATTATCAACACTTTATCGTAGTCTTTATCTGTCAACACCAAACATGTCAAAAAGAACAGACGTAGAAAGAAGTTTCATAAGAACATTAGATAGATGACGAATGGACGGTCATAAAGTTGTCAGAGGTACTCTACACAATTAGCAATATGTAGAAATTTCACACCACGAGTGAAGTTATATTGGGTGGGCGTGTTGTACCAGGTAGTATGTGCGACTGCCATACAATTAAATCAAGGTTCGAAATCTGGTAGGCCGATCAAACATTTTCGAGTATGCCATATACAACTTCTCTAGACCAGCATTAGCCATTCGGATCCGACTTTAAACAGTGGGTTCCCGTCATGAATATACAAATTGTATCGCACTCAGCTCCCTGATTCAAGAGAAGTTTCAGTCTGTTCCATCACGGAATGTTAAGGGAAATACCCTTTTACCCTTGAACTTATTTCCAAAGCAAATGCTCTGTAGCCCAAATAGTGCGTTTATTGAATAGAAGTTTTAGCCAAAATGACACGACCACAGCACCTGCCGTACACAAGTTTTTGGTAACAGATCGTGAGATTGGCATGCTAGTGGCCAACAAACACGGTCCCGTCGTTGTACCGTTCGCACTGGCGAGAATGTAGCTGCCGTAGACGATAGTGTGCGACTCAGTCCTAGAACCAGCATGACCTACTATTAAAAGCTTATAAGGTCCAATGGCAAACGACTAACCGCTTCATTAGCATCTCGAAATCGACAACGATTACGGTTGAAATTTTAAATTGTTTGTTACCGGAGATTGAAGACATGTGCTGGGACAATATATGGGGTCAGCTGATAAACGTGATGAGCCACACAATCGTGATATTAGCCATTCCAATTAGCCTTTTTTTGTGGGGTACGGCGAAGGACCGATGTCATCATTCAGGCAATTATTTGCTAGCCATTCTTGAGATAGAGCAGTATATTGGAAAATTAATAAAATCCTGTTACATAAATATGGGGAATCTTTGATTCAATAACATGATTTTTGTTAATTGTAAAAAATGAATACTTACATGACAATTTAAAGCAATAGCCGATATTTTCCAATTAAACTTCTTTAAATTGGATATGCAATCAATGGAGCTGAAAGTATGATGTCGATCTCTTCCGTTGATTTTTCAAGATAAGACATAAGCAGAAACCAAAAGTCCATAGCCTTATATGTAGGGTACAAACTCCCAATGACGTTGCTGTTATCTCAATCATGCAGCACTCAAAACGACATGAGTAACTGAATAAACAAATCGAAATCGTAGCATAACCCAAGCATCTGATCACCGACGCAAAACACCGCATCGAACGAAAACACTGCACTGCCCACAATAGGTGGGTTTGATTGAGCTAATTAATCAATAAAAATTATTCCGTTATCAAGTTCTGCCCAAAAGAGAATAATTTACACACACTGCATCAATAAATACATGAAAATCTTTTAAATTCAGAAATAAATATTTTTTTTACGTTATTTTTAAGAAAACCTTTTCAATGTTTCGGGTAGTATGGCAACATTGAATTGGTGAATATTGCCATATTACGAACTTTCTATATAACTAGCCAACCAGTGTTGGAACGTAGTACACAACACAATTGTCTCTTGGAACAATTACTAATATCGGCCAATTGCCCTTATAAGCTTGTATTCACATAATCGAACACACTTCAATGACAATGTATTTCGTGCCGCGAAATCCATAAAAAGACAACAGCATTTCGATATAAGTGAAATTTGATTAGCAAATATAAGCATGCCCGAAAATTTTGAAAAAAAAATGAATATATAAAAAAAAAATATTTCAATATAAGTTCTAAATGTCAATTCACGGTGCTTTTTATTTACATTATATCGCACAAATTCTACTAAAGTGTCACAAATCAAACTTTTGACATTTTTAGAAAACTCAAGAAACTAATACAAAAATAAATTGATCTTTTTTGAGCTGGTAGATGCAAAGTTTGCATTGCAAACATATGCAAGTGTGTGCCTGATTATTAGAACCTTTGCGATCTATTGCCATATGTAAAAAATGTCCACAGTAAATCCGAATAAGTGGATTTTTGCGAACATTGTGATTATTTTCTAAACATTTAAGAAACCTCATAAATGGGATTTTTTCCGGAAATATAATTTAATGTTTGGTACAATTGTCAAACGTGCCATCACTGAAAACTAACATCAACGAGAAGGCAACAACAACATAAACAAGAAATGAAAGAAAGAGTTTGCTGCGTTCATCTGCCGCCGCGCCGCCCTCGGCAATTGTAGCGTAATTTTTGTTTACGTGGAAGTAGTAGAAACGAAAAATACTTTGACATTTCCTCGTTCATTTCCCTCAGTTTGTTTGTTTTGTCTGCACCAATATATCGCGCGAATAATGTTATTATTTACAATTTGTTAATGGAATATCGGAATAGGAAAAGTACGTATACACAGCAGTTTCCAGCAGCTACAAGCCATTGAGACAAGCAGAGCATAGCACAACAAGAACAAACAAACGTCAAAATGAATATCCACAGTAAGTAAAAAATCAACACCACCAACTCCAATGCTCCATTCCATGGAGTATGGGTTATTCATTGGTGTCAACTATGACAATGAGTCATTAATAATTTTAATAAATTTCATTCAATTTTAGTGAATGCCAACCATTTGAAATACATCAGTTTGATAACGTTAACCTTACAAAATGCGGTTTTGGGTTTATCAATGCGTTACGCCAGAACGAGACCCGGCGATATCTTCCTCAGCTCCACCGGTAAGTATAACATTGAAGGAAGTATGTACGAGGTTGACTCGAAAAGTCCGCGAAATTAGTGTAACTAGAAATTGACGTTTTGTTTTTGAATTTATGCCCCTAATTACGAATGATAAATTTTGACATAGATTCTAGTTATCTAGTCATAAAGTAGTACGTCACCGATATATAATGTAATGTTAGGCGGAAGTAGTATTTCGACAAACTTTTAAATGATACCCATGTTGTCCGGATCCGACGTAAAACAAAGGCTCCAGGTAACTCGGAATGTTTGGACTTGGGGTTTTTTTTTATTTTTTTTTTCTAATAAAGTCCCTACCCCCCAAAAAAAAATTGGAGCAATGTTGGTAAAGTAAATTTGTTCCCATAAAATAGTACGTCACAGATACATAATGAAATGTTAGGCGAATTGAGCTTATTCTCAGAATCGGAAGTGGCGGTATCCAGTTTGTGGATATCGTAAAAAGCGTAACGTCAGCTATATATGTCTCGTTGAAAGCGTCTAGTTCTACAGAAAATAAATACATTGCTCATGTTCGTTTTTGAAGAACATTTTCGCAAAACTCTGATAAGAAATAAACAATATCGGCACTAATTTGTTTTTTAATTGTGATAACAACTCAACGTAAGAAGCACTCAATGATGACATTTTGAATACAATGTGGATAACAATGCCCATTTTGGCAAAAAATAATTAAAGAATTTATAAACAGAGAACATTTTTATAGCACAATCAATTGTTTAGGTGTAAATGTCACCATTCGTTTATAATAACGTTAATAATAATGTAGCTTATTTTCTATCTTTTATGTTTCGTGCATTGGCTACAAGACTTTCCTTTATTCGATGACTAACAAGTTATGTATGTACATTACTTGACAATGTACCCCTCAAATCTTGAAATCGATTCGCTTCTACAATGAAATCCGTAAACATATGAAGGGAAAACGTGAATAGATTTTGCGAATATAATTTTATATACTTTGAATTCGTGAATTTTACACGGTTACCTCCGCGGACAACTACAATGCGGCCAACACTGGCTCAAACATACCAATTAGTCGAATTCAACTAAACAATTAAAGACCTTGCTGGTTAGTCGAATTTTACGCGTCTGTTACTCTGAGTTTGAGATCCAGAGTAATCATGAAAAATCGAATGAAAGAAATATGACAACCTTAAAATGAATGATAATCTTTACCTCCACTCCCTTTTTCTTTACCACAAATGATGAATTTAATAGTCATTAGGTAGACTATGTTTGAACCAACCTTGTATTTAATATACAGTAAGAGCTCGATTTGCGCAACCGATAGGAAATCAAGCCTGTTGCATTTACTGAGATTGTTGCATCTACCGAGCCCCAAATATATATGTTTAAATATTGAAATCGAAGAATATGGAATGAAAAATATAAGAAAAGCAACAGTAAAATAACAGTTATAATACGGTCGTTCACACTGGACAGAGTCGTACGGAATGTTGAAAAGGGAGCATTTTTCCCTTTCAGTGCATCAGAAAAATGTTGCACTTATTACGACTTTTTTCCTTATAAAGACCGTAATATAAAAAAATGCCGTTTGCGGGGGTTGTGGATATCGAGCTTCTACTGTATATAGTACATGATATTCATAGTTAAAGATAACAAAATTTAATGACTTCTTAAATGGGAAGTTTAGCAGTTTGGATATTACATCACTAATGGTGGTGGTGTTTGGCAATTCAATAGACTGAATTGTAGATTACCGATGTGCTTGGTACATCATCTTAAACAACAAGTTAATGACGGCTACGGGATCTTAACGCAAATAGTTTAAATGTTATGAGAACTGTCAGAACATTGTACGCCCTGCACCAAGTAGTAACATTAAACAATGATGAAGAGTAGCATGACCCTAACAGGTCGTCAATGATAAAAATAAATATAGAAGGAGAATGAACAGATCTTTGTGGTTAAGAATCCAGAGACAAACGCAATAAGTTTCGATATGAGTGCACCGTGCCAGACATACCAAGAGCCACGACTTTGCTTTCGCCAAGGCTTTGAATGGCTTGACTCCATCGTTCCGAAAGAAACGTCATCAGCTCTATAGTAGATCGGGTTCTAAAGAAACCATTAGAGTCTTGATATTTTAGCAGATGCGATTTCGTAATGGACGAGATAGCGCCGAAGAGCACTTACATTGACAAGTGCTGAAATACCATCATAATATCTGGTCACCGTTGATAAGTGTTAAAATATAAGATGAAGAATTGTCCATTATCCCTCTTAGAAACCACCAAAAGTTCTTACTGGGAGATGAAATGACTTTTTCGGGAAGAACGGGGAGCGATCCGTTCCATTGTCTTTAGTTGTAGAATGGAGTGTCATAACTTACTGCGTCCTCCGTTACAAGATAAAATATTACAAACTAAAATGTTTTTATAAATATTGTTTTTAAATAATTACTCTATATTTACATTACAGCTGTGCTCATGTCAGAGGTAGTTAAACTTTTAACCTGCCTCGTATTGGTATTCAACGAAGAGGGTAAAGATGTCCAAAAATTCTTAAGAACCTTGCACAAAACCATCATTGCCAATCCCACGGACACTTTAAAAGTATGCGTCCCATCACTCGTTTATATTGTACAAAATAATCTACTATATTTGTCGGCTTCGCATTTGGATGCTGCCACCTATCAAGTGACATATCAATTGAAAATCCTAACTACCGCCATGTTTGCCGTAGTCATTTTGCGTAAGAAACTTTTAAGCACACAATGGGGTGCATTGGTGCTACTCTTGTTGGGAGTAATAATGGTGCAGTTAGCTCAAACTGTAACTGAGGGATCAGCGGCCGCTGTCACCGCCCAGACTACTGACGGCATAGAACAAAATCGTTTGTTAGGCCTAATGGCGGCTCTGGGTGCCTGCTTCCTTTCCGGCTTTGCTGGCATCTACTTCGAAAAGATTCTGAAAGGAGCCGATATTTCAGTTTGGATGCGTAATGTGCAATTGTCGTTGCTGAGCATACCCTTCGGCATTATCACCTGCTTCGTAAGTGATGCTTCGAAAATATTTGAACATGGTTTCTTCTTCGGCTATGATCTCTTCATATGTTATTTGGTATTGCTGCAAGCTGGTGGCGGTCTTATTGTAGCAGTGGTGGTGAAATATGCAGACAACATTCTCAAAGGCTTTGCCACCTCACTGGCTATCATAATTTCATGCGTTGCCTCAATTTACATCTTCAACTTTAATCTGACGTTGAAATTTTCTTTGGGTGCTGCCTTAGTTATCGTTTCAATATTTTTGTATGGATATGATCCCAAGAAATCAGCAGCAAATTCCGCTGCGCCCATAAAAGTTGTGACCACAACAGGTGGACCTCAGCACCCAGATGAAGAGAAACTATTGCCTTGAATTTGGAGTGTGATGAAACCGAATTTGAACGTGTATAAATATTTAAATGTAAAAGGTAGATACTACTTTTTAAGTTGTTTTATTGATTTGACTTCTATGGATGTTTTACAGTATTTAAAAATCAATAAACTTGTACTTTGTGTAATTTGAGGATTATATATAAAAACCGACACAATAATCTCAAACACTACTTACTAATAATAATTTTACAACACTATATTGTATATAAGGAAGAAATGTGAAAACACACATCAAATATATCCGTATATATATATTTTTATTCGATGTACAAAAAATATGTTTTTATTTCACGTATGTTGTATTATTTCGAAGCTATCCTATCCAGATTTTAGTGAGAACTGTCAATCTTGATATTAGGGCTCAATGAAAACAGCAGCTTGTAATCAGAGTAAATGAAAAGACAGTGAGTGCAACACCTCAATACCAAATTAAAGTTCTTACAAAGCTACCTCCTGGGATGACCATGTAATCAAATGTGTCGTCGTTTTAATCACATATTATTTTATCAAAGATCGATAATCTGGCACGTGACCTTCGAGTTGCCTATTGGGCATCAAGTACGGTAATCTTGAAATCAGACGTCGCGGCGATGTCGATTCTCCACCTCGGAAACAATTGTTTTGGATTTTTACACAGAAACTAGTTTGGACAACCATTTATAATACGGCGTTTCACAAATAATGTGAGGGAAGTTAGTTTATATCGTGGATTTGTCGTCCTTGTTGTAGTTTGTAGTTTTTTAAGAAAAATTACCATATAACCATTAAAGTGCCTAATTTTAAAATTATAGCTTTTTTGAAACTGAAGACTAAAATATGTCGTGTTAACTTCATTGGTACATTCTTAATTTTCAATTCATTTCCATTATCTAAAGGTACCATTTTGTTGAATTTCAGTCACTCTCTCCAAATAGCACGTGTGTTTGACATTTAAAAAAGGATGAGATTCCCATTAACTTTTTATTCCGAAGAAATTTATAACATATTTTTTACCAGAGATTGTCGATATAACATTTTCAAATTTTCCTAATAGTACCAAATGTGGAAAAATGCTACAATGCCTAAAGTACCAAAATCAACTTTACCATCCCTGATTGAGTACATTTTGACAGCTACACGTTAATTCCATTCATCATGTCAAGTAGGCCTATCACGTTTGTCACCGGCAATGCAAAAAAACTCGAAGAATTAATTGCAATTCTTGGACCAAATTTCCCACGTCAAGTGATATCGAAGAAAATAGATTTACCTGAGCTTCAGGGTGAAATATGCGAAATTGCAATTAAAAAATGCAAAGAAGCTGCCAGACAAGTGGATGGTCCCGTGTTGGTGGAGGACACCTGCTTGTGTTTTAACGCATTAAAGGATTTGCCAGGTTTGTATGGTGAACTATTGCTGCCTGAAGTGCAGTTTAGAGGGATGACAAATTTGAATGTATGGCTACTTCAGACTGGCGGAGTTATGTAAATGGGCTAAACACTTTCAATGGTCTTATTTATGAGTTACGATGACGAGGAAGGAGTTCATACTTCTGACACTGAGCCATGGCCATCAAATTTTTTTAATATTTGGAATCCTAGAGCACAGCCCTTACTGTTTTCAGGTTCCCAGGTGTCGTTACATTTCTTTCTACAGTGTCATGTTCTCTAAACTAAACTATTGCACAATTACTATTCTCTATTTTATGAATTATATTCCTTTTAGGACCTTACATCAAATGGTTTTTGGAAAAACTACAACCTGAAGGTCTTCATAAACTGCTCACCGGCTGGGACGATAAATCTGCCAAAGCTGTGTGCACATTGGCATTTTCCGAAGGTCAGAATAGTGAGCCTTTGCTATTTCAGGGCATCACGGATGGCATCATCGTTGAACCAAGAGGTCCCAGAGATTTCGGTTGGGATCCGATATTCCAGCCTAATGGTTACAATTTAACATACGCTGAATTACCAAAAGAAGAAAAAAATAAAATATCTCATCGGTTTCGGGCACTGGATGCTTTTCAGGAACATTTTGGTGTAAAGAAATAAAAATGGAGGCTTTTAGAAACGTCGAATACCATTGTCGTACTAGTTGTATTAGTATTAAAATGAAATTTTTGTATTGTATTAAACAAGGAAAAATGTCAAATAGAAATTAACCATATAAAATCTTTGGCAAAAGTTAAGTTAAAAGGAAGAGAATTTTAAAAAAAATATATTTTTTCCCTGATTGGAGTAACCACAATTATGAGAATGAGTCGCCCCATATTCATTCGGGTAGCAAAAATGGAAGTAGATCCGATCTTAGTACATATATGAGGAAACAATTGAAGTGTTTGGAATTCCAATGACTTATATGAATGTGAGGGAGCCCGGGGCTCCATAAGCCACTTTTATATTTCTTTCATATTGAAGAACTACAGTGTATCACAAACAGCTCTATAACCTATATATTCTCTCCAAAAACTGGTAGTTGACTTATACAAAACCAAAATACAGTACACACTCGGTAACGTGAACACTTCAAAGCGTGAAAATTTTTTTTGTGCATTAACTATTCTAAAACGTGCCACCCCCATTAAGAATTACCCACTAAATACCATAATCGATATGACAAGGAGGGAAATGCAACTAGGACCCAAGAGATCAAAAAAATTCCACAAAACCAAAAAAATACTCAATAATTGCCGTAATGGAACTTTTCCAAAAAAAAGTTTACGTTTTTTAAAAAAAAAAAATTTTTAAATATTTATTTCTTTTTTGTAAAAACAATATTAACTTTTTTGTAAAAAAAACATTTATTTATTTTTGAAAAAAAATATTTATTTATTTTTTGAAAAAAAATATTTATTTTTTTTGAAAAAAAAAAATATTTATTTCTTTTTTAAAAAATATTTATTTTATTTTAACTAAAATATTATAATATTTACTAAAATACTTTTTTTTTAATGGCAATACAATTTGTGTTTTATTAATCCTTCTGCAATTTCATGAAGTTTGAGTATCCACACTTATATAATAGGCGGCGGATCGAGTTTAAGGAGTGGCCTGTGGACACGATCAGAATTTTTTTCATTCTCATGTAGTTTCCTGAAGTTTGATTTTTTTAGGACATCAGGTTCACAATCAAAACTCTGTCAAAATGAAAATCCCGTAATCAGCTGTTTGCATGGCTCTGTGCCTGCATGCAACTGTGTGTTGTATTGTATCACCACCAGGGTCACCATAAACCACTAAAGTGGCAAATTTGCAATAATACTTTTGTGGTACTGTGAAGTCAATCGCAATACAATGACACTACCATGTATTCGGCAATTTGTTGGACGCAAACGGCCAACTCGATGAAGTTTGTTGTACTATGCCAAAAAAGAAAACAAAACAATCAACAATGTACAACACAAAATAAAAATTAGATTTTACTATGCATTATACATGCCAGTCGAATGAAAACAAAAAAAAGCAGAGGAGAAAACGTTACTAACGACGATATATGTAATGTCTTCATAATTACGTGGATCCCTACTTCACACAATGTTTCCCTTATTGAAGATATTCTCAATTATGTCGTTGCCTAGTGTAAACGCAGTGCATTCCTTTTAAGAATTACCCTTTTTGTCATACTTTTTGAAAATGAACGACGGTAACACTGGCCGTCACTACGAAACGAAGAAGAAGAAGCAGATGTAAATAAAGAGTCCTAACATGCAAAAAATACGGCATCACAAAGAAATCAACACAACGCAGCAACATTAGTCGGAGCCTCAGCAACAACTGAATATCAAATGATATTCACAAGAAAAAACAAGCAGCAAAAACAAAGATAAGTGATAAGTCGAGCTCTGGAAAAACAATTATACGGGCACACAGCAACACTAAAAACTGGAATTGGTTGGTCATGAAGAATAGTTGAGCTATCTTACAAACGTTATCTACTTTCAACTTTTCAATACAAAACAGAAAAGTTCAATTTAAAGTTGGCTTGGCAGTAGTATCAACCAGCTCCCGGTCAGCGGTCACCAACGAAGTAATTGCTCAAAATGCCAGAACGGGGAAATGCGGGTGTGAACAGCCGGGTAGCGTCCTACCCAACGTGGGTAAGTTCAATGGAGCAGATTTTACAATGAACATAATTTGATATTCTATTGTATCGGCCCCATCTAGATTGGCTTCATTTTCATCTTTAATCTGATAGTGGGTACTGGTGCTCTTACCCTTCCTGGAGTATTTGCCAAAGCGGGATGGTTACTTTCACTGATAGTTATCATTCTGTTGGGTATTATCTCATATATGACGGTGACATTTGTCATCGAATCTATGGCATCAGCAAATGCTGTCAAAACGTGGCAGAATTTACAGGTTCTTAAACGTAGTTACGATGTAGGCATCCATTTTCCCCTCTCCTTATTAACTGAGGAATCTTCGTACTCATACAAGCGGAAAATTTACGAGTTGTTTTTTCTTTCTCCATAGTTCGATTCCCGTGAAGATTTGCTACCCTATACAGAGGATGTTGAAGACACTGATGACCCTGCAGCCGCTCTATTGTCCCATCAACAGGCTGATGCAACGGCACGTCTGGAACGCATGTCCTTGTATTCGCAGCATTCCACATTGCTCTACTATAAACTGGATGAAAAATTTGAATTGGGTGAAATGGCCTCACTGTTCTTCAATGATATAGGCCGTGTTCTATTTTATCTGTGTATATCGATTTATCTGTATGGCGATTTGAGTATTTATTCAGCTGCTGTTGCCAAAAGCTTGCGAGATTTATTGTGGTAAGTGTAAATGGAGATTGATGCTTTCACTTTGTGCCAATTTTATTCACTTTGGACAGTAATAGTATTTTGTTAATGGATCTGGTAAATTTTCATTAATAGTTCACACCTTCGTAAGTGTAACATGATATCTATAGAATTTTGAACTACCAATTGTGTGTGTATTGACATTAGATTAATGTGTCATACAGAGTGTTAATTAATTGCGTTTCACATTAGCACTGATTTTATGACCAACGCAAGACTATGGAATATAAATAAGCAAAAAATTATGATGACGGCACAACGTTGGTGTATAAGATATGTAGATGGATCTTAAATCCTCATCTTTTGCGATGGCCCATAGTTTTGTCAAGAATCTATCTTAGATACCATTGTGACGTTGCAAACTTGGTAAAGATAATGTAGATGTTCCAACTCATCCTACCAGATTCTGCAGAAGTCTAGATCTCTGTATTCCATTTGCTGGTCCTTGCTCTGATTGAGTAGTGGTCTGTGGTAACTCCTATTACAAGTCTGAGACTCCTTCTATACACCCCCATCAGTATACTTGTTCTTGCTATATCTAAACTAGTCCATAGGGGATTTGGTACATTGCAACCCATTATAGTATCCCATTTCTCGAGTGGTCTTTTACCGGTTTAAAAGGTATATCGTCTGATGAATACTCTTTCAGTTCAATTTAAAAAAAGTTTCCAAATGAGTTCTAAAAGTTAATGCCGGACAAACCATTACACAATTGATGCACAAAACTGCGTATAGGATATAGGTAATAAATCGAATTTTTCAGGCTACAACAACAGTTTTTGACAACATTACAATATTGCATCGGTTTACGCATTATACACATTACCTCTCAAATACATGATCCATTTAACGATTTTCCAATTCCTCTCTACACATTTTTCATTTACAATGGCAGTGACCATCCCAATGTTACCGTAACTTCGAACTATAACCAGACAACATTGGATTTTGATGATTCGTCATGGAACCTGTCGGTGGCCAATAATGAAACTGATGAAGATGCCATCAAACTATGCTGGCACAATCATACGATGTCACGTTTAAATGTCTACCGTTTGTTTTTGGTAGGCTTCACTGTGGTGTTAGGACCATTTGCTGCATTTAGTGTTCAAAAAACAAAATATATACAAATCATAACGGCCATTTTTAGATGGTGTGGTAAGTGGACATGTAATTGCTACAAAAGAGAGAAAGTCTTAAATTGCTTTATTTTTCTATTCAGCTTTTATATTCATGATCTCAATTGCTTTGAAGCTGCTCATAACTGATGGTGCCAAAGGTCATCCCGTGTCGGTGAATATCTACGGCATACCAGCGTTATTTGGTGCTTGTGTCTATTCGTTCATGTGTCATCACTCGTTGCCCAGTCTGTTGGCTCCCATACGTGATAAACATTTGATGCGCCGTATATTGTGCGCGGATTATGTGGTCATCTGTATCTTCTATATTTTATTGGCGATGACGGGTATTTTTGCTTTTGAACGTTTGGAGGACTTGTACACATTGAACTTCATACCCGACCCAACTGATGATCACAGTTTCGCCGCTGGTTTACTGCTGGCCATCGACTATTTCTTGGCGTTGTTTCCCGTCTTTACGCTGTCGGCCAGTTTTCCCATTATTGCCATAACATTGCGCAACAATCTGCAGACATTGTTTTTGGACATGAGCCGATTTGAGTCGTACAATTTCTTTGTACGAAGAGTAGTATTTCCACTGCTGGCGGTGGGGCCACCATTTGCCATCACTTATTTCACTGAAAGTCTGGCGAGTTTGGTGGCCTTTACGGGCAGTTATGCCGGAGCTGGCATACAATACATTATACCCATTGCTCTGGTGTATTCTGCACGTAATACATGTCGCGAATTGTTGGGCAGTGGCGTGGTCAATGATTTCCAAAGCCCCTTCCGTAGCGTGTACTGGCTGGCTTTCGTACTGCTCTGGGCATTGGGCTGCATTAGCTTGGTTACATTAAATTTCTTCTTGGACGCATCCCGAGCCTGAGGCGTTCACACCAAACGATTCCTTTACAAAATATAATGTTTGAACACGCTCTCTCTGACTCTCAAAAACTACGAAAAAGTCTTCCGTTTATGGCATGGCAAGCCGTAACGTTTAATGTCCACGTGCTCAATAAAATTTAAGAGAACAAAACGATACAACCTTTACAACATACACCCTCCATTGATATGTACCGAAAACTTCCTAAAGCGAACATTTTACTAAACGAAAAGTGTTGAAAATTGCATTATTTTTATTTTATTTATTAGTCCGTAAGTGAAACTGTAATAGTTTTTTTATGTATCATAACTAAGTAGTCTTAGGTATAATATTGTTTGTACATAAACACACACATATACACATATAAATATATATAAAATATCTATATATGAAATCTGAACTGAATTAGCGTCGTATCCCTGAGAACCAATGTTATTTAAACGTTTTTTCTATTTTATTTTTGTGGAAACTAATATGAACTGTATTTTAAAATGAAATTTGGATTTATTAAATCTATAAATATATATTTTAAATATAAAATTTGGTGGTTTTCAATTTGTTCTAAAATCTCTTCTTCATTTCATGTATTGCTTTCAGACTTGTATTTCTAAGACTCATTAAAACGATGAATCAAAAAGTGTCAAAAAGGCGGAAATGTGAGGACATTGATTTCTGTGGTAATAGAAATGATGCAAGAAAATTCTACCAACGCTTAAAACTACAATACAAAGTCTAGCGTGTAGAGAGCGTGGGAAGCAGACACAAGACCGCAGTGTTTGGAAATAAACTGGTTGTGCAGCCAACTTAAGCAAGTAAGAGTTCACTTTTAAGCCGCTAATGATAGTAAAATCAATCTTAGACGTCCTAAGTCACAGTAGATTCCTAAGATCTTCAGCAGAATATCAACAGCGAACCGTTTAATGATAAATAATAATACGAGAATATCAGAGATTTTGTAACATTATCTACGTGAACATGGATGAGGTAATACAGCACATATTGACATTTTATCGTCCACATCCGACAGATTATAGAAAAGTGTTTGTTGCTTAATGGAATGTTGGACATAACTGCATCCTTGTTCAAAAGGGGAACATTTTCTATCCTTATTTTGATGATTTACAAATCATGCCTCGAAACTTTTTAAAATTTTAAATAATGAAATGCAAGCAGGCCAGCTGTCGTCAAAATGATGCCATCAGAAACAAGTATGTCAAATGCTTTCTGATGACAAGGTTTTGCTCAGAGTAAAAAAAGAACAACAAAAACCTAATGAAATATAGGATGGTTTAAGTTAGGTTCGAGTGACCCAAAAATAAATTTGATATTGTACCAAGAGTTCTGCATATCTATAAGATAGACGTATGTCTATCAGTGATTCAGTCAGGGTGTAGTCAAAGTTATCGCATATGTTAGGCATCATGTTACTCCTCTTAATTTTGCACCAGGAGCCTTCCACCAGGCGATAGCTGCAGAAGTGAACAATGCGAGCATACTACATATCAAATTTTAATATTTTTACAAAAGTTCTTATGGGATCCAAAATGACCCACATTGGCACATCCCTATCATACACAAGGACCATTTCTTCCACTTCTGGAATTTGTATTATCCAATATTAGATAAGATTGACGGCAGAGACTGCGAACTGAAACCATTCCACTTATAGTAACTACCAAAGAAACAACCTTATATCCGAGCAGAATATATAAATCAAATCATTGTTTGTTTGAAAAAAATATATATAAGTTGTAGCGTGTGAGGAGAAAGACCAACTCAGTTGTATCGTATGAGGGCCGCATAACACTCGAACCATCTGGAATTCCAAGGAAGAATTCTATACGAGTAATTCATTTCGCCATCTACAATTGGAATTCAATCGGAACAAAAAAAAGTCAATTGATATAGTTATTTTTTTTTTAAATTATTCCTTAACATTGGCTTAATTAAATATTTATTTGTTGTTTCTCTTTTTTGTTTTAATATCAAAATAAAAACGCAGAAGTAAGAAATATAAAACACAAAAAAAAGAAATAAAATTAATTAAAAAGAGCGAGAAAAAGTTGACAGAAAAAATAAAATAATTTAAAATAGACACGAATTTTTAAAATATAAAACAAAGTCGTAGTAATCAATCGATCGCAAGACCTAATCTTAAAACAATGGTGTGTGAGTGTGTATAACGATCACGCTATGGACTTAATCGTCTAAAGTGATGTGTAAATTGGCAGAAGGATGTAAGCCGATTTCCTTTAATGTACATGTATCATGTTCAGATTCTAGAGTTTTACGTGGATAAGCACAGATGAGCTTGTAGCCACTTTTTGGAATATGCGAATGACATTGGACGATGTATGAGCGCAAAGTGTCCAATTTGGTGTCGGAAGGCCAACGCAGTTGGACCATCTCATCGGCGCCCTCGCCATTGATAAGTCTTAATTTAAGCATGGTTAGTTCGTCCTTATTCGAACCCAATTGTTCTTCATAGGAAGTGCGTTCGCAGGCACTTTTGGTATCTTCTTCTTGGAACTCTTCAACACTGCCAAAATCGCTGGCGCCACCCTCGTCATCATCGTCATCCTCAGTGGTAACCCCGACACCGTTCGTTTTGCGATTTCGCAAAGCTCCTCCGTTCTCGTGCATAGAATTGCGTATGGCCAGAGCAATTTGCTCCTCTTCGGAAAGTTCCATTATCTTATTGCGTTTCTTCGGATTTGTCGACGATTTATGCGACTGTGAGCTGCTGCTGGCATTCGAATTGCCATCATCGTCGTCAACATTGAATTTGCTGGCAGCGCCAGCCTCATCATCGCTATCCAGACAAATGGCAGTGGCTGAACGTTTATTGGAAGTCGATGGACCGCAGTCGTCATCTAGCCCATGGCTAAAATCTTTGTGGTCGAGTAGAAATTGCTTTAAATCGTTGAGAACGGTGGACTGCTTGGGATTAGGACTTTTCCACATTTCTTCACCGGTGCGAGGATCAATGACACATAAATACGGCAACTTGGCACAGTGATAGAAGGCAACAAAACGCCGACCTTCAGATGAATCAGCATCCACCTATAAGACATATTTTTGAATAAGAATTAGAAAGCATTGGGATAAATACAAGATATTGATTGATAACACAATAGAGTATACTGTATAGTGTATTGTGAATAATACAATATTATTCTATTGTGGAGACGATTACAAGTTTCCAGAACAACAATTCTACATTTCAAGGACTAGTCGGATGCGAGTTCTGGACAAAGACCTTACATTTTTAGCTCCAATTGACTCAGTAATTGTAGGTACACTACTTTTCGCTTCTCTGTTTGTTCCTCAAGAAGCTTGAAATGGACAACGATTTTGTTGAAAAATTATGTTTTCTAATCATCTGGCGGATTTCCAAGAATGGCGGACAGGACCTGGCGTATTTAAATCAATTAATAATCGGGTAAGACCATCAAACATTTTTCAGCGGCTGTTTTCTTCCTCGTAAATGCTGGCGGCTTAACGAGTAAGAGAACCATGTAATACTGATTCGAGAGAAGCTCCCCGTCTATTCATTCGTTGAATGTTAAGGGAAATAAGTAATGTATCCAGTAGTACCACATTTCTGTACATACATTTTAGTCGTATTGTGATATACGGAAGGTACGCTTCCCGTGTATAGATTAGCGTGTCCAAAACCGTAAAAATTTTCAGAATTCGATAAAAACCCGTTCCGTCGATTTGAGTGCAACATTTTTTCACTCGTCTACACACGGAAGAAAATATAGTCTTTCCAAACTAAACCCTAAAACGAACACTTTAAGAAGATGGTTTGTGCCCTTCGTTTGTTCTTCACTTAGACATTTAAGGAACTTAAGTTCATTATTTGTGATTTGATTTGTAATCCTTTTTCTTTACTAACCTGCCACAACAAGAATTGTCTTTTCATCAGTTTTCTCAACGCCTTGTCCGGCCAGACGTCGCGATTCAACAGCTGCGAATCAAAATTATCACTTTGTACATTGACCAGCAACCATTGCTTCAGCGCCTCCGCCCGGTTTCGGGCCGCCTGCATGGTGCCAGCAAATGCTATGTCCGTTGGTGGCCGAAACAAATCCTCCAGACGACTCTTCTTTGGTTCGGCCATTTGAGCAGCATTAACCATGTCCGCAGCCCGATTACGTCGCGAGCTACTGCGACTATGGGAAGCAACCTCGTACAAATTATCCAACGCAACAAAACTGTCCGCTTGTTGCAGCTGCTCTTCCATTAAAGCCCCCTCACGGGCAAAATCTCGCAAAGGACATACTTTTACTCTTCGCGAACTGTTGCTTACGTTGCTGCGAGCTAATCGGCCAGTCGTAGGCGGCGCTGCATAGAAGTTATCATCTTCGGGGCCTATCAACTGTTCTCGTATGGGCGCTATGGGTGCTCGGACACCATCATCATCGTCGAGAATAGGCAAATTGGCCTCCGCATCTTCTTCGTTCGCTGTGGATGCAACGCCACCACCACCACCTTCGAAAAATAATGCGACGGCTGCTTCAACATCATCATTACAGGCCGCAAGTAAATGCTTTGCTTCAGCTTCGTCGCTTCCAGTTACTTCACATACACTTTGTACCAATTCATTTGGTGTTTGGGACATGTTAACTTCCCCACTCTTGCGTTTAAATTTCCGTGAATAATTGATGTTTTTTGCAAATTGACTTCCAATAATTTTTCACTTTTTTGCTTTTAATATTGTTGTTTGACAGTAAATCGATTTCGATTATTGTTTCAATTTGCTTTCTGTTTATCGAATTTCGTTTGTTGATTCACAATCACAAGAACCTAACAGCGTTGTCAGCTAGAGGTGTTATGCATGGAAATCCTTTCGGAAAACTGTGGCGTTCGGATATGCATTTGGACCGTATTATTGCAAATGTATTTTCATTTGATAAAAAGAGGCGATAATTATAATATGGCCTATTTTTGTTGTTCAGTTTTACATGTCAAGAGATTAGAGAAAAATGACAAAGTTCACAATGCAACCCATACAATGAGTGTATTTTGCAAATATCGTAAAACAGAAGGACATCGTCTTCAACATTATGTTTAAATTTGAACTTTTATTTTGATTTTTCATGCTCGTGTATTTTCGTGATTAATTCAATCACAATAGGGTGTTAATGGGTATTACACAACATTATTGAAATAGATTTCCGCACTGTAATAGATTTGTTATATTTGAATATTGAGAATATATTCGCACCCATTTTCTGACAATCTTACTTAACGCACAAATACGTTGACTATGTCTTCGCCATGATTAAAGATTGTGACAACTTATCGATGTGCCGATATCTTCTTTCGTTCACATATTTTGTGTGTCTATTTGTTACGAAAGGTAGAAATAACGAATTACAGAAAATCAAACTTTTCTCTCGACTGTCCGACGTTTACACATTGAAGTAAACGTCAGTTAAAGAAGAAAACAGGTGTGTGTGTGCTTTGTCAGTGGAGTTAGCCAACCGTGGTCAGAGATCCGAGCTGATTAAGCGCAAATCGGCGGCGCGCCGCCCAAGCTTTGCAATGTTGCAGCTAAAACGAACATAGCATTTTCAAAACAAACAAAAATATGTTGTAATTTAAACTTCTCTCATGATTTGTTGCCGTCCACAGCAGTAAACAAAAACACAATGTTGGCCTACACCACAAATTCTCAAAGCATTTGGAGAAAAGTATGGACAATAAAATTTGTTTTCATAAATACGTCAACATTTTGTTTTTCAAACACGTCCGTAAAGTTCTTTATTGACAATAATGCACAACATTTAACTTTTTTTAGTACACAATTTTAAACGCAATTACACAATAAAATTATCAAATAAATGGACACTTAGTAGGCGTACAAGAAGAAAATACTTTTTATTTTTTACACGACCGTTTTGGGAATTAATTACTTTTCCAATTATATTAGTATTAGTAGAAAAAAAATTATCACAGAACTAAATCGAAAAACAAACGCTGTACTTCATCTCGACTACAATATGAAGCCTCGGTTAATTTGTGTCTTTTCTTCAAATTTAAAATTGGATTAATTCGATGTTTCTATTGAACGATTTTTAACGTCGATGAAAAATCGAAAACGCCACCTCCGTCGTTTTGGATCGACTTCGCCCAGTTTATATGTCAGCTTCTAACAGCTGTTACTGTTACGAAAGAGAATCAAAAGTGGCGGGCATCAACTTTGTTAACAGTCCTTGTCGGCCACTTTTGATATTCTTTAGTATTCTCTCTTTTTGCTTCGATACCTCCTTCGTAACCGTGTGGGGTTGCCAATGTAAAAATAAGTGTTAAATAATTTGACCGACTTGGCCTAACCCAGACGTTGTTTAGCTAAAATTTGGACGGCTCAGCCACCCCGCCGCCGCCGTCTAAAATGGGATCGGCTCGGTGCTCTGGCCGTGGAGCAACAGATACAGAGATATAGTTAATGTTAAATATTAAAAAATAATAAACTTTTAAAAGGGGATTGTTGAATTGTACAAACTTTAGAGGCCTTATGAAGTTTTAAGGAATATTTCATATGATTTACGCATTGGCAATTATGTTGCGATGTAAAGAAAGTCGTGTAGTGTTCCCCCTCCAAAGTAATTGCTCCCCTTTTGCAGAGTACTGTTCAAGTCAGCTGTCATCAATTCGAGTGCTGTGACAGCACACACAAGAATGTTTCTATCATTCTTGCAGCACACATATAATATTGAACTAAGGAAGAGAGCAGTTTAATTGTGTTCAGTGACTCTGAGAGAACGGTTCTATAGTGATAGTGGACGGCGGTGTTGCGTTTTTTCTTTATTCTGAGTGCAGAAATAAAAAAGTTGTTACTTCAAAAAGACAGGCAAAAGAGAAGAATTATTACAATCCACTGATAAATTTAAAAATACTAATACAGATGCTGAAGAAAATGACATAATTGAACAAATTTGTAACGCTTTTTAAGCAACACACGAAAACCCCATTCCCCCCATTAAAAATTCTGCATAAAATGTCATGAATGCAAAAAAAAAGAATCAACATTGGAATATGTGTGTGTATATGTGAGTGTAGTGCTTTTTTCGCTTTGTCAATTCTGTGAGTGCGTCTGCATGTGTGTTTGTGAAACAAAAGCAAATGAAACAAAAATAAAAGAAAGATACATGAAAAAAATTACCAACGCATCAAAAGTAATTTGTTGATAAAAAAAAATGTATGTCCACTTCTTCCAGTGTTCATTGTTTACAATCGAAAAATTAAAATTAAACAATTGAAAATATTCTAAAGAAGTATATCAGCACAATACAGTTTCCTCCTTCCAACATCAATAAATAAATACGACGATACTACTCCACAACAACACGTCTAAATAATTGATAACAAAAAATATTAAAAATTAAACAAAAATGGTTTCCCTTATCAAAAATCAGCTACTAAAACATTTATCAATGTAAGTAATAATTATTTTTTTTTTAGCAAACTTTATTGTTTTTCTGGTAAAGAGAAAAAAAGTAGAAAACATTGATTTTTCTCACACACTGCACAACACTGTCATACCAACAAATCTATCTGTGCAAAACAACAACAGTAGAACATTAACAGCGGCCGTTTTGTTTTGCTATGTGGTGGAAAGGGGGATGTACATGTCAACGATACAACAGATTCGCCCCATACGCTGACTGGTGTCTATAAGGGCGTGGATACAAAGTACAAATAAGTCCCTGGTGACATTTGACACTGTTATTCAACAGGACCTTTTTGGGATTAATTTGAAATCTTTTGTTGGGATACAAGAGGTCGATGAGACACAGTTTCATTCCTTTTTATACAGTGCGTTGCATGTTACAGGGGATTATATATTTGACCAGTTTTTTTAATATCGAAGTGGGTCCACTTGTGATATACCGACTACAAATTATGTCGATCGATTAAGAATCCCTTTATATATGCTCGTCTGTCCATCTACTCTTGTAATTAAAAAGCTTGTCGCAAAAATTTACCAACTGGACGAAACTTAGCATGGCTTGAACTAAGCAATAACTGTATTGAAATTAGTTATAACAACAAGTGGTGTTATTTTGAATCATCTGGTATTTCGGTAGCTGTAACTTTTGAAGCTTCTTTCTTTAACATTTGACAAGTAGAAACTACGCCATTACTACAAATGGAACGACATACGCTTCAACAATGCATTGGAATTATTAAAATTCACTACAAAAATGGTGAAAATGATCAGGAATTCCATCATCTTGACTGACGAGGCTCATTTCAACCTCGATGACTACGTCAACAAGCAAAATTGTCGCATCTGGGCTCGTAAAAGCCAAGCGTTATTGTTAAGAAGTCAACAGTTACGGTGGATTGCGCTATCGAGAGATGATTAATGATTTTTTATGGTCGGAGTTGGATGATATTGATCTGGACAACGTTTACTTTCAAAAAGACGGCGCCAAGTGCCGCACAAGCAACAAAACCATTGTTCTTTTACGGGAAAAGTTTCCGGACCGTGTTATCTCTCGAAGAGGTGATCACAATTGGCCACCGAGGTCTTGTGATTTAACACCTTGCGACTTCATCCTTTGGCGCCACGTGAAAGATAAGGTCTCCGCCAACAGCCCAGCGTCGATTCAAGACCTCAAAGATGTAATTGGTGAGGCTATTGAGGGCATAGGGCAGCCACTTTGCGATTTGGTTTGGCAAATTTCATGAAAAGGATCTGGTCCTGTAAGCGTGGTCGTGGTTGCCATTGGGCTGATGTTATTTTCATTATTAACGGCATACCTTCCTCTTATTATGAAAAAAACATCCGATCAAATATCATTTTTCTTTGAATAGCAAAATAACACCTCATGTTGGAGAACCCAGTAGTATAATTAATTGAGGATTTCTCATGGATCTGCCATAATTGAAAGTTGAAAAAATTTACAATATAAGAAGGAACTTGCCTTTATAAAAGCGTAACAAATTTCTTATCTCGATAAATTGATAGAAAGAACAGCCCATGAAACGATTAACATAATCCGATATATGATTTCTCATGCCCAATGAATACACATACCCCATAACTCGATGAAACGATAATTTCAATATTCAGGTAATAAATCCTGATATTCCCTTCTGTGCCATTCTGATATTCCAGACAAATGTGGAAAATATAGATGAAGTCTCCAAATTATTCTTCCTCGTTTAAGTTCTGTTGAGCCGAAATGTTCAATTGTGGAATACTTTTCCTGCCAGCTGTGACATTCTGATATTCCAGACAAATGTGGAAAATCCAGATGAAGTCTCCAAATTTCCCTTTTGAGTTCTGATTTAGGTGGATAATTTCATTCACATAGTTAATAGTTTAACGGTCTCACTTAAATCATTTAAATATTCCTGTCTTACTTACTGTAATGAACTTTAACAACATTTGGAGAGTAATACTTTGTAAGGCTTTGCGTACTTCCATCTCATTCATCTTTTAACTAAAATATTCTTTGTTTGTCCTAGTATTTGCTGTTTGACAATTGTTTTTATTTTTTTGGTTTGTCCTTTTTGCGTAATTTGGTCGCTACATTATTAATTTTTTTTATTAATTTTTATAATTAAAAAAATATACTTTATAACTTGATGTAGATTTTGTAACTACAGTGTACTCCCTCCTTCCGGCACCTCTCATAACCGGACACTTTTTTCAGTACCATACCGCTTCAGTCCTATAGTGTACTTCTCTTATAAGCGGTCACCTCTCATATGCGGACAAAATTTTCAGTCCCTTAGGTTCCGCTTATGAAAGGGTACACTGTATATAAATAAATAAAAATAAAAAAATTCATCAAACATCACTCCCTCTTTCCTAATTCGCTCGCTCCCTCTGCTAATTTTAGCTCATGTTCCAAATAATGGTATTGGTGTCTGTATTGGAAATTTCTTATTTTTTTTTTTATATAGATTTGTTCATAATGTCGCTAACACAATACATTATATTTCAACAGAATGCAGGGAAATTTTCGTTTTTGTGCCTTTTTAATTTTAATCATTCCTAAATTAAACTTTTTTTGTGTTCAGATCGATTAATCCTACAATGAGTTTTCTCGCCCTAGAGAAATGTACACTTACGAATACATATAACATTATTTATTTGCAAACATGTTTCCATGCACGTTTTGTTTATTTGTTTTCCGTTTTTCCGTCTTTCTCTTCTTACTGTGCCCCTCTGATTTATTGTTGCTTCTTGTCATCGAATTTGTTTAACAGTTGCTTGTGGTGAGAGGTAATTCATGCTTATTATTCTTAATGTACATCAACCTTCTTGCACAATATGTTATTTCAGACCACCTTCACTCAAACTCTTCCCAGTCACTCTCTCTCTCGCACTGTCTGTCGCTCTGCACGTTACTAATACGACAAGTGCCTATCTGTAAATATCTAGTCTTTGGCCTGGTGCGAATGAAGTTTGTGTACACTTTCTCATAAAACGCTCTACTCTCCCCTCTTGGTGGCTGGCTCTGGGAGTAAATGATTTGTGTGTAAATAAGTCTAGAGAGCTTATTTTGCGTCATTTCTTTTAATCATGCGTTGGTTAGTTGAATGGATGGATGATTCATGTGCTAGTTATTGACATTTACTTTTAAATGTTCACTTTTTTCTTCCATTTGTTATTGTTTTCTCTTTCGCTCACCTCTTTGCACTATGAAGTTTGCCGCCTATATATGGTTATCTCGAGTCGTTTACCTGATGATAATACGTTAGAAGTTGTCGTCGTCGTTTTTTGCCATCAGACCTAAGTCGCGTACAATTATCCTTGGAGCGTATGGATTACGAGTATATTTTGTATTAATATTCCTCATGCGCCACCGTTCCTGGTGTATTCTTTTCTAATGGGATAAAATATGAAATAGCAAAATATAATTGGAATTTCTATAATGACTACGACAGATTGAATGTGTTAAATGTAAAGCAAATGCTTGAGAGGCAAAACATGAAACAAAAAATTAAAAATGTGTTAGACATATTTTACACTTAAAGAAAAGAATTCTACAGAGTCACAATTTATGAATAGTACAGGGTCCGCCAAAAAACTTTTTTTTTTTTTGTTGAAAATTCTATAAAAAAAAACTACTGAATATTTTCTCAAATTTATTTTTTTTATTTGAAAGTACAATCCTTCCGGTTAATAATGGAAAATAATTTCATTCAAATGGATGCCTCGGCTGGCCATGCAGTAGCCTAACGACATTAGATCTGCGGCTGATAATGCGATCTTCAAAAACAGGGCGCAAAACATCAGTGTAGCTTCGGCTGTGTGGCACGTAGCGCCGTCCTGTTGAAACCAAATGTTGCCAATATGCTCCTCTTCAATTTTTGTAAACAAACATTCGCTCAACATGGCCCGATAACGAAAATAACGAAAACGAAATAAGCACTAGTTGAAAAAAAAACGTTAGATGAAGATGTCCCTATAAATGCAATGCCCTGTATTAGCAATATAAGGAAATTGAGACAATTTGAGAATGTCACATCTGGCATTTAGGACACATGCTGGATATCAATCCTGTGATAAAGCGGCCATTTGAAAATTAAGTAGAGAGTCCTTGGATAGCCGCGTATCCCGTGTGAATGTCCTAGACGGCGGATATCCGAGAAGCTTTTGTGTGACAACAAAAGCCCAATTGACAAATTGTGATTTCTTCAATGCGGCGATGTTTTCTGATGAACTCTATACCTTTTTTGTTGCAGTCTCTGTTGGACGATGGACGAAATAAGCTCAAAATGTTACTCTACAATATTAAAAAAAATAATAAAAAAGTCTTTGTCTGGGACAGTCCTTATTTCAATATGTGTTTATTTGAGTGTTTATTTACTTCAGACACTTCATTGTTCGTCGGAGCTGTTCAAACAATTTGACATTAAAAAATTTATAACAATAACCGCACATACATACGTACAACACCAACACCAAGAGCATAAATACGCCTACGATGAAAGGCCAAAAAGTATATCATACTACGGCGAGTACAGCCGGCATTAGCCCAGTACTCGGAATACCACAAACAACGCTACTCAAACTTAATACAATATCAACTTAAAGCAACAACAACCAGTGCGAAAACAATAACGCAACGAAATATGAAGAAAACTTGTTAAACAAAAGTGTTGAAACTTTTTCATTTTCGTTTTTTGCTCTCAGTTTGTTTATATTTGTTGTTGTTTGCAGTGAGTGTTGTTATGTTATTTGTTTATAAAAAAAAAGTGTCAAAAACTTAAAAGCCGAGAAAATAGCAAAGTTTATATGTAACAACTTGCTCGTATTCTTTCCAGTTCCATTCCCCCACCAACCCCAAACATCAATTTATCCGAAAGGGGGGTGATGTGGCCAAATGAGGTCGGGTGCGGTGTATGGTTAGGAAGATATCGAGATGGTGTCATTTATTTAAGTCACGGTGAAAAACTGCGGGGTGTTCCATAGACAATGACAAAGCTGGAAATGTATTGAGTATTTGTGTCGGATAGTCATTAGCCAATGTCATGAGCCACTCGTATTGTCTACATTAACCCGAATTCTCTGGTTTTTCGAAATAGGCACTCGAATGGTTTAAAACGTTGTTTTCTGCTTATCTGAGATGTCCTTAACACAAACTAAGAAAGAAACTATAAACTAAACCAGTTCCCCAGAATTCGGGTTAAGGAGACATATCGAGCCCTTACCGCAAAAAAGACGCAAAACTTTTTTTTTAATGAAATTCGATAGAATAGCGTCCAACGCTCTTAATCAAAAAATATTAAAAATTCCAAATTTTTATTTACAAAGATATAGCAAATTCAATTGTATCGTTATGGTCACACTCCTCTTTCGATGGCCACAAAAGACCCTCTCCTGTACAATTTTCTTTCGCGGTTTGGGCTCGATATAATCTTTTTATAATCTCTATAAGTTTTCTTCAAATATTCCCTGTGACGATTAACCACCATCATAACCTTCAGCCCAAGAAATATAGGATAACTGAGAAACGGCTTGTCTTCAAATTGACTGAAAATAGAGAGTGGTGAAACCCGAGTGTGAATTTAAACTCAGATCATACTCGCAAAATACCACCCAAAATATTTCTCATTTTTTATTTTGCGATTATGTTCCAAAATTTGTATTGGTGGAATTAAAACGTTATTAATCCTATATTAATGTTTTTAGGTATTTTTCTGTACATTTCCTGTTCCAGCTGTCCCTAAGAGATTCACCCCCGTATTCATAAAAATGTATAACAGCTTTATAAACCCTTGTTAGGAAAAATGTGTGAAAATACAAAAACAATGTTCATACATTTTGCTTAACAAAGTTTTATAAAGCTTTTATACTTTTTTATAAATAGGGGGAAACGATTTTATTAAATCATAGAAATATGGAATAAAATAAAAGAACACCTCACTTTGAGCTCTCACAATTCCGCTTCGGTTAGTTCCCTAAAAACAAGTGGCATACAGAGGGCAGACGTCCCAAGTAATTTTTTGACGCATAAGTTCCTCAATAAACTCTAGATGTCTATAATTATCGTAGCAAATTTGATAGGTTCTTACAGCAAATATTTTTTTTCATATCAAATACTGGTTTAAATTTACGTACTCCCACTCATGGAAATGCTTAGCAAACGACTTGGAACGTTTGCCCTCTGTATGGTCTTTGATCCAACGTACGTTTACAGACATTTTAAAAAACTTCTGTGAATTTTCATTTACAAAAAAAAAAATATTTCCAAACAGAAAATCTAATTATCTCACTCTGTGCGGATCATTTGTTCATATTGCCTCATTCGAAAGGAGTCATGTTCCGTTTCGCCTCAGTCCTAGTTTTCCTTCATAGCTGATTTTGGTCAACTGTGCCATCCAATTCACGGCACCTTCGCTCGTTGGTTCGCTTAACAATTTTGTGGTGTTTAATTGACGTCATTAGATTAATTAAATTAATCCTTTGGGCCCCAATTAGAGAATGTCAAATGTACACACACACACAGAGGCGACATGACGGCAACGACGATATCTTCATTTTCAAACAATTAACAAAACCTCTCGGTCGCTCACTGTATGAAGGTGCGTGTGTGTGTCGCTGCCTGTGCTATGTCCCACCAAGTACAGCAGCAAAACTATGAAAGGATGTGAACCATAATATGCCAATACAAAGGCTGCTATTACAATTGACCTAAGGTTGAGATTGCATATAAATACAACAACGTCAACCCACACTGACACTGACACCGGCACCTACACACTCACACATACAGTTTTACAGTTTCCAATCATTGTTTCTCATTTGTCAAGTGGGAGAATGGTGGAAAACAAAGAAACTATTCATAATACAGGCACGACATGTAGGACCTTTTGCACAAGGTTATGATAGCACCGTTGTACGAGTGGGTGGCGAGTGATGACAGTAAATCACAAAATAAAGACTTTAAATGGTAACTCACAGAAACTGTGAATTGTCTTTTCGAAAGTTCAAATATAATTTTATTTATTTATTTGTTTTAATTTTACGAAACTATTTCCAAGATTAATAGTTGTAGAGCCCCAGCAGCTAAAACTATTGGCTCAAAAATTGTATAATTGTGTTATTTCGGCAGTTTCACAGTTTACACCACTGATGCTCTTGCCGTGTACTGTATGGAATGGCTTCACATATGAGGTGACTGTGAGTACAACAATTAAATTCAGTAAACCCGGTAAAACTAGTACGCTATTTTGTTGAATCCTCCACTTTTGAATAGGGGTTAGACCATACACCTATGCTGCACTTTGGGTCGTATCACTCCGTTGAGACCCCAAATTACTACCGAGCAGTTTTCTCCTTGCGCTGTGGTTGGTAACCCTCAGCCTGATCTGACCAAAAAATACCTCCAAGGATGGATTTCTGAGCAAAAATGTCCCCCAAGTTGTATCGATTCCTCCAAATATATTCCTCATTGCTTTAAACATGCAGGTTTTCTAGCAGACAATAGGTAGCACGAACAATTAGTAAATCAGTTCTCATGGTTTGAAATTCAAGTGGAGGCAAATAAAATAAAAATCTGATTACGTTATTTTTGTAAGAGTTTTCTACACTTTCTGAAATGCAATCTAATGTGGTGATAATTTTAGATTGTGATGATGGCCCCTAGAAGGTATTGGGTAGTCCTTCTATTTGCCGCTGTAGTATTTTTCCATCCTCATGTCTGTTTTTACATTTTTGCTTACCAATTGAGTTTAATCTATTTATTGGCAAATTGTCCATGTGTTATCTGTATACAAACTATGCCTTCTACTATAAAATTAAAAAAAAAAATATTACCAAACGTCATCGACATCCAATTTTTGATATAAGTAGATTGTAAATCAACTGATACCTCCCTCAAATCAGTGATTTTACATTTGGCCACACACATAAGCTCGCCAATCGCCGTCGCCGTCGCTGGCTATCTTCGTTGTGCTTAATCTCTCTCTTCTGTGTCTATGGCCGAATGCAACAAGTGGTAAAAACGTTATTAGGTATGAACTGGCCGAATCGCCTATACCCAGCATAGGGTGATGTCGCTGTAAGGCATACAAATAAAAAACATTCCTGATTTCACAATCGCACGATTGTCAGGACATGGGCGATTATGTCCGTGACCATGTTTGTATTAAAATTGTCCATGGTTCAAAATGTATCCAAATCTGAAAAATAAATGCTCAATAGATTTTGGGATACAATTGAATTCAAATGTGCCCTTGTTTATAGTGGACGGTTTTTGTCTGTGCTCAACATTTTGCCAGGTCATTTGATAAATTATACAAATTTGCTACATTAAAAAATAGTTTGAATTGAATTCCCATATCTTTACATGGGAGAGAGTTTTGTGGTTTCTTGGGACTACAGAATCGGTCCCAAAATTTAACCAGATCTTGAAAACAATGTGTATAAAGGGTGGTCCAAATAGTTTTTTTTAATTCCAAATATTTAAAAAAATAAAGTTTTTTCGGCTCCAAACTCAAAACTACAATGTAACTCCCTGACGAAGCATTGGCTTCTCGACGATCACGTGGAGGTCGTTCCATCCACAGGTGCTACAACTGCTTTTGGTAACCTAGCCGCCGAAATGAAAATGCGGTTCGTCCAAAAAATAACTGATTTTTCGAGCAAAGTCGTAGTCCATTTCGAGCTGCTCTAAGACCAAAACCGAGACTCGATTGGACATTGTAAGTGGAAATTGCAAAATGCTCAACAGGCTGGTGTTGTGTTGTTGTGGTCGATGAAGTGTCGATGTTCCAGGATGGTAGCGACATTTTTTTTCTTGTCAGTCCTCCAACATGCCGGTCCCACGAAATTTTTGCACACACTTGCTCACAGCAGGTTCGGTGAAAGCCTCATTTCGGACAATACTTTTTGTTAATAAACGCACTCTTTGGTCACACAAAGCGTCGAGTTTTGAAATAAGTTTCCCAACGTTGGAATTCATTTCGTTCGAAGGAGATATGATACCGACTTTTTGTCAATATTTCTGTATCTTTAAATATATATACATTTGAATCAAAAAGAAACCACAAAATTTAAAAACTTTAAAAAAAATCAGAAATATTCCATTAAATTTTAGCAAATAAATGGAAATAATCAATGATCTCAAACTCGACCAACAAAAACAATACTATATGAAGAATAAAAAAAAAAACAAACAAAAAAATATGCAAAATTGTAAATTTTTTAATTTATTTGGATTTATGTTATATTTTTTTTAATTTGATAGCCATATCGCCTATTTACTTGAATAGTATCATAACTAAAAACTGGATTTTTTTCAGGAAAGCCGTTTAAGGTTCTCAATGGGCGTTTAGAGTTCTCAAATTATAGGCTTCCCCAATTCTATAGAGACCTGACATATGTATGTATAATACTCTGCAGAACAAATGTCAGTTTAAATTAGAGATTTTCAGCTTTTTCTAGAGCAAAAAAATAGGATGTGAATTTAGAATTGTGACACTATTGGCCTAAGTGGAAATATCCATGTGGGGCTAACCGAATCCAAGTTAATTTTCTCCATATGGTCTTTTACCCATTGGTACTATTTTGTCCATTTATAATATCAAAAGATCAATAACTAAACAACACTTATAGGCTTGTGGCTCATTTCGTTGTAACTCTGTCATGCTTTCAGCATTGGTCAAGTTTTGCCCTTATCTTTCTATTTTACAGTCTTACAAACGGAATAATAAACTAATTATACCTGCCATCCTATGGTATATAGATTAGGAGGGATCAACTTTTTTTTTCGCGCAAAGCTTATCTTAGAAGTTACCGTGGTTTTCGTTTTTGCTGTAGATTTTTTTCTCTCATACAAATCGACCAAATCCATCTGCGCGAGCTAAGGTTTTTTTAGATCCATGGATTGTTATCCAAATATTTTTAGAATTTCCCCTAGTATTCGTTTTTGCTATACGCTTTGGTGATTATTTTCCTTCCAAACAAATTGACCCACCCTAATATCCATATCATATAGTAGCCGATTCGTTGGAGAGCCGTACGCAACATGACAAAAACCTATATTTAGGTGTGTGTGTTTGAGTCGGAGAGTCAGCGTGAGTGTTGAGTGAGCGAATGATTGAGCAAATACTTGCATGCAGTACCAATAACCCGAAAAGTGATTGCATGCATGGGCTTGTGAGTGTGGCTGAGTGTGGGGGTCTTGGTGCTGGTGGTGGGGTTTTATGCTACGTTTGATGTGTTTGTGTAACTGTCTAAATATTTACACTTTCACTTGTTCATACATGGACACAACGCGGCTAACCCCACACATACACACTCACACACACACACGTCCAGACAAACTTTTAACGTAATCAAACTTTAGTTGTTGTTGCTAAGGATTTTTTGAAGGATTTTCAGCAGACATTCCGCATAACACAGAGTGTGGGCTTAAAATTGTTTAAAGTGATTTATGTTGACAATGAAATATACGATAATCACAACGCACACACACACACAAATCAAAAGGGGTGAGCGACTGCGTTAGTGTGCGGGCGAGAGTGTTGCTTATTGTATGGTGCGATTAGGAAGTGTAAAGAAATGAAGATATGGTGGGCTGTAGCGAATACTACACTGTTGTAGCCATAATTGTTAACAAGCCACAAATACAGCAAATACAATAAATGATAAATCATGATTCATGATGAATCGGTTTCACACATCCACACATATCATATGTCTGTACATATATGCTCTACGTACATACATGTAGGTCTAGTTAGTATATAGCATGTACTAGTATTTATCTAATAAAATCTTAGCAATTGAGTGATTTATGGCTTCAGGGCAAAACTACATTGACAGGATACAAACAAAACATGGTCTCAGTTGAGTTTAAGCATTCGAATTTATTTAGCCAAATGCAAGACTTAAACAAGTTTTTCAAATTTATTTGCTTCGGATTTTTCTTTTAATTAAAAAAGTGAGTGGATGTACATTTTCCATGCAAAGGAAGTAGGGAAAGTCTAATGTTTGATTTTATGACCAGAAGATTATGCCATTGGAGTCATTATATTTTAAGATGTCCAGGTGATCCATGTAGTGGTTTCTTTTTTAATCATGTTATTTTGACGGTGCCAGATGTTTTACAATCAAAAAGTCACTAACTCCTTGGAATCACTCCTCCGAAATGAATCAATTTACGCTTGAAAGTGCGTTAATTAGCCTAAAAGTGCGTTAATTAAAAATAAGTTTTGGCCGAAAGGAGGCACCGACGGCTTCTACTAGACAGAAGTTTATGAAAAAAAGCTTGTAAGACTGGCCTGCTAGTGGACAACACTAACGGTCCCAGTCGTCGTGCGGTGCTCACCGACGAGAATGTGGTTACCGTAAACGCGAGAGGACTAAGTCCTCAAACATCCAATTGTCATCGATCTCAACATTTCTCCCACCAGTCTGTTGCGAATTTCACAAAAGGCCTTGCATTATTCGCTTAGAAGGTTCATTTAACTCGGCAATTGAAGGCACCCAAACTTTCGCTTCGCTATCGCTTCTCAGTGTGGGACAGCTCAAAATGGACAATAATTTTCCTCTGAAATTTATATTTTCCGCAGAAGCGCATTTCAATCACGGCGCCTATGTTGACAAGCAAAAACTGCCGCATATGGGGATCAGAAAACACACACCTGATAGGCAAGAAGCTAATGCACATCCAGATACTGACGGTCTGTTCGGATTTGGTTCATTTTCGTTTGAAAATTCAGCTGGAAACGTCATTTCTGTTAATTGCAAGTGCAACAGAGGCATGATAATTCACTTTTTTGTGACCAGTGATGGAAGACATGGACTTGGACGATCTTTGGTTTCGCGATGGTTTTGATCACCATGTTTGGCGATGTGAATGACCACCTCGGTGCTGAGATTCGTCGCCATTCGACTTTTTTTATTTATTAATATAGTAAGGAGTTATGTAGGTTTCAATTTCGTCAGTGAGTGGTGGTTATAGAGCTCCAATTGTTCGTGTTAAGTACGATTCAGGCTGATGCGATTAAAATTGTATTAGTCAAAAGAATGATATTAGGAAAACATATATCGTAGATCCATTTCATGCGTAATGGAATTGTTCTTGTAACTGAATATTAGAGTTTATAAAAAGTACACTGTTCTGCAATAATTAACTTTTAAGCCCTCCTCTAGACAAAACCAACTGTGACAGTTAAAGAAGTAAACATTTAATTTGTTGTTGAAAAATTTACTTTTCACAAAATCATAAAGTACGACAAAAAATACCTGAGTTACAGCAGTTTTTAAAAAAAATCATAGGTTTTGTTCTCACTGTAAGTAGGAGTTTTAATATTAAGCATGTAATTTCTTTACAATGTGTGACAAAAATCCTATGATTTTTTACAAAAATTCGATTTATTCACGACATCTCGAAAACCATACAAAACGGACACTCAATTCGGATGTAGTAGATCATTTAACATGGGCATCAGTTTGATTCGTCCAAAGGAGGATTTTGTTGCTGAACCGTGCAATTGTTTCTTTTAAAATAATTACCCGTTATGGGAAGAAAACGTATTGAATTGATTTTATTAGTTAAAAAGAAAAACATCTGCTGTTAATCGAATTTGCTTTTCAATTATATTCTCACAACAATTTGTTATAAGACAATTGGCTTTTTGTTTTCTATTCTCTATTCGTATTGTCTTTGTATGCATGTATGTATGTGAATTAATAATTCTATCAATTCTATTGAATGGTTCAGCGTTTGTGTTGCCCCTCTCCATTGTACTCTCTCTCTCCCCAACCCACCCTTGCTCCCTCTGGCTGGCTTTATCAACTGTCACGATGTCATGACATTTAAGAAAAAAAAGTGCAGTGCTTGCAGCACTCACTGGGTGACGTTTGCATTTAAAACATGAGATGCCACAACGCCACCAGTAGCGGCTGCTTGACACGTAATGTTCACGAATGACAATATATAACCACTTACACACACACACACACAAATATATATATATAGCAATGCATTGTCAGGCAATTGAAGATGTGAAAATGAAACAAAGCAAAAGTGCAGAATACAAAATATTGTATTGTGTTGGGGGTTTTTTTTTTAATATTGATATTATCATTTTAATTATAAACAGAAAAAAAAATCTCGTATCGAGTCCATCTGGCAGTAGCCCGAGTAGATAGACGGAAATCACACCCAGACATTGATGGTGGAAACGAACGTAACAAGGAGACTTGCTGTTGACGGACATGAAGACAAATTTAGCCATTAACAGCCGGAGAAGCAGAAATTTAATTATAGCCGGTCACGTAAAATAAATTGAACTTTGTGGTGAAGTATCACAAGGGTTCAGGACGAAGGAAATATGTATACGATCTGTAGTAATGGTCACAGTTATAAACTTCCTATCGAACTAATTATAGCCTCCACCATAGAATTAAGTGTTTACTTAATTTTGTCCTTCCATTGAAAATGTTCTCGTAAAAAACCGATGAGGAACTTCTGTGTACCCAACAGAATGCTAAATAATGTATATATTCGTTGATCGGCAGATGTTTTCAAAAATATTGTACTTGACTTCATGTGCAGTTTTTTAAGCAGACTTATCTAGAGACAAAAAAAGGAGTTGGGGGAATGGATGAAGACGATCCATGCCTTCAGATAGCAAGAGGAAAAGGTGGGAAGAACCACAAAGGAAACCTGGGAAAATCTCGATTACAAGAAAACAAGGAGAATACTCGGGTCTAAGAAAAATGAGCTGAGTAAGCTAGTTGGGGTCATCACAGGATACGCTAGCGTAAGGGCACACCTATTTAGGATAGGCTGTTCCGAGAACGACGAATGTAGGGCATACGGAGACGATGCCGAGACGGTGTAACACTTCTTGGGCCTCGCAAATCAGGATAATCCAATTAGGAGAGGACACCGGTCGTCAAAGGAATGGACATAAGGAATTTCAGAAACTTTATAGAGGGCATCGAATTCATAAAGTATATAAAAGGAGAAGGGAATCTGAAGAAGAAATGAGGAGCGCACAACAGGCCGAATTACCGGTTTAGGTGTATATAAACGACATGGGACGGTGATTCGTACATGGCCGATCGTCCGTTTCAATCTAACATAACCTATCTAGACTCAATTGTCCCTTGTGGTACCACCGAATAAGATAATCCTCATAATCCCCATAGCTGATCTATAATGAGCAACGCAAAGTTTCCCTAAGTGGGCCAATACCCATATCGACCTGATCCCTAAAATAGGAAACCAGCATCTCCTATTCGCCAGGACATGCTAAGTGCAGAGAAAGTGTTCTATGGACTCCTCATCCTTCTCTTCGTTCCAACAGCTTCTGTAGTTGTTACAGCCTTCTGTCTCATTGAATGTCTTCCACATCACACAGGTTCCTGTCATGACGGATACAACCGATAGAAAATCGGGTATTGATAGCAAACGGAGGGCACCGGGGCCACATTGAAAGCAGCCTCGGACGTACGTCACCCTACCACGCAATAGAAATTTGCAGGTGGTAAGAGCAGGGCGGTGGAGTCTCGGGTCGGAGTCGAGCACATTTGTCGACTCCAGACTTACTGACATTTCCCATAAAATAAATAAAATGTATTGAAAACAAGTTAATCTGTTAATATTTTGTAACATTTGAAATATTTTTGATTAAAAGACGTTTTGAATCAAAAGACGGCCGTGGTGTGATGGGTAGTGTGTGCAACTATCACCCAAGTAAACCCAGGTTCAAAATCGGATAAGACCATCATACATTTTTCAGCGGCCGTTTTCCACCTCGTAAATGCTGGCGACTTTACGAGTACAAGAGATATCTCTGAGCCGTGTAAAATTTCTCTAGAAAAGCATTCGCCGTTCGGAGTCGGCTTTAAAAAGTAGGTCCCGGTCAATTATATCGCGCACAGCTCAGAGGTTCGATAGAAGATCCCCATCTGAGGTGACTTTCGATTAATTACTTATTTATTTCCCTTAACATTCCATGAAATGTTAAGGGAAATAACGAAAATTCCATGAAATGTTAAGGGAAATAAGTAAGTATGTAATCAAAGGCAACTCAGTGCCTTATTGAACAGCTGAAAACGGAGTCGGAGACGAACTATTTAAAAATGGTGGAGTTGAAGTCGACTCCACAGCCCTACGAATTCCGCCTACAATCTGTATAAACTTTTATTCTCCTCTTCATTCCCATAACTTCTGCAGTAGACGCAGCCTTCAACCTGTGACAGACGACCAGCTATCACTCAGTAAGAAATTACCTACGAATTCCGGCTAGAATCGGTAAGGTTGTCACGAGTCTTGCTGGCGAACTGCTTAGCCTTCCACTGTGCTGCAGAAGTCCATAGATTATTTATGCCAAAGACTAGGTAGAGTGCAGACGGCCTACATACGGCTCCCTAATTCTTGCATAGAAATTCAGTGTTACATTGGACAAAGTAGTCATGTGAGTCAGGACGACGTCTGCCTACTAGGTTGTCGTTAATTTATTCTGAACCTTGCATTACGACTGAAATGTATAACTCAATTCTTCCATCATAACAAAGTATTCGCAATTGTCCATTCTACCGACCTCCTTCCCAGCTGTGTATCCTTAATGTTTCATAATTCCCCAGCAATGTTGGTAAACCATAAAGTTTTGCCATTTATTGCAGTCTTGTGTTGGGATTTATTTTTGTGCGCGTGTAATTTTTTCGTGTTTGTTCTGTTTTCAACCGCACCCGCATGAGAAGGGAAGACGAAGAAGAAAAAACTGGAGACTTGATGAAATTAAAAAGTTCAAAAAGGAAATGAAACATTACCAGGTGCACTTTGTATACGCGAATGGCTGAAGGCTAAAAAGGTGTTACAACAGCAGAGCGAGCAACTCGACTGTAAATACAGATGAGTGCACACACAGACCTACAGAGGGGGGTAGAGAGAGACAGTAATTTACTCCTTCACTGCCACATCCATATCTGCAGAGAGATTCCAACTTTAAACAATCGTCATTTAACGTAGTAAACTGTAGTTATATAAGTTTGAGTTGCTGCCAGGGACATGGCGAGCGGGGAAAGAAAGGCCCATACTGGGCGCTGTCTAGGGTTCAAGATAAATGTCTCAAATTGAAGACAAATGTAAACAAACACTAAGAGAAGTCAGTCTTCTTTCCCCATTCGAATATCCTTATTTCCCAACAAGGTGCATTTGTAAACGGCATCCCCTAAGTGTTGGTTAAACTAAAAACTTCTTAGGGAGCGTTAGGCGTTAGCAGCTAGCTTATCATGATTAATTTGTGCACTCACTGATTGGTGTCTACACATTTTTTTTTTTTATTTTATTTTAATTACAATACAAAGTAAATTTTATATTCTAATTTTTGGGTCCAAGGATAAACCGAGTGACAAAGACTATTTGGCTTGATTTTTTGCAGCGACAGACCAAAGCCTCTGGTGGGAATCGAACCCACAACCCCCACGCTGATAGGCAAGCACGCTACCAACTCGCCTACCGGGGCGCTTGTGTCTACACATATTTAATATTAACGCACCACGCATGAAGACAAGGCCTTACTTGTAAAACAACAGGAGAACTTGATGTGAAGGTGGCTTCCAACAATCTGTTTCGTATCTGCAAAAGAAGACCTTCTGGATGGTCCTTTAAAGGAAGGCCTTGGCAATTGGAAGCCTGAAGATGGTGTGGCCATTTGGTGGTTTATTTCTTTTTTTTGTCGTTGATCACGCTCATAAATGTAAATACTCATTTCAAATTCTACAAGGGACAGGATTCTAGTTTTTCATATTTTTGCTCTTTCCCCCTCTCTCTCTCTCCATTTGCCCCAACTTTACTTTGCAAACTTATTGTGCAAACACACAAACCGTTGCGCCGGAGCCAAAAACGTGCAGTACTTTTCTATTTGCGGCGGAAGTTGCCCACTGTTGGCCGCAGAACTGAAGCTAAGCAACATTATGCGACTAATTTGCGCCACGAGACTTGTTCAACTTGCCTCTGTGTGGTTTCACTAATGTGCACTTTTTTCACCTTTAGTTACTTTCCTGTTGTCAATGGAGGATGATTTGGTAGGAACGGATGGAGAATTTAAAATACCTTGCAATATTTTATATTTTTCAATGCGATTTAATCTCGGGCATCCCAAAATTCTTCTCTTTCCCTTATCTATTTATCTGTTGTTTACCACAAACACCTTTAGATGGCAAGGTTCGTATGGGAAAATTTAAAAATTGCATCCCTTTTTTTCTGCCATCTATCCCCCTTCTGTGTTAGTGGGGTACAAATAATTCCCCTTTGACTTTTGTTTTCGATATTTTTTCTCTTTACCAGCTAAAGAGTAATTAATTGGTGTTTTTCATTTTAAAACAGAAGAAACGTTGCTGCAACACGCATGATTTTTCCCTCCTGTTTTTATCTGATTTCAAACACCGGATGTTACCGCAACCGGATATGAATGTTGTGGAATACGGAATATATGTGCAAAGTGAATAATTACGATTAATAATAGTTTCCCCGTTCATTTCGCTGTTGTTCTACTTTGGCCTTTTTAAATGCATTTTGCGTGTTAACCGCATTTTTGTTTGTTTGTATGTTTTACCCTACAGTAAACTGTGGTAAAAGTTAATACGCGAAGGCTGGTGGGTAAGCAGTTAACAGGAAATCTTCAAAAGAAACGTATTATTCACCAGCATTCCATGGAGTGTGTGTGTGTGTGACTATCACACTGCAAACCCAGGTTCACATCGTGGTCAGAAAAATAAACGTTTTTCAGCGGCAGATTTCACTTTTGAATGATTTAAAGTCTTCCCCCCATATTCATAAACATTTAAAACAGCTCTAGAAATGGTTGTTAAGAAAAAATATATTCATATTTTCACACATTTGACTTACCAACAGTTTGTTTAAACTGTTTGAAATTTTTATGATTACGGATGTTCGTTGTTTGCAAGGTATACCGAGTATTTTCTGGGTCTTTAAACAGTTGGCCCCGGTTAGTTTGTTTACAGCTCAGTAGTTTAAGAAAAGTTCCTCGACTATTCCTTTGTGGAAGTTTGATAGGAAGACAGTGATATTCACCAGATGTCTATCGTCTGATAATTCAGGTCAACCAGACATACTCATCTTTCTCATCTGTGTCCAAAAAAAAAAAATATATTTTAGGCTCAACCTGATTTTGATAACAATTTTTAAGAATTTTTTTTAGAGCTGTCACAAACCGTTTTTTGCTAACAATTCGGGTTTTCTGAGTTTTTCGTATTAAAAGCACAAGTTGGCATACCCCATATGCTTCCATATGAGTCCCTGTGAAATTTGGACACCCTTCCTGTTAGGTTTTACTGATATCAGCACTATGTTATAATACTCTGTACCACAGTGTGATGTGAAATATTAAAATGGACATATACTACCCCTCCAACAATCAGTTCGTACGCCTGTCCGTTTTCTAATAATTTCAATTTCTGCTTTTATTTTTATTAAAAAATCTATGTTTTTGAGACAAAGTTTATTGTCTACTTAAAGCTAAAATATTCATTTCTTAGAACTGCAGAACAAAAAAAAATTAAAAAACCAGCATCTTAATTACATATTAAAAAATGATCAGGGGTACGAACTGATTGTGGGCGCAGTAGTGTTTATTTGTATGTATACACGTGGTCACATTATTTATGGTTCCAGTATTTTATTTAGTTCTTTCATCCTTTTTTTAACAGAATAGTACTAATATTTAATTTCTTTTTCTATTTCAGGTAAGTTCCCAAAATAATTTCTAAAATTTGTAACGGTGAGTTTTATTTGAAAGGTTTACTTCCTTTTTAATGCAGAAGTATTAAATTTGGTAAGGATGACCCCAGCAGTGTCTGAGTTGTATATAGTTTTGCGTTGACAAGAGGTGATACTCTGAATCACACGGTATATCGGTAGCTGTCACTGTATTTTGCATAAAAACTTGGGTTGTATTGCTTATAAAGTTCAGTTAACATAATAATTCAAGCCGGCCGATCATCAAGAACGTCGTGTCTTTGCTGATTGGGCCCTTGAAATGCATGAAAACGATCCGGAATTCCATCGCAAAATCATCTTGACTGATAAGGCCCATTTCCACCTCGGTGGCTACGTCAACAAATTGTCTCATCCCAAGAGTTATTGTTGAGAAGCCTCTCAATTGCCACACAGCTTCCACCTCATCTTCAGGGCGAATATTTCTATGAACACCCCGTCCACAATCGAATTCCTCTAAACGGCGGACTAAACTTATAATCATGGAAGATGTGGGCGCTAATCTTGAATTAAAATAACGGCGATAATTTCGCTATGTCACAACAACTGATTTTGAATTAAAAAAATTCGCTGCGTCCCAACAGCTGGACGTTGGGAAGTATAGAACTATTTTCTGGTTGTGATGCGTCGACGTCCACTGTACCTATTCCTTTTAAATTTCCAAGTGTAAAAATAAAAAAAATATTTGTGTTTCACATCAGTTGGTCTTATCTGGGCCACCCTGTAAACAAAACGAAAAATATTATTATTGTTGATTTGTTAACGACTTATGGTTGAACATTTTTTTGTTTACTACCCCTATCCAACTGATTCTATCCGTGGTTACAAACTCTCCTTACTGTGTACTGTACTGTAAAGTACAAGTCATCGCAACGGAAAGTATATTTGCAACTTTGATGCTACATTTCCCCTGCTGACCGGGGAGCATAATCTTCTTATGTTTCCAAATTTCCCTCGAGAGCACGTGTCTGTTGGTTCCTCTTGAATTGACTGAAATTAATTCCTTGGCAGATGGTTTTTAATTTAACTCGTAAAACCCTTTCGATGGTCTTTGATAAATAAAATGGAGAGCAATCATTTGAGAAAATTGTCGGCATTCATTTAAAATGCATCAAAAAAAAAAACTCATTTAAAGGCAAAACAAACAAAAAAAAAATGTTTTACCGTAATCATTATCAATCCATTCCGACATCATCTCAGTCACCATCAGCTTTGCTTGCCATCATCGTTGCCGCCATCGTTTTCTTTCCTCCAGAGCCTTTTTCCTGTACATTCTAAATAATTGCTGAAGACATGGAACACATCCATCATTTATAGTCTCGCGGAGACTTTCAATTTTTTTGATTGTTTGCCTCATATGTCAAATTGTTTTTTCGCATTTGATCTGAAATTGAATGGCTGGATTTCAGTTGGGAATTCTTAAGAAAAACAAACATAATAATTGAGAGCAATTTATGGGCAAATATTTTTATTCCATCAAATTGGAATGCTTTTGATGGACGATGATTATTATTGAAATCATTTGAGAGTTTTTGTTTGATACCAGGACCACAGTCACTGATGTGTGACAGTCACAACTATTTGTTTCCATATTTCTTGGATTGAAATATCTCAGAGATAGACCAAACTCAAATCTCAAATAAGAATTGTGAGCGGAAAAAGGGCCGAACCTAGGCACTAAAATGAAAGAGTGATTTGTTTCAGCGTTTTAAAAATTGAAGAAAACACTGAAATTTTGTACAAATAAATGAAATATTAATGCGGATTGATTGAAATTTTTTAGGTATTTTTTCATGCAAATGTGGCCCACGTCGGTACTACAGTCGGATTATTCAGAAAGCACAATTTGGACACAGTTTTTCCAATCACAGTGCTCACTAAACTTTACTCACAATTGGTTGCTTGCAGTGTGGCATGCGCCACCGTCCTGAGGAAACCACACATGTCCATTTCTTCAATTTTGATCAAAAAAAAAACATTGAGCCTAACGTTGCGGCCATCGTCGTCTCTTGAACAGCCACTGGCTACATTTATTCTTGCACTTTATTGGCTGCTCTCTTAATGTCGACCACTGGTGTATGTAGAGCTATTGTTACACTATCGTACTTACGAAAACTCTGAGCTTCGGAGTGACGCTACAACCAGCGAAGGATGGAAGGTTTTACTGGGGAGAAATCTTGCCTAGCAGACTTGTTGGTTATTTGTACTAAACAATTTCGAAATAAAGTTCTGCTTTTTTTTTATCAAATACATAGTAGTAGTGAACAATAATTCCAATATTAGACTCCACCTAATTGGTCCTAAGTGACCGCAGTATTTTTCATAGATTTTTGCTTTCGATATTTTGTATGTAATTCAAGCCATGAAATATTTTAATATTTTTGCGCAATAACTCTGAATTGATATTATTGTTTGTGTGGATAATATGTTCCCTATTCACTTTATTTTAAAAGTTGTATGTCGATTTCGATGCGGACGTGTTGTTGTGATTCGGTCCCTAAACATTCATCAGTTTCATACCTTAGAACGCATAGCCCTTTTCGTTCATCTCAAAATATGGCTTTGTGTGTTTAAAGTTGTCAAAGTGGTGCGTTGGAGGAACATTAAACAAACAAAACAAAAAACCTATACGAACTTTCAAGGCACGTGTTGCCGTTTACAAAATATCTTTGAAACTTTAAATGTTTGTCCCTCTCTCCTAACGATTTTTATCATTTTAGAGAATAAATTTGTCTGTTGTTGTAGTAAAAATAAAAGTTAACATTTTATGATGGCAGCAACTCAACGACATTTCATTCGTTCATTCATAAACGTGTAACATATTTCTTCCCTGTTCAGCCATGTTCGTCGGTTGGTGGTTATCCTAAATCTGGAAACCAACAAAAAAAAAACTACAGCGTACAAGAGAATTAATGATGAAAGGATAAACGGGACGGGTGACTGTGCTGGTACGGGACAACAATGTAAAGAAGGATTTAATTTTGGGTCGATAGCTGCACACTTAACTGGCTTTAGTGTGAGTTTAATCTGCTATCTCCTGTCTGAGTTCATAGAAAAAAATATTTCTTTAGATGAATTGCTATTTAATTGAAATTTAACAAAATAAACTAAAAAATATTTTGTTATATTACATCTTTATTGGCGATCTGTCTTAAGACGACAATAAGCTAATAAGATATCTTAAATTCTACTTAACAGGAATTACACAGATCCAATGTACAGTATAATATTTGAAGATGAAAGTTTCTCATATAAGTTCTCAATGTTGGAAGTATACAATTTAAATATATAATTTTAGTCCCAGAAGCCAGATAAATTGCGACTTGTTATTTAATACTAGTAAGTTGTACTGCGCCTATGGCGCCCGTTGAAATATGAAAAAAAAATTTTGTTGAAAAAAAAAAATTTAGTGGGAAAAAAAAAATTTTTGTTGAAAAAAAAATTTTGTTGAAAAAAAAAATTTTTCTTAAAAAAAAAAAAAAATTGTGTTAAAAAAAAAAATTTTGTTGAAAAAAAAAATTTTGTTGAAAAAAAAAAATTTTGGAAAAAAAAATTTTGGGGAAAATACAATTTCTGTACAAAAAAAATATTATTTTTTTATTATTATTATTTATAGAAAATTATAGAATGCCTATTTAAATTCCTACGTACTGCGTGACAGAGTCAGTGAATCAGTGTCGAGGGTAAATATATATTAAGATATGTATTAAGATGTGGCTTTCAAGTGAGCCTGCTGTCTAAAGTTATACCTAAGTATTTAACGACATTTTGCTGTGGTACAACTTATACATGTATAGAAACTGGACAGTCTTTCCGTGTAGTTATGACCATTGACACAAAAGCCCCTAAAAGTATGCTATATATTCTGGTTATAATACCAACAAATCCTACCTTGTTGCATTGCAAACTACATGACAAACCTAAAGTACCATCTAATTTCCCGGAGGCACACGTACGTAAACCTTTGGATATACGCACGTGTGTGTGTTTGTGTATGTATTTACAAATTGGATAAAAATGTTTTTCGTTTTGTTTCTCTCACTCTCTTCGTCATAAGCAAGCAGTAAATTTCATAAACATGAAAACGTTGCCGCTCGATGGCTGACTGGATGAGTGTGTATGATGAGGAAACAACAACCTTTTTTCTGTTGCCGTTGTTGTTGTTGTTGGTTGCTCTTCCTCCAGCGAAATTTAATCAAAAACCCATTTCCTTAATAACAAAAGGTTAGCGTGCATCAAAATGCCAAAAAGGCGACTTTGCTTTTGCATTTTCAACTACTCCGTTTAAGACTGACTGATAGTAACATTGTTAGCGGCTGATGGGTTAGGTGGGTCGACAGAGGTGAATTATTCCAGATGAAACGAAAGACCTTTTTTTAATTTTTCCTTCTTCCTTTCTTCGTGAATAACGAAATACCTGTAGCACCTAAAATGTGGAGGTAAAAAAAAAGAAATACATAAACTGATTTCCTTTACAAAGTAATGATTGATAACAAAATTCAACGATGATTACAGCAAAAGGGATGGGAAGTTTGGTGGAGTTTAAATGGTCTATGAAATATTACTCATACGCCACATGTAGCAATTTGTTGCAGAGCAATTGGCAATTGTTTAGCTAGTGTTTTTTTGGGTAAAAAAAACACAATTATTTGCATGCAAGGATAACCAAATAGCAAAAATTATAATAAATTTGTTTGCTTACCAGTGGGAGATGTAATCTACTTTCATCTATGTTCATATTTAAGTTGTGTGTTTAAGTGTCTGTCAGGAACTCATTTCCAGACAATTCAAAAAAAAATTTAAATAGCATGTCGAATATTTTTGGGAATACTTATTTTTTGGATTCCATATTTACACTCACCAACACCAATATCCTTCGCATAGTGTGAAGATTTTTAAATTCATGTCTGATTTCGAAATTTACACAACATACACTAACTATACAAATGTCGGCTCGACACTTAACCCATATTGACCCAGCGTTCGATAAACCGTAACAAACACGAAAGAAAAAAAATTTGCTGGGCTTTATTGGGTTAACTAAACTATTACGTAGATTTAACGAATGGCTTTGGTGCTATTGACTTTTTTCACAAGATATCATAAACATGTAGCGTTGCATACTTTTAGGAGTTCGGGTACTCCTTCAGTTAATAATTTTAAAAAATCCTTCATTTTCCTTCGTCCACTTTTCTTTTGGCCGGCAAAAACACAATATTTTCTTCTAATCTGATGTAGGCTATTAGCTTATATTGTGCGAAATGTCTTTAGATTTATTGAACCAGTTTGGACAAGTGTTTCAAAAGTAGCGTTTTTAATAGATGAACAGTTTTTACTAGTATTTCATAATAACTCCATAACTGGTCTAGACTCAAGAAACTGATGTAATTTTTGGAATCATCGTGTTTAACTTCTTAGGAATCAGCCCAACATCGGACACGTCAGATAGCATGAACCCTCCAAACATTTTTAATGTGGAGTTTTTCAAATTTTCATTTGCGAATTTCTCAAATACGAATAGGTACTGGAAAAATGCTGAGAAGAGAAGTAGATTCAGCGGCAACATTGTTTTAATTTGCTAATCTGTGTTATGAAAAGAAAATATTTCTATTATTTAACAAACAATTGGTATGTTTCTAAAATGTATTCGATGCTAATCGGGTGCTAATCCGAAAATCTTACATTCGATGTACTCAGCCATGGTGGTGATGATATTGCCCAGAGGGCTCACTTTATTACCACAGTCGGATTATCAGTTCCCTTCTAACAAAATTTGTCTAAACGTACAAAGCACGCCGCCTACTGTGGATCTAAAGATGATTGACCACCACTTGCACTGGATGGCGACAACGTCTGCCATTCTTTTGGGACAACTATCACACTGGCATAAATGTCTTCAAATGGGCTTAATTTAAGGCAAACTACAGAAATCCAAGCTCCGGTTGGACTCTATGATATTCACTGCCAGTTTAAAGAAGAACTACGAAATACTTTAACCGTTGCCTGAGGTTAACGCATTCCTGGGAACAGAAAGTTCACAGGCTATTACACAGACGGCTCTAAAGTCTGACGACAAATTTTCCCGGAGTCTGGAGTAGAAAAAGAGAAATAGGAATATAGCTCGGAAATACAATTTTCGAAGTCGGAGTCAAGCTATGTATAAAATATTCTGTAGTCGGAGTCTAGCAATTTTGGCGGGACTCCATAGCCCTGGTTACACCTATAACCAAAGTTGTCGTATCACTGTAGCGTCTATCTGCCATAAATCATGACAATCCTAGAAGTTCCCCGATATCCGGGACGAAATATCTTAAACGCAATCGACAAATGAGTTTAGAGTTTACAACGACTTAAATATTCCAGCATTACTCATCAGGTTACTTAACGTTCCGACCCTCCCCCCTCGTACTTTACAATATTCAAGTGCGAACATTCTGATTCAATTTCATTGTAATCTATGTTGCTCTTTTTTGGGGGAAAACGTTTTCACCGAATACGCTCGCACTTGTTTTCACAACAACATCATTAACACACTCAGAGTTTTTAATAGAAATATTCTGAAATTTATCTGTTGGAAAATGAATAAAATTAAGTAATTGAAAATTATAATGATGCCAAGTAATTTCTGAATCTGAGCTGGCTTCCTGCCGCCTCAACCTTTTACTGTGCCTACACTTAAACTCAACTCAGAGTTCTTAACATCCTTTGAAACAATTGCAACAACAACAAATTATAATTTAACTACGGCAACAACAACATGAATTCTTATTAAAAATGATTATTTATATGACTAAAGGTAGACACAAGCAAGGAGGGGCGGACAGACAATCCGAGTGAATCTATGCCAGGACCAGTCCGACAGACAGACACACCCGCGGAATATGTTCATATTTAAATGAATATATATTAATTTTATGGAAAATAAACGACACATTTCCTTTTTTTGTTTTTGCCTCTCTTATGAATAAACCAAACAAACAGCTGCACAAGCAACAGGATGTGGCGCTTAAAGTGTATGTAAAAAAATGCACAATGTGTGAGAGCGAGAGAACGAGAGTGGTGTATATATATCGTGCTTGTAGTGGTAATGAGGGTATAATGGCAGTGATGTTGTCGATGCTAATGCTGGCGCTTCTACTGAAGATGATGGTGTCGGTGATAGCTCAGATAATGTTGGCAGTGAACACCATCACCACCACCGAACATCATCATCCTTAAGAGCAGCCACAACAACAAAGTAAAGTTAAAATAAAAGAAGCCTCTTAAATTACACTTGTAAAAACACGGTTTCACTCATATGCCCTTAAAGCAAAAGTTTTAAGCATAGCACATGGTGCAAATATGCCCTGGGCCAAATACGATGAGTTAAATTAACACCACGAGTGGCAGCAACTGTCGTACTCGCAGGAGCAGAGCCTTTGTATTATTTTACTTTCTGTACGTTGAATGTACTTCTGTTGGAAGTGAGTACAGTGAGTTGGAATAGATGTACTACTTGTATTCTTCTTTTGTGTGAAATCAAGGTGAATCGACTAAAAATTATACAGGGCTAAAAAATGTCCCGGTAGGAATGCGACAGCCAAACAACATTTTCTGAATTTCTAGCCAGCATGTATTAATTTAAACACATATAGGGTCAGTTGAATGCTAGGTAACAGAATGTAGTGTTCGAATTTTTCATAACTGATGTGGTAGGAAACAGAAAGTCAGTTCGTAAATGACATTAAAATTGTTCAAGGGGATTTGTATGGAAAAATACCGTCGATAAAAGGGAAACATTGTTTGAATCCAGGTCTGCGTATAGGATCCCCTTTGAACGTGTACATCTTTGTAGAATGACACTGAGTGAAACTAAGTTCTCAGTAAAAATCCATCGACCACTGGAAGAGGTCTTTAAAAACAATTTTAAATCGGTTTGCAACCACTGTGCACGGCAATCGCAATGAAAGCCTTTCACTGTATTCAGCTCAATGTTGTCTTTCAATTTGTTAACGTCAAGAACTTTTTCTATGTGAGCCTCAACACTTTTGTAGGCACATAACCCTAACCAACTTTTTACTCCGCACTTACCAACCGGATGCTATTGTGTGTATGCGTCCGTGTGTGTGTGTGTGTTTAAGAACAATAAATACATATAAATATTAATAGGCAGAAAAATATGTTGTAGTTGTATTTGCAGAGGACTCGGGCTGTGGCGGTTCGTATAACACCACCGGTTGCTCTTTGGAATTTCATGCTTTACTTTTTGTTTCTCTGTGGTTTTGCTGTGGCAGCAGCAATTTGTTTCTGCATTTTCTGTCAAGTATCCGTATATATTTGTATGTGTGTTTTTTTTATAAGTAAACGCTGTTATGTAACTGAGTGTTTGTTGTGCCTGTGTATTTACTTTCTTTATCAGCTCTTGCCGCCGTGACCACCATCATCATCACTACCATTTTCATCGAGTCTACGGACTCTTCGTATTTCTGACGTATTTCCATTACGATTTGATAAAAACAACAGCGTACAACAGAATATTGCGTGTAAATACAAAAAGCCCAGAAGGGGCCTATGGTTTCCATAAGCACAGCGCACAACCGTCTGTCACATCGGCATTATGGCCTCCAGGCGCTTAAATGTCAGCGAAATAAAAATGAAGTCTACCAAACATAAATACCAACACAAAATTATGCAGGACTCTCTCTTGTTGTCCAAAAGAACAACAAGTAAAAAACTTACTATGTTCGATGTCCTCGTTGATATGGGGTACATTGGCTGTTGCAGGACACAAATCTGTGCCAAAAACGACTTATGTGCTTTTAGAGAGATATGCAGTTAAGAATTCCACCATGATTTCCTTAGTCTTAGATTTTTTTTTTAAATTTTAGTAAGTATGATACTGAGTCGGGATAACATTTAATGTTAGAACTTCATATGGAATAAAAGCTCAAGTCTGAATACTTGCCCATCCAAATTATTGGTGATAAATTACATTCGGGCTTTATTTAATAAAAAACTTTCCGAATTACTTTACACAAACTAATTGCTGCCATTGAATGTAAGTTCTTTGTGTGTGAGGGAGAGCTACAGTGTGATTTCAAAAAATATAAAATGAGAGAGAACAGCTAAATTAATATAGAACTGTAAACATGATTTCCCGAAAAGTAAGAAAATTGCACTTAACTCGTTTTTCCTTGTTTGCACAGGTATTATGGGCAAAGACTTCCGCTTCTATTTCGGCTTAACATAATTTAAGTTGGCTCTACAACCAGTTGTTGGCCTGCTCTGACTGCATTTGACAAACTACGATATCTCCGTGACGGCTGATTGCTCGATTACCGCTCAGAATTTTGAAAAAGTCACACAAAAAGTCGTTCCGTCACAAAAAGTCTCAACAATTTTTTTTTAGCGTTTTTATTTTAAAAGAACACAATTCAGAGATATGTTTACTGAGATAATTTTAAGGCGTTGGAACTTTAAAAATAAAATCGAACTTTGCTGAAAGACATCGCAGCTCCGATATGGAAAATCGATATCGCCGTGACGCCAGATTACGCGATGACCACACTTTATGGGCACAAGATTGATTGTGTCGCGGGCCTAAATCGTTACTGAATTATTAGCATAAAATTGGCCCGACACGGCACTACACAAAAAAAAAATCAACAGCTTTACATCCCAGCCCAGATGTGGCAAATTAAACCTCCGATTAGTGAGTCTTCCGTTGGTCCTCTCACCAACAGAAGAGAGCTGTGATAACATTTTTACCAAACTTGGTGCGCAAATTGCGTGGATTTTGTGTCAAGGCGCGCCATTTAGCGGTAAGTCAAGTCATGCCATCAATTTCCAGCCACAAAAAAATCTGTATATCGGCCACCGTTAACCAAACTGATGATTTTTCGAGGCCCAAACTGAAATGCTTTAAGTAAGCACATGCCTTGAATTGCTGAGTAAATGGGACCTTGTAATAATGCGAGGTTTTTTAAACAAAATTCCTATCAGACGGATGTTTGTTAAAATCGGTGGAGAGTCAATGTTTCAGGATTGTGCCGCACACTCTCTGTTACAGCTGCCACATTCTCGTCAGTGCTCTCCTTACGATGACGAGACCGTAAGTGTAGTCCATAAGCTTGCCAATCCCAAGCGGTGTGTGCCTCATTTTGGCCGGTATTGACGTAGGCAATTTCCTAACGTTGTCCAAGCGTAAATCGATTCATTTGATTTCACGAAGTTATGTTACTGAATTTCTGTCAAGATTTCGAGCGGGAAAGAGCTGTCAGTTTGAAAACGACATATGATTCGAAAATGTAACAATAGTGCGTATATGCGTTTCAACTGTCTCTACCATTTTAGTTAAAACAGTGATATTGAGAAAACTGCTGCAATTGGTCCAGGCTTTCGTAGTAAGAATCGTTTTACCTTAAAAAAGTACTTACATTCCCTCAGTATCATGGAAATAATAGTGCAGTGTAAGATATTTAATTGCTGGAACAACAATTTTGTCATCATAATGGATTTCTCAGTTCAGACTGTGCTTTCCAATAAATCTTCTCCGCGAGCCTTCATTAAATAAATCAAAATTTATTTATAGAACAATTTGCAATATTATGTAAACAACTTTTAACAAAAACAAAACAAAAATCATATTTTTTGCTCGCTAATCTCAGAATGGTGGGGGTCAGTGATTTTTGCACATCAATGGCAACCAGCCACACCAAATTGAACTCTTCAGTGATAAGGCGGCAAACAGTGATAGCAACAACAAATCAGAATAATGTAATTAATAAAAAGAGAAACGAGCAGAATCGTGTTAATTTTATGCTCAATTAAAAACTCAATCAATGCACCACCGATTAAACGATATAGGCGACTACACATGCACTCATGTGAACCTACACACTCGTACGTATACATATATGTGTGTAGAAACATGTTTAGAAACTGTCATCGACAACATCATCGACCGTCCAACCGACATCCCCCCATTAAAAGTTAAATAATGCCAACATTTCAATGACATTTAAAACGCCATGGGGGTCAATCTATATGACCAAAAAATCATTTGACTGTCCATGGGAGGAAGCAGCTGGGGAAGCACAGCAAAGACAGAAGGGAAAACAAATGGACATGCGACTATGACGAGACAGGGATGGGAAGAGAGTATACAACACACACTTGTCCGATTTTATTGGAAACACATTTACGAGTATACGGTTAATGATGTTGTCATTTCATCGTACAACACATGGCCATTGGCTTATTAAGGACAATGTGTTTTTTTTTTTATAAGCTCCATAAATATGTATATCCTTCCTCTTCGATCCTTATGTTGGACGGATGATGTTACAGTCAGCACAACGGCGGATAAATGACCCCTGTGTCCAACCATTGAGTTGGTCGTTCTTCGAAAATAGTTTTTCGTTTGTTTTTGCTTTGAATGTCCAAACTGATGAATGTTATTAGGATTCAAATATAAAAAAAAAAAACTATGTGTTTTTGGCAATTGAACAAGATTCGTGTGTGTGCTAGGAATGTGTCATCTCTCATTATGGTGACCTTAATCGGTATCAAATGCTGGTGGATTTATTTCGTGTTTGGAATGAAAACCGTAATGGGTTTTCCAGAACTTTATCAAGTGCAAAATTGAGATGGCATGTGACATTTACAACGTTAGAAAATACCGAAGGAGGCGGGCATGAATCCTTAATTGATTGTTTGTCCTCCAGATATCCCACAAAAAAAAAGTCTTACGGCATCCAATCTCAGCACCGAAACATTCTTCGTAATCACTTTCAAGGTCAAAATGCCAATCGAAGTTCCGATGTATCGGAAGGGCTTAGACCCTTCAAAAAGCCATAGTCCATCAGCCGTTACTACGGCGAGATTCGAAAAATCATTTTATTGCTTAAATAATTATCGCGAAGACATATCGATAACAGTTATCGGAACACTTGCAAAAAATAAGTAAATCAACAAAAATTAGTAAGCAATGAATTCAAATGTCTGTTCTTTGATAGAAAATAAAAAAAAGAACGTTGCTGAGCACTTTGGGTATATTCAGATTTGCAAGCAACCTGACGTCCACTTTATGCGGCAATTTTGAAAACATTTCCTCTTATATAACGTTTTTGTTATTTTCATTATCGGGCCAACGAATTTTGGTTTACAAAAATTGAAGAGGAGGATATTGGCAACATTTGGTTTCCAGAGGACGGCGCTACGTGGCGCACTGCCGAAGCTACTCTCGATGTTTTGCGCCCTGTTTTTGAAGATCGCATTATCAGCCGCAGAGCTGATGTCGTTTGAATGAAATTATTTTCCATTATGAACCGGAAGGATTGGAATTTCAAATAAAAAAAATATACAGTTGTTTTTTATAGAATTTTCAAAAAAAAAGTTATTTGGCGGACCCTGTATGTAGTGAAATATGTAATAAAATGAAAAAGTCGTGGAAAACTTGACTTTCACCTCCGAAAAATATTGTAATGATCCCAAAATGAAATTTGGAGCTGAGGGTTAGGAAAAAACGAAGCAGTCTAAAAATACATTTAAAAAATTAGCCCATTTTTTTAAAAAACTATTTTTTAGTTTTTTTTTTGCTTTCGACAGAAAACACTCCCTCAATAATTCCATATTTCGACACGTGATTTATTTCATTTGATTATTATATTGACCAACAAAAATAACCGGGAACTACTGTTTAAAGTCGGCTCCGAACGATTAATGCTTTTCTAGAGAAGTTTAACATAGCCTGGAGATTACTCACTTGCTCGTAAAGTCGCCAACATTTATGAGGTGGACAATGATGATCTTTTCAATTTTCGAACCTGGGTTTACTTGTGTGACAGTCGCACATACTACCTACCAGACCACAGCCGCCCACACATTTCAATCTTTCTCCCGAATTCGGCTAAGGACCAGAGTTCATCTTGGCCACAGATTGTCAACTCAGCGACAGCTGTAACTTTCGGCAACAGCAGCAGAACAACACATTTCAATATAAATATCTGCTATTATATTTATATCCATCGTGGAACCACGTAAGTCACAATCAAAACGTTCACCTCCAAACAGAGTAAAACATTCTCTTTCTAAATCCCCGGCCAACATGATTTCATATTGCATCCTCTGACATAGTCATCTTACAGTTTGTGTGAGTATAAAAGACGACACGGCTGACGCCTTGGCCTGTAATATATTTACACGCAACATCGACGAATACTATGTCCGGAATTAGCTTTCAGTAACTAAACAGGTAGAGAGACGGACATGTCAGACTTTCGGTACGTTTACTTTAGAAGGTCAATAACCACAACAAATCTTCTATAAAACCGTAGCCGTTAATCATCTAATAACTAAATTTATTAATAGTCTGACATGAGACTGAAATGGTATTGTGGTCAAATGCGATTTATATATTTGTATCATTCTATTTATATGCCTTAATTCAGCTTAGTAGTAGTTTATGAGGTTTATGTTTTTTTCATGTATTAATATGGCAATCTTATAGTTTATACTCTGCTGTAAACAGTACCATGTAAATATCTAAACATGGAACAAGATTCCCATGGTTTAAAAAAACGTTATCCTTGGTATAAACTGAAGTGTTGCATAGCTGTTTTAGAGATCGACTCAGTTTTCATTACGTTAATTTATTGACTGACATGCAGATTCAGAGTATATATCGGTAAATCATATTGGATAATAGCCGTTCAATACTCATCATATCGTGAACGGTTACTGCCTAAATGGAGTTGTATACGACGTCCATAAATGTTCACAAAACTTGATTCTTTTATTCGAAAGAACTAATATTCTCCTTATTTTGTAGAACACGATTTCATTCATGTCCAATCCAATTGTCCCAGACCATGGTGACGGTTCTGGCCATGTCGGTTCTTGTATGTATTTGCTCATTCTATAAAGTAATAACACACGTTTTTCAATGCAAAAACTGTCATAATAAAATAATTCAAATTATGATATCTAGAATATGAAGAAATTTAAATTACGTATCGAAATTTACTGCTTGTTTCCATAAAACGAATTTGATCGTTAGTTACAAATCGTCAATACTGGAAGCATTATAAAATGGGTTTCAGACATTGATATGTGATTTTCAGATATGAACATGACGATTATGCCCTCATCACTGATAGAAATCCATTTTATTGGGCATTAACTGCCTGTTTCCATAAAACGTCGTTTGTTGGAAATTGTCAACAATGAATACCCAATAAAATGAATTTTTGAGAGTTGATGAGAGCTTATTCGTTGGCGATTGTGTTCCATATGTCGATATCTACAATATATCTGGAAATCACAATTCCATAGTGTCTGAAATCCATTTTATAACGCTTTCAATATTGACGATTTGTAACGAACGAACAAATTCGTTTTATGGAAACAGGCAGTAAATTTTGTCGATTTGCAACGAACGAACAAATTCGTTTTATGGAAACAGGCAGTTAAGTTTTACAAAATGACGGCATTATATTATTTTGTTTTTCCTTTAAATTTTTGCCATTTTCAAACATCCCATCCCTGTCTGTCGTACTCGTACTCGTCCGCATATTGCGTATACCAATGTATTCAAATTAATTCATTTTTTTCGATTTGATGTCATTTGCAGATACACCAAAAATCTTTCATCGGATAAAATCAATTTGAGCACATTTCGTGGCGAAGGTGAGTTGTCAAATCTGCAATTGGATGAAGCCGTACTCACTGAATTACTGGAATTACCCTCGTGGCTGCGTTTAACATCGGCATGGTGCAATCATGTGTCATTTCGCATTAGTTGGACAAAACTGAAAAGTGTGCCCATCACATTGGTAAGTTGTACACCACATGGAGTGTTCACGAAATTTAATCACTTCAGTTTTCATTGGATTCTATTCTGTTTTTTTTCTGTTTGTTTGATAGACTTTGGATGAAGTCAACATAACCGTAGAGACATGTGATCCCAATGCCCGGCAATCAGAAAGTAAGTCACCCAATGGTGTAGGTGGCGGTGGTGGGAGTGCTGGTAGCGGTTCATTGCCACAAGTACCTCAAGGCAAATACAGTTTTATACATAAAGTTGTCGATGGTATAACCATCATTGTGAATACAGTGAATGTGAAATTTTTAAGTACGGCATTTACGGCTTCGGTACAGGTAAGAAAACAATATACCACAACGTGTACAATTATTCTTATTAACATTTGTTTCTTTTGCACAGATGTCACGCATTCGTGTCGAATCGAAAACTCCCAAATGGGCAAATGGTGATTTACGTTTCACCCGCCTTAAAGACTCCCACAAAGGCATTATTTTAATATTCAAAGAGCTGTCATGGCAAACGGTGCGCATAGAAGCCAGTTCAACTCAGGATAAATCGTTGACACCTCTGCGATTGCTAACAAATCATGCCAGATGTCGCATCACCATCAGAAAGCGATTGTCTGACTGCACCTTGTTAGCCTCACGTTTAGTTTTAATACTCGATGATCTGCTGTGGGTTTTGACAGATTCTCAACTGAAGGCCGCCTTACATTTTGTGGATTCCCTATCGGGTCTTATAAAGGCGGCGACGCATGCCACACAAAAATCAAAGGCAGCTCGCAAATTAGAGGTTACAATTTACCGCTTGGTTTTTTAAAGACAGCTGAAGTTAATGGATATTTCGTTTTTATCTTTCAGACCCTTCCTGAGTACCAGGCCCAACTGGCTCAACAACAAAATCGCCAAAGTGAGTCGTCGCATTCGAATACCCAGCTGAAAATGTTTAACGCCTTCGATGTGCGGGAGACATCGTATCATTTCTTTAGTCAACGAATTGATTTACATTTATGCGACGACGAAGGAGGTAAGTTCCGCAGCTATAACAGATTTAGTTATTTTTTATTCCAACTGATAATACTCTTTTCGATATAAATATGTACGTAATATAATGCTAGAGCCAGTTTTTGGCATGGTGTATGGGAACTATAACGCTAGCTAGGTAACCAATAGTTCAACTTTCATATCGTCCCCTCAATAAAACAATAGTGTATGCTTTATAGAGTATAGTGTATTATATACTATTATTATATTGAGGGGACGATTTGTCAGTTTATTGTTAGAAAGAATGCAACAGGTATAATGTCTCCCGAGTAATTTGTTAAAAAAAAATATTATTATTTTTTTTTAATTTTTAAATCTAAAATTTAAGGCGATTTTTATGCGGTTCCTATTCAAGTTCAAATACCTTGTTTATCATCTTATTTGACTCTACCAAATTGTCATTGAGGTGGTGGTGCGTTTGTATCCAAAAGATACACATTTCATGTAATTGGAAACATTTCAAAATGTAAAAAAATATTAACCGATTAAGTTATTTTTAATTTTGTTTACTTATTTTATTCGAAATGTAACGAAAATTAAACTCGGAGTTGAGCAAATTTTTCGACTCCAGACTCCGACAGCGGGAAATGTGTTTTAGACGCAGCCCTGCACCTAACCACTTTATAAAACAGAAAATAAGAAGAACATCATCAGCAAATAAAACCAAAGTCGAAGACTGTAGCAATTGGCCATATACCTACTCGTAGACCACTTTTAGAGTATTTTAAATATAGGTTTAATTTTTTGTGTGTTGTATTTTATTGCAATGTATTCTAATTTAGTTTATCTTTTTTTCAGATGGACGTTCCAGTTTTCCTGATCTGGATAAAGGAGGTGCTTTACAAATTTCCGTTCAAGCATTCCAAGTGGATTATTATCCCTACCATTTAGCCAAATCCGATAGATCTCATTGGGCTAAGTATGATACACATTTATTTCGCGATTATTCTATTTCATTCTACAGTAATTGTACTCCACACTCTCATTACAGGTACAAAGAGGCCTCTGTCTCTCCAGCCCTGTGGCTTAAAGAATCCTTAAATGCTTTTCGCGAAGCAGTGCTCAATCTAAGTCAACCAAACCGTCCCTCCACCCATGCTCCACTGGAGCGCAGTACACCTAATTCTCCCATTACCCTAAACGCTGCTAACCTAGCGACGACGTATGCCAATAAACAACAAGCCACCGCCTCTTCCACGGGTAGTAACACACCAACACCAGCGGCCAGTAATGCCGGTTCGGCAGGTTCTGGCGGTTCTGCTTCCGCCAGCAGTCACCTGTCGCAAAGTTATCAGCAAAAGTCCATATTGGATAATTTAGCTAAGCTGATGAGTTCGTGTGTTATTTTGCGCATAGAAGATTTCCAGTTGTATCGTGTCACCACATCGGGTAAAAAGCAAATGCCTAAAGAATTTGTATCAGGTAAGCGGCCTCTAAAGGGGAATGGATACATATTTACATATCTACACTTCATTTGCATATGTATATATGCAGATACTAACAATGCCAATCAGTATAACAGTTTAGCTAAACTTCATCAGAAGTACGAAACTTATTGTAACTGTGTGTATGTGCGTGAACTAATTTCTTTATAATGTTTCTATCTCTTCCTCATACATAAATATGCTTTGTTTTCATTTTGTTTCCTTTTTGCCCATTTCCTTTTTTACAAATTCATCTTTTTGTTGTTGTCTGGCTTTTGTCGGAATGGGAAAACTCAACAAAACAAACATGCAACAAACCATGCCGGGTTGTTGCCGTTGACCCTTTCCACCAACTATTGATGCTATTTGCCAATTTGTGTGTCATTCTTTTTTAATTCGCTTTACTTCGTTATCGGATGTGAACAAAACACAACAACTACAAACAACAAAATCGGTTAAAAATTTTATTTATAGCACAACATAAACGGAAAATTAAACCAGGTGATTTACATATTCTCGGTTGTTGTTTTTCTTTTGCATGCAATTTGTGTTCGGTCCTCTTCTGTTGAGTTCTATTTGTTTCACAATGTTATGAATTCATTATTCTTGAAACATGTATTACATTGCATAAAAAAACCAAAACATGCAGTTCTAAAATAGGGCTTGGCTGTTTACTTGTACTTTACAAGTGATATAGTGTGTTAAGGGCTAGTAATGACTGACCTTTTCGCAGGGGACTGGAATGTTTTATTGTTAATTCTTGATAGAGGAATATTCTAGTTTTCAGTTATGTACAATACTTATATATTATTTTGTGTCCAGATATCGTTTTAAATTTAAATAATGAGCTTTTTTGGTGTTAAATGTCGTCAGCACGAACCTGTAGTGTCACTGCGAAATTGAATATATATTGAAAATAGGGATAGTCCTATAATGAGTAAATCCGCATTACATCTTTAACCCACCATAAAAATAAGTTATTGATTGGACACGAATTTCTCAAATCAGTAGACATTTTGTTTCATTTCTTTGCTGACAAATTATTTAACATTTTATTTTATCCAATGAACATATAGAAGGCAGACGTATTACGAAATAACCAATATTTTGTACGTTAAAAAGATATTTTCTTTGAAAACCTTTCAAATGGTGCCATGGTAATTACCTGCATCTAAGGTTTGAAGCCGAATTAATGCGTATATCCTCTATAATTTGTTTACCCAAAAAGTAACAACATTATTGGGATGACCATTTCTGTCGCGGGGCGATATTGTTTTCAGTCAGTTATTGTAAGCAGACTTCCTCATTGTATTATTATTTTGTGATTTCCGTTTCCTAAATGCACGCGTTTGGTTGTTACTTCCGGATTAGTTAAATATTATTTCCCTCATTATTTCAGGTGATAAGGATCGTTATTCATTCCCAGCCGAGATGCCAATTTTACATGCCGAATTCACGTACTTCTATTATCCCGGAGATTTTATATTTCCTTGTAAGTTCAACACATTTACCTAATTAAAATATTCTTACAAATTCTTGGTTCATTCCATTACAGTACCCCCGTCCAAAGTATTCGTACACATCAACCCGCTACAAGTTCACTTCGATTTGTGTTCCATATTGTGGCTAAATTCCTTTGCTTTGAATCTACATGAGAGTCTGTTGCGCACCAGCATTGCGGTATCACCGACAAATTCAGCAGCTATTGGATCACCGTCCACCATCGGATCGCATGGTTCACAGGCCACTACGCTCAAGGGCTCATCAAAATTCTCACTGTATAATGAAGAACCCGAAAATGAACCTAATCTTATGTATATGGACGTTAAAGTGGAGGCCATAATGCCTCGCATTGTAATTGAATCCTCTTTGGAGACGCCCAATCAAAAGGATCGTCCGAAAATGATGCAAATACAAATATCACGGTTTGCTTTAACCAATATACGTGAAATGGGTTCTTCTCGTGCTGACCTCGCTCAAGCCTTACATTCACTGCAGGAGGGATCTCTGGTCTTCGGGACCGGCTTTCCTTCTGCCAGCGGCGACATGTGCATTGTAACCGATCGTATACTATCGCATGTGGCAGCCACTGATGTGTGCGCTTCGGCTGAAGGTCCAGCGGTGAATGCCAATGCCACACAGCGTTCTTCATCTATACCAAAATCGGCCTCCTTGCAAAACTTATCACGTTACGCTATGTGGTCTGAACCAAGAGATGTCTGGTGTATAAAACTTGATCCGGTATGGATTGATTTTCTGGGTGCCCGCTCATTGGGTGCTAATAAATCCATACCATTTGTTGATGCCGTACCCATAACGCTGTGGCTGCACTCGGGCACGGGAGCTGTGCCCTCGAATGAGTCACAAAGTAAGGCGGGTAGTCGTAAGGGCAGCGGTGACGATGGTTCGCAATCTGCAGCTTCAACAGCAAAGGGAACAGCATCTTCCGTGGAAACGAACATACACCGTTTAGATTTTGCCAACAGTAACACGAAATTGCCGCGCAATCCTTTCCTGGACAGTGAAGAAGACATACACGTAGATCGTAAATCGCAGGCATCCTCCAATAATGCTACCGAACGTACGGCAGATGTTCACGCCATCGCTCATATATCCAATTTGGTTAGCGTACAGATAGACCACTATCAGTACTTGTTCCTGTTGCGTTTGGCCGAGGAGTTTAGTGAAATGTCTACCTATTTGTCACTGGATGCTGAGAGAATTTTACAAAAGGTTTGCAAAGCTATCATCAAACGCTGGCCATTTCCTTCTTCTTCAGTCTCCGTCCCGTAGTGGAGGATATTTTGTAATTTGTTTCATTGACAATATTTTTTTTTTATTCATTTCCAGCAAAATACTAACAAATCGCTGATATTGGGTTGTGTTGTACCACAAATTGAGGTGACATTTGTTATGCCGTCTCCAACACCCGGTAAGGAATCAAGCGGTGGTGATGCTGAAAGTTTCTTACCTGATTCAGCTAGTTTGGGTGATGATTTACATATAAATAGTAAGAGTATTTTTGATTTTTAATTATGGCCCTATCTATCTTATTTTCTTTCTTTCAATACTTTTTGTGCGCGCTCCTTTAGTTTTGTGTTGTTCCCTTTCACAACACTGAATATCTTGCTTTCATTCTTTTACGTTTACATTGATTCATATTTTCACAATTTCAATCAAACAAAATCTTGATGTTGTTTTCTTAATTTATCTTCTTATTGCACCCTTCTATAAATTTTTATACTTTTCTACATATGGCATGTCGAATAAAATCGTTTTTCTTTTCCTTTACATAATGAAATAGAGAAGAAATATTTTCATCATTGATCCTTTAAGGAATTGTTTAGTTATTAATTTATTATAATTGATCGTGAGAAGACAAATAACAAGATCTGTGCAAACAAAAAAAAATGGCAACATTCCCATTTATGATAGATTTTCGAATTCTATTTGTTTTATTTTGGTGTAGAACGTGGGTTTCAGTTTTTTGGATGTTTTAAATTTAAAACTAAATATGACAAGTGAGTTTATGTCGTGAGTTCAGATAACAGAATTATTAACTGTCTTGTACGGGTATAGTGACAGAATTCTAAACGAATTCGCAAGGAGAAGAAGTGGAAAGGACTTGAAGTTGACGAAATAGAACAATCGATCACCCTAAAATTCATTTACAAAGTGTGGTGTTCTGTTGACAAAATTTGAAATTAATTTGAGAATACGAAATGTTATTTAAAATAAATGTCGTAAAATCTTGGATTTTTTGGTCTGACTGTAAAACTGGTTTTACAAATCGATCTCCTACCCAGAACTGTAAAGTTTCGTTACAGTATAACAATTAAAGATCTGACCTACACAGATAGTTACGTGTTTCCATTAATACCCATTTAAGGAATTACGTAAAACAGTCCACTAATCTTAAACCAGCAGCTAGAGTTTAAATTCGACTAATGAATTTACAGAACAGTTTTTGGATGGCGTGTATTATGTGGTGTACACCCACTGAAATATAGATGTCTAGGTGTTATATTCAGTCGTGCATTTTTTTTTGATTATTTATCTTTCTTTTTTATATAATAATCATCCTCCTTATTTGTTTTCTTCTCTCCACCTTTTTTCATACTTATTTCAATTCCTAACAAACGATATATTTTCATGGCACTGGGTAGAAATAGAAAAACATTTAGTGGTGATCAGGATGGGACACCTATTTCCAGATCACCATATGCTTACCGTAATATATACACACTAATCAATACTTATTTGCTCTTTATTTGGCGTAGTAACCAGCCAAAAACTCAGAATTGACTAAAGAAATGGCAATTATTGTTTTTCTAGGTACAAATATAACATGGCCAACACCACCCTTAGAACAAATTAAAAGCAATACATTCGGTAGCGTAGAAACACCATCACCCGTAACTAATGAAGCACCCTTTGATAGTGGTATACATTTTTCAAATCCAAATACACATGGGTAAGATTGCGGAAAATAGTATTGTGGTATATAGATAATTTTTTTTATTTGTCCTTTGCAGTTACAATGTCCAAATTCAAAGTACACCAACTATGGCCTCGTCTACGACAAGTCAGACATCTACAAAACCCGATACGGGCGTTTATACACAATCGGCTACATCATCGTCATCGAAAAGTTATCGATCGACTAGAAATTCGGCAAGTGATGCTACAAGTATAACAAAGGAAATCAATTCAGGTAATTTGAATATGCCCGAGTCCATGAATAAGATACAATTCTGTATAAACGAATTGCGTGCGGTTCTAAAACCACTTTTTTTGTATTGGATGGAATTAGAAATTGTTCTTTCAATGGATTGAGACGATAATTATGTATGTATACATAAGTCTCAATGGTTTTGTAAGAAATTGATTCCTACATAAATTCGAAAATTGTTAGACCTCCGTCGATTGAATCATGTTTATTTTGTATATGAGAATTATCTATGTCAATTGCTCATATAATTTATAATATTTCTATGCAGAATCCCGTTTTCTTTACCAAATATCTTGAACAGTAAATTTTAGACACACATTTAACCATTTTTTTTTATTATCTCTCTTTCTTTTTAATAGGTCTTTTGTCTATGAAGAAAGGTTTCTCAAGCTTTATGACCTCCATTGATTCAGCAATTACCTCGAGAGCACAAACTGATGACATGAGTGACACGTTCTCCATACAAAGTGACATTAGTTCCGATTCCGAAAATTTTGCCGTTGTTATGGGTGACGACAAGACCATGGATTGCATAGATGTCATGTTCCGTCTGAATCCCTTTACCAATGATGGCAATCTGAAAGCATCACCCGTCGAAGTGGCGAGTGAAGTGTATGAGGAGCCGATTAAAACAAATTTAAGTTCACCATCAGAGCCTTCAGAGGCCAGTACATGGCGAAGACGTGATTTGGTTTCAATGGCTACTTTTAGGTGGAATTGCATTTTAAAATCCGGCACTTAAGTGTTACCAATTCATCTCATTTTGTTCCCTATATTTTAGATTAACAACTGTTGAGGTCATACAGCAGAAGGAGGGCAATAATGCGACATTGCGTGTTCAGGTGGCAGCAATATCCTGCGATGAATGTGGCGCCATACCATGGGATGAGTTACAGGTAAGTGACGGGGTTAGGTTTTCGGTTTGGGGTTTCTTTTGTTTTCCTTTACAATTGTTTCGTTTTGAGTTTTAACAGTTTTAACAGTTTTGTTGTTTCATTTTGTTTATTTTGAATTCAAAAATAAATTCGATCTATAACAAAAGATACAGATAAATAAATTCGTTTTTATAAATGTAAATAAAAAAAACGTTATTATAAAATCCATTTTTTTAAAATGTCCATATAAAAATACATACATAAATGTTTTGCTTACTTAACGAACAATTTTGCATGTTTCAAATTACTTTTTCTCTAATACAATTCTACTCTTTATCTCTCGCCATCTTTTTCTGTGGACAAGAAAGAAAATTATCGATTGCAAATGTATCTTATTTGTTGGAAACGTATTCCGTGTCTAGTCAGGAAAATACATATGGAAACTTTTTTTTATATATTTTTTTTGTCTGAGTAACAAATATGTTAATTTTAGATATGAAATTGAATCTTTATAAGAAGAACACAATTTTCGCTAACAAATATGTTAATTTTAGATATGAAATTGAATCTTTATAAGAAGAACACAATTTTCGCTAACATGGGTCGCAAGTTTGTATGATTTCTGGTTTAATCAATTGACTCCGTCAAGGAAATCGATTTAAACTGATTATTAAATCTTATCTTATTAAATCTATGGTCTGTTAAAATTGATAAAAAAAATAATTGTGATATAGACTTTTTAAATTTCTATCAGTATTTGGATTCTATACTACTGTAATATACTTCTATAATACTGTTATTGCTAGTTTCTCAATGGTTCAATCTGCGATGTAGAAAAGTATAACACACAAATCAATTTTGTATTACTAATTAATCCATCATGGAATACAATAATGCTGCCGTAACATTGGCAATAATTTGGTCGAAGACCGTACATTTTAATAACACTGAAATTCGGGTTAACTCAAACTTTATAAAATTCTACAAAATTAAAAAAGAAAAATGGAATAATTTCGTCGTTATATGTGTATATAAACTGTTGTTTTTGTAAACATTTTTGAACTTTGTGGGTTTCTATATAATTATGGCTTACACCATGCTGAGTGCCCAATAAAGTCACGCAGAATTTTACTTAGAAAAAACTTATTCAACTTTCTTCCTTGATTTTCATCTGGAAAGACCCGTGCGGCCTTTGTTGTGTTTGAGTCAGATTGGTGCCATAGTTAATTACAAATGGGTTTTACAGTTATATTTTATTTTTTTACATTTACTGGTTTTACCTGTCATTCAGCAATCTTATGACCCTTATAAAGTCTATTAAGTATAGCGGGCATCTGTATGATGGACAGGGGGAAGAGGGAGTTGTGTTTGCCTTGAATTTGATAATGTCAAAGCAGGCAGGAACAATACTTGCTGAAAGATTATCCCACATACGAACAGTTCGGTTGAAGGACGAATTTTCTCTATAGTACGTCGTCCGGCCAATCGGCCATTTGACAATGAACGGATGATACTCCCTGGATAGCATAGTATTTCGGCTAAATGTTTTAACGTCCCTGAATAGCTTAGTATTCCTTAGTATTTCTTAACAAAAGTTTATTATATTTTGTGAATACGGCGTAAGAATTTGATTTTAATTAGTAGTGGGCTTGTATTTCTATTCATGGAATATTTTAGATATGCAATTTTCTTTCTTGTCCCACCGTCTAAAACATTATCTACTCAATTTTCTTATATTTAAAACATTTTGTAAATTTTCTTAATGCAATATATATATATATATTCTTATGTTTGATATTTTGTGTTTGTTTTTGTTTTTAATAAATCTATTTTCTCTCTTTATATATATATATATATAAATATACATGTAACGAGTATATTGCAAAACAAATCAAAAACAAATTGAATACTCAAAATTTTCAACTCAAATTATCTCTCAATGTGTGCCTCTATTTAACATCAAAATGTGTTTTTTCTTCTTCGTTTTACGTTTGTTGTGTTTCGTTTACGTTTTGCCATCACTTACAAAAAAAAAAAAATCTGAAATCCAATTGTAAAATATTTCTTATGTATACATATGATTTGTTTTTGTAACACACAACAACTATAACTACAAAAAAACAACTCCATATAAAAAAAAATCAAACAAAAACCAATACGAAAAAAAAAACAACAACTGTGCCCCCTTTCTAAACCACAAAAAATACATTTACAAGAATGCTCAACAAGCTAAAAAGGTATTAACTGAATTCTACTTTTAACTGCAACTATTATAATAATACAAATACTTCTAAAAAATTATACTACAAGTTTGTTTCTTTTAATTTGTTAAAGCCAAATTAATATTTTTCTTTTATATTCATTTGAGTTCAATTTAAATATCATTTGCTGCTTCTAAAATTTAGAATAGTTTGGTTTTTTATGCATTTTTGTAAAAGTTCTTCCACAGGAAATTTTACTTTGTAGTCTGCTTTAACAAGTTTTTTTTATTGTTTATTATGCATTTGAGGTTCAATGTTTTAGTTGAAAATTACAAGATATTAATTTATTACCAATATTAATAAATCATAAAATAGATCTCATAAATAGTAATTTATATATTTATTCAAGTTAAACTTTAGGTTAAATTTGTGAATATATTTTGATCACCTTCTTTTTTGTTATCCTTTACATGCATTTACCTTGTTTGTAAGAATTTCTTAAAGCGCATATACGCTTAACAAAATTGTAAAATTATATCAGATAAGTACGGTGTCATAATTAATGATTATACTTCAGCCATGTTTACATTTGGCAAATATTTGACACTTTTCGATTTCGCGAACAAATTGTCAAAGAAACATATTCTCGTGCGTACAAAAAAATGTTTTCCGTCAATACATACATATATGCGAAAATAGGAGGAATTTAAAAATACAAAATTAAATTTCGAAATTAAATAAAAATTTTGATATCTTGATATCCTCGAGATATTGACATTTTGATTTTCACTTAAATCTATATATTTTTTTTGATTCTTCACTTTTTGTATGATTCGTTTAACCGTTTCCCACCCTCACTGGTATCCTTATTTATAGTTTGTTAAATTGTGTTTTAGCATTTGATCGTTAGTTAAAGTTAACGCAGTTCAATTTGGATTTATTTGCCAATCATGCTTTTTTTATTATAAACTTCTTGTTTTTTTTATTTTCAATTGATTTTGTGATGCAATTCGAATTGGAGTTATTTTTATTAGTTGGTAAACAAACAGAAAAAAATGAGAGGCAATTTCATAATAATTGATTTGATTAATTAATTGACTATTTGGGTAAGATACACCAAGAACAACACGGAACATACAGTCTCCTACTACTTATTTTCCTCCTTTCTATTATACAAATTGGCTACAACTATCTCTGACACCTAATCACGCACACACACACCCTCGAAACGAACACACGTATTTAAATAAATAACAAAAAATCACCTAATTAGAATTTAGTTTATGTTTCAAAATCAATAAACAAAATTTAGATAATCTCATGCACTGTATGCTTTTTAGCTCATGGTACATTTTTAGTTATTGTTTGAATTTTGTATCGTTTTGTGTTTGCGTGTGTGTTGGTGTATGTATTATTGGAAATGTTCGTATTATAAGTATTGTAGGTGTTTCTATTAAAGACTCTTAGATATAGAAGATGCACAAAATCGATAATACAAGGCTTAAAAAAAGTTTAATTTTAAATTTGTAAGAATATCTTTTTGGGTTATACATATAATTTGAATTATACTTAATTGCAAGAAAGATTTAAGTTAAAAAAATACTACATATCTCTTATTTCGTGTTAAAAACGACTGAGTGTTATATGCTTATTTAGTTAGCAGAAACCCTACTCTGATTTCCATCGCGAATTGATTTTATCGATTTTGAGGAGAACTAATCTTTTTAAATCCGCAAGTTCTTCAAGTTAAGTTCGAGTTATTTTTCCGTAGTATAAAATACGGACATTCGTTGGACTTAAACTCATCTTTTCTGTCAATGGGAATTTTCGGCGGCTATATTAACAAGCAAAACTGTCGCATCTGGAGAGTATGCATCCTCAGAGAGTGACAGTTTGGCGAGGACTTTTGAAGTGGTGGCATGGTTGGCTCAATATGCTGCTGGAAACGTTATTTGGTTAGCGGTGAGCGATACAGAAGTATAATAAATCAATTTTTGTGGTCGGAGATTAATGAAATGGAATTTTGGCACCATAAGGATCATATTTAATATATATAATGGTAGCGCATTCAGTTGCCGCCAGTTAATGCCTTAGGTGGCAGCTTCTTTCTAATACTTTGTCACCATGTGTGGGCCAGTCGACCCTGCTCCTTTGCGAATTCCACTCCATCACCATCAGGCTTTTAAATAGTCTAACAGACCAGAGGGGTACATTTTTCTGCTGTATTTTCAATTCAATTCAGATTTCAAAACCAGATTTCGTTAATAGAAGTACCAGGTAGAAAGTAAAAACTTTTTGTTTGTAATAATTGTATTTATTCGTGTATTTGTCTATATGTACATATCTATGTAGTTGTTATTTTTTGCCATTAGACCAGTAGTAGAACTTATCACCAGTATCCATTTTTACTTATATTTTCAATTGTAATTTTGTATTTAATTTGTGTTGTCTAAGTTGTTTTTGCTTTGCTTATGGCTTTAAATGTGTCATGTAGTCGAATATTCTCACAATAAACGCCATTATTTGAATCCATTGATAAATATATACCTGTTTCTCTTGCTCTTTTCCGTTTCTCTCCTCCTTTTTTGTCAAATTTATGTTATACTGTTTGTCTGAGAACAGAACAAATTTGGTGCCCGCTGTAAAGCCTGGAATTTAGCACCTTATAATCCGGAAGCACCGCCTTGCATACGCCTACGTTTGGAGGAGACTTTGAAGGTACCCAAGGGAATGGCCGTCAATGTCAATGAGTCGAAGAACGCCCAAAGGTAGGTTTGAGCAGCAAGTCTTGACAACGATTGATTGATTTTGATTTTTTGTTCCTAGTGCGGTTTCTCATAATGCTGATATTCGAGTCAGTGACATTTCTTTGGATTTGTCCATGAGCACGGTTATTGGTCTGGCGGATTTGGCTGAAGATGAAGTTATTGCCTCAAATCCTTTGCCAGTGAATGTAAGTACGACAATTAAACTAATATACCCATTGAGAGGCGTTGTATGTTACAATAATTTCAAATGGTTTATAATCCCAGCAGGAAAAGTGGGAATTTAATAAATTTAGAATTAATTATATAATTCATTATACAAATTACAGTATAACATATTCCAAAGAATCGACCGGGTAATGCCACTTGATTTTGTTGGTATTGTTTCGTCGTGTGACGATTATTATTATGATATTACAATTATTATTACAATATTATTAATATTATAATAATATAATATTATTATTATTATAATAATATAATATTATTATTATTATAATAAAAATCTTTGTACGCGATATTCCTGCATGCGCATTGATATGCCAATCAGCTGGCCACAAATCAATTAAAAAGAGTAATACAATTCATTCTAAAACCATTGTCAAATAATGCATTCTTTGGACACATTAAAAGAATTATTCTTTTCCTATGACTTCTCCCGTGTTACGGATAATGTATTCTGGAATCACAATATTGTACAAGGTATGTATTACCTTGTCGATTCCTATCGATTTCATTTAGCCTGCTGGGATACTAATGTTAATACTAATATTAATACTCATACTAATATTAATACTAATAGTAATACCAATAATAATACTAATACTAATACTAACACTAATACCAATCTTAATACTCATACTAATATTAATACTAACACTAATACCAATATTAATACTCATACTAATATTAATACTAACACTAATACCAATATTAATACTCATACTAATACTAACACTAATACCAATCTTAATACTCATACTAATATTAATACTAACACTAATACCAATATTAATACTCATACTAATATTAATACTAGTACTAATATTAATACTAATACTAACACTAATACCAATGATAATACTAATACTTAGTATAAGTACTAATACTACTTGGCCAATTTTACTAGCAACCAAAAGTTTGTGCAATCACATAATTGTCCAAAAAAAGTGTGTGGAACCAAATGACAATCCCCTGAGAGTTGTATGCTACTCTCATTTTCACAGGATTTTTGTGTACCCGAGATGTACTCTGGAAATGTACTTTTGGCCATTAATCTGTAAAGGCTAATGTTATACAAACTGTGTGTGGTTATAATTACAGTATTTTGAAGGCAGAATGCAATCAAGCGCAAAAAAGTTGGAAATTCGAAAGAAAAAATTTCACCAAAAAAAAAAGCAAAGGGGTTAACCCATTGAAATTTTAGATTTTTTTGAAAAAATAGATTTTGTTGAAAATTTGCACATGGATAGCGGACATTAACGTGAACCAGACGATGTATCCATTTTTTAGATCGACCCAATAGTATGGGAGAAAACGGGTATTCTCAAAATTAGAGATTCGAAAGTCCCTTGAAACTGCTTGGACAATTTCTCAGCCACCAAATGTTTGTGCAATCAAATACTTGTGCAAACAAATGTGTGTGCAACCCAATGTATGTGCAACCAAATGACAATCCCCTGAGAGTTGTATGCTACTCTCATTTTCACAGGATTTTTTGTGTACCCGAGATGTACTCTTGAAATGTACTTTTGGCCATTAATCTGTAAAGGCTAATGTTATACAAACTGTGTGTGGTAATAATTACAGTATTTTGAAGGCAGAATGCAATCAAGCGCAAAAAAGTTGGAAATTCGAAAGAAAAAATTTCACCAAAAAAAAAAGCAAAGGGGTTAACCCATTGAAATTTTAGATTTTTTTGAAAAAATAGATTTTGTTGAAAATTTGCACATGGATAGCGGACATTAACGTGAACCAGACGATGTATCCATTTTTTAGATCGACCCAATAGTATGGGAGAAAACGGGTATTCTCAAAATTAGAGATTCGAAAGTCTCTTGAAACTGTTTGGACAATTTCTCAGCCACCAAATGTTTGTGCAATCAAATACTTGTGCAAACAAATGTGTGTGCAACCCAATGTATGTGCAACCAAATGACAATCCCCTTAGAGTTGTATGCTACTCTCATTTTCACAGGATTTTTTGTGTACCCGAGATGTACTCTCGAAATGTACTTTTGGCCATTAATCTGTAAAGGCTAATGTTATACAAACTGTGTGTGGTTATAATTACAGTATTTTGAAGGCAGAATGCAACCAAGTGCAAAAAAGTTGGAAATTCGAAAAAAAAAAAATTCACCAACAAAAAAAGCAAAGGGGTTAACCCATTGAAATTTTAGATTTTTTTGAAAAAATAGATTTTGTTGAAAATTTGCACATGGATAGCGGACACTAACGTGAACCAGACGATGTATCCATTTTTTAGATCGACCCAATAGTATGGGAGAAAACGGGTATTCTCAAAATTAGAGATTCGAAAGTCCCTTGAAACTGCTTGGACAATTTCTCAGCCACCAAATGTTTGTGCAATCAAATACTTGTGCAAACAAATGTGTGTGCAACCCAATGTATGTGCAACCAAATGACAATCCCCTGAGAGTTGTATGCTACTCTCATTTTCACAGGATTTTTTGTGTACCCGAGATGTACTCTCGAAATGTACTTTTGGCCATTAATCTGTAAAGGCTAATGTTATACAAACTGTGTGTGGTTATAATTACAGTATTTTGAAGGCAGAATGCAACCAAGTGCAAAAAAGTTGGAAATTCGAAAAAAAAAAAATTTCACCAAAAAAAAAGCAAAGGGGTTAACCCATCGAAATTTTAGATTTTTTTGAAAAAAATAGATTTTGTTAAAAATTTGCACATGGATAGCGGACATTAACGTGAAACAGATGATGTATCCATTTTTTAGATCGACCCAGTAGTATGGGAGAAAACGGGTATTCTCAAAATTAGAGATTCGAAAGTCCCTTGAAACTGCTTGGACAATTTCTCAGCCACCAAATGTTTGTGCAATCAAATACTTGTGCAAACAAATGTGTGTGTAACCCAATGTATGTGCAACCAAATGACAACCCCCTGAGAGTTGTATGCTACTCTCATTTTCACAGGATTTTTTGTGTACCCGAGATGTACTCTCGAAATGTACTTTTGGCCATTAATATGTAAAGGCTAATGTTATACAAACTGTGTGTGGTTATAATTACAGTATTTTGAAGGTAGAATGCAACCAAGTGCAAAAAAGTTGGAAATTCGAAAAAAAAAAATTTCACCAAAAAAAAAGCAAACCATCGAAATTTTAGATTTTTTTGAAAAAATAGATTTTGTTGAAAATTTGCACATGGAGAGCGGACATTAACGTGAACCAGACGATGTATCCATTTTTTAGATCGACCCAATAGTATGGGAGAAAACGGGTATTCTCAAAATTAGAGATTCGAAAGTCCCTTGAAACTGCTTGGACAATTTCTCAGCCACCAAATGTTTGTGCAATCAAATACTTGTGCAAACAAATGTGTGTGCAACCCAATGTATGTGCAACCAAATGACAATCCCCTGAGAGTTGTATGCTACTCTCATTTTCACAGGATTTTTTGTGTACCCGAGATGTACTCTCGAAATGTACTTTTTGGACATTAATCTGTAAAGGCTAATGTTATACAAACTGTGTGTGGTTATAATTACAGTATTTTGAAGGCAGAATGCAACCAAGTGCAAAAAAGTTGGAAATTCGAAAAAAAAAATTTCACCAAAAAAAAAAGCAAAGGGGTTAACCCATTGAAATTTTAGATTTTTTTGAAAAAATAGATTTTGTTGAAAATTTGCACATGGATAGCGGACATTAACGTGAACCAGACGATGTATCCATTTTTTAGATCGAACCAATAGTTTGGGAGAAAATGGGTATTCTCGAAATTAGAGATTCGAAAGTCCATTGAAACTGCTTGGACAATTTCTCAGCCACCAAATGTTTGTGCAATCAAATACTTGTGCAAACAAATGTGTGTGCAACCAAATGACAATCCCCTGAGAGTTGTATGCTACTCTCATTTTCACAGGATTTTTTGTGTACCCGAGATGTACTCTCGAAATGTACTTTTGGCCATTAATCTGTAAAGGCTAATGTTATACAAACTGTGTGTGGTTATAATTACAGTATTTTGAAGGTAGAATGCAACCAAGTGCAAAAAAGTTGGAAATTCGAAAAAAAAAATTTCACCAAAAAAAAAGCAAAGGGGTTAACCCATCGAAATTTTAGATTTTTTTGAAAAAATAGATTTTGTTGAAAATTTGCACATGGATAGCGGACATTAACGTGAACCATACGATGTATCCATTTTTTAGATCGACCCAATAGTATGGGAGAAAACGGGTATTCTCGAAATTAGAGATTCGAAAGTCCCTTGAAACTGCTTGGACAATTTCTCAGCCACCAAATGTTTGTGCAATCAAATACTTGTGCAAACAAATGTGTGTGTAACCCAATGTATGTGCAACCAAATGACAACCCCCTGAGAGTTGTATGCTACTCTCATTTTCACAGGATTTTTTGTGTACCCGAGATGTACTCTCGAAATGTACTTTTTGGACATTAATCTGTAAAGGCTAATGTTATACAAACTGTGTGTGGTTATAATTACAGTATTTTGAAGGCAGAATGCAACCAAGTGCAAAAAAGTTGGAAATTCGAAAAAAAAAATTTCACCAAAAAAAAAAGCAAAGGGGTTAACCCATCGAAATTTTAGATTTTTTTGAAAAAATAGATTTTGTTGAAAATTTGCACATGGATAGCGGACATTAACGTGAACCAGACGATGTATCCATTTTTTAGATCGACCCAATAGTATGGGAGAAAACGGGTATTCTCAAAATTAGAGATTCGAAAGTCCCTTGAAACTGCTTGGACAATTTCTCAGCCACCAAATGTTTGTGCAATCAAATACTTGTGCAAACAAATGTGTGTGCAACCCAATGTATGTGCAACCAAATGACAATCCCCTGAGAGTTGTATGCTACTCTCATTTTCACAGGATTTTTTGTGTACCCGAGATGTACTCTTGAAATGTACTTTTGGCCATTAATCTGTAAAGGCTAATGTTATACAAACTGTGTGTGGTTATAATTACAGTATTTTGAAGGTAGAATGCAACCAAGTCAAAAAAATTGGAAATTCGAAAAAAAAAAATTTTACCAAAAAAAAAGCAAAGGGGTTAACCCATCGAAATTTTAGATTTTTTTGAAAAAAATAGATTTTGTTGAAAATTTGCACATGGATAGCGGACATTAACGTGAACCAGACGATGTATCCATTTTTTAGATCGACCCAATAGTATGGGAGAAAACGGGTATTCTCAAAATTAGAGATTCGAAAGTCCCTTGAAACTGCTTGGACAATTTCTCAGCCACCAAATGTTTGTGCAATCAAATACTTGTGCAAACAAATGTGTGTGTAACCCAATGTATGTGCAACCAAATGACAATCCCCTGAGAGTTGTATGCTACTCTCATTTTCACAGAATTTTTTGTGTACCCGAGATGTACTCTCGAAATGTACTTTTGGCCATTAATCTGTAAAGGCTAATGTTATACAAACTGTGTGTGGTAATAATTACAGTATTTTGAAGGCAGAATGCAACCAAGTGCAAAAAAGTTGGAAATTCGAAAAAAAAAATTTGGACCAAAAAAAAAGCAAAGGGGTTAATCCATTGAAATTTTAGATTTTTTTGAAAAAATAGATTTTGTTGAAAATTTGCACATGGATAGCGGACATTAACGTGAACCAGACGATGTATCCATTTTTTAGATCGACCCAATAGTATGGGAGAAAACGGGTATTCTCAAAATTAGAGATTCGAAAGTCCCTTGAAACTGCTTGGACAATTTCTCAGCCACCAAATGTTTGTGCAATCAAATACTTGTGCAAACAAATGTGTGTGTAACCCAATGTATGTGCAACCAAATGACAATCCCCTGAGAGTTGTATGCTACTCTCATTTTCACAGGATTTTTTGTGTACCCAAGATGTACTCTCGAAATGTACTTTTGGCCATTAATCTGTAAAGGCTAATGTTATACAAACTGTGTGTGGTAATAATTACAGTATTTTGAAGGCAGAATGCAACCAAGAGCAAACAAGTGGGAAATTCGAAAAAAAAAATTTCACCAAAAAAAAAAGCAAAGGGGTTAACCCATTGAAATTTTAGATTTTTTTTGAAAAAATAGATTTTGTTGAAAATTTGCACATGGATAGCGGACATTAACGTGAACCAGACGATGTATCCATTTTTTAGATCGAACCAATAGTTTGGGAGAAAATGGGTATTCTCAAAATTAGAGATTCGAAAGTCGCTTGAAACTGCTTGGACAATTTCTCAGGCACCAAATGTTTGTGCAATCAAATACTTGTGCAAACAAATGTGTGTGCAACCCAATGTATGTGCAACCAAATGACAATCCCCTGAGAGTTGTATGCTACTCTCATTTTCACAGGATTTTTTGTGTACCCGAGATGTACTCTTGAAATGTACTTTTGGCCATTAATCTGTAAAGGCTAATGTTATACAAACTGTGTGTGGTAATAATTACAGTATTTTGAAGGCAGAATGCAACCAAGTGCAAAAAAGTTGGAAATTCGAAAAAAAAATATTTCACCAAAAAAAAAGCAAAGGGGTTAACCCATTGAAATTTTAGATTTTTTTGAAAAAATAGATTTTGTTGAAAATTTGCACATGGATAGCGGACATTAACGTGAACCAGACGATGTATCCATTTTTTTAGATCGACCCAATAGTATGGGAGAAAACGGGTATTCTCAAAAATTAGAGATTCGAAAGTCCCTTGAAACTGCTTGGACAATTTCTCAGCCACCAAATGTTTGTGCAATCAAATACTTGTGCAAACAAATGTGTGTGCAACCAAATGACAATCCCCTGAGAGTTGTATGCTACTCTCATTTTCACAGGATTTTTTGTGTACCCGAGATGTACTCTCGAAATGTACTTTTGGCCATTAATCTGTAAAGGCTAATGTTATACAAACTGTGTGTTGTTATAATTACAGTATTTTGAAGGCAGAATGCAACCAAGTGCAAAAAAGTTGGAAATTCGAAAAAAAAAATTTCACCAAAAAAAAAAGCAAAGGGGTTAACCCATTGAAATTTTAGATTTTTTTGAAAAAATAGATTTTGTTGAAAATTTGCACATGGATAGCGGACATTAACGTGAACCAGACGATGTATCCATTTTTTTAGATCGAACCAATAGTTTGGGAGAAAATGGGTATTCTCGAAATTAGAGATTCGAAAGTCCATTGAAACTGCTTGGACAATTTCTCAGCCACCAAATGTTTGTGCAATCAAATACTTGTGCAAACAAATGTGTGTGCAACCCAATGTATGTGCAACCAAATGACAATCCCCTGAGAGTTGTATGCTACTCTCATTTTCACAGGATTTTTTGTGTACCCGAGATGTACTCTTGAAATGTACTTTTGGCCATTAATCTGTAAAGGCTAATGTTATACAAACTGTGTGTGGTAATAATTACAGTATTTTGAAGGCAGAATGCAACCAAGTGCAAAAAAGTTGGAAATTCGAAAAAAAAATATTTCACCAAAAAAAAAGCAAAGGGGTTAACCCATTGAAATTTTAGATTTTTTTGAAAAAATAGATTTTGTTGAAAATTTGCACATGGATAGCGGACATTAACGTGAACCAGACGATGTATCCATTTTTTTAGATCGAACCAATAGTTTGGGAGAAAATGGGTATTCTCGAAATTAGAGATTCGAAAGTCCCTTGAAACTGCTTGGACAATTTCTCAGCCACCAAATGTTTGTGCAATCAAATACTTGTGCAACCCAATGTATGTGCAACCAAATGACAATCCCCTGAGAGTTGTATGCTACTCTCATTTTCACAGGATTTTTTGTGTACCCAAGATGTACTCTCGAAATGTACTTTTGGCCATTAATCTGTAAAGGCTAATGTTATACAAACTGTGTGTGGTTATAATTACAGTATTTTGAAGGTAGAATGCAACCAAGTGCAAAAAAGTTGGAAATTCGAAAAAAAAAAATTTCACCAAAAAAAAAGCAAAGGGGTTAACCCATCGAAATTTTAGATTTTTTTGAAAAAATAGATTTTGTTGAAAATTTGCACATGGATAGCGGACATTAACGTGAACCAGACGATGTATCCATTTTTTAGATCGACCCAATAGTATGGGAGAAAACGGGTATTCTCAAAATTAGAGATTCGAAAGTCCCTTGAAACTGCTTGGTCAATTTCTCAGCCACCAAATGTTTGTGCAATCAAATACTTGTGCAAACAAATGTGTGTGCAACCCAATGTATGTGCAACCAAATGACAACCCCCTGAGAGTTGTATGCTACTCTCATTTTCACAGGATTTTTTGTGTACCCGAGGTGCGTTCTCAAAATGTACTTTTGGCCATTAATCTGTAAAGGCTAATGTTATACAAACTATAGCTTCGTTTTCATTATGTCAAATTCAATGGCAAATGTAGTCAGTTAGGTGAAAACGGGTAGACTCTCATTTTCACAAAAAAATTTTGACCAAAAAAAAAAGCAAAGGGGTTACAGCAACATAGTATTCGTCACAGTTGTGAATTCGTCATAATTTTCATTTTTTGGTCCAGCCAGGAAATAAAGTGTATATGTTGTGCCTGTTAAACTTAAAAATTTTGTTAAATTACTAGAAATTTAAATGTTAATAGATACTGTGGTGGGAAAGTCTGGTACTCCACGTGGTCTAGTCCGCAAGTAGATCAGTCTCATTCTGTTACTGTTCTTCTGGAGGCTGACTGTCCGCTTTCAATCCAATAAAATCTGCGATAAGAGTCATGGCAGGGCTGGAATTTATGTAACATTTGGTCGCGATAAACTTAAGACCAGAATTGATAACAATTTACTCCCATCTGCAAAATATCTACAAACATATTATTGTGCTTCGTTTCAGGTTTCATTGGAAAATGTACGCATTAATTTAATTGAAGATCGTCCACCTGTCAACATTACCTCGCCCGGACCAGTGCCCATTAATTTGGCCATTGGACGTATGCATGTGAAACGTGATAAAAGTGGTATACTACACATACAACCTATAGGTACGATTATTTAAATGCTTTGTCTTTCTTATCAGTCATGCTGACCATATTTTCTTTTTTCTTTACAGAAACAAACCTCAACGGTCCCGGTTCTGTTAACTATCCACTTACCTCAGCTTTATTCAAAACACCTGAACCAACACCGCGCGAAAGAGAACGTGATCGTGAATTGTTATCGCTGCAGCTGATAATGCAACAAATTAAATTGGATAATGATAATTTACGAAAGCAATTGTTGCATGCTAAGGAAAATTCCGAACTTTATAGGTTTGTGTATATAAAGTTAGACTTACTTTACATGTAATGTGTACGTGCTTCTGAATGTCAGCCCCGTGATTTAGAACACCCAATTCTCAGGAATATTTTCGTTTTTATATCAGTATGTCACACGGTCGTTCGCCTCGGTTCTGAAATTAGAATAGGTTTTGAATCCGCAAATACTCTGTACTATGTTTATATTAGGCGTATCTTAGTTTTTTTTTGGAGGCTTAACTTACTTCTCGTCAGATCATATCGATAACATTTTTCATGTTGATGAAATCGATGGAGTTATATTGAAGCAGTACATCACATTATATATAAATATGTGGACATGAAGAAGCTTACCTCGCAATGTGTGCCGATATGAAACATACATGACCATACGCGCAGCCGCTTGGCCATTTCACAAGAATCTTTGGCGGTATTCAATCGTTATTCTCATGTCTCATGTCATGTCATCAAAAGGAATTTTGGCTTTATGCGGTGTCATTCACATTGATTGCCTAGAAAAGGGTAAAAGGATCATCTATAAATATTATTAAATTTATCTATAAATATTATTTGGAAAGATGGGGGAAGAAGAACACTGTGCTCTGTTTTGAGAGTTCATGGTGTGAATATAAATTCCAATAAAATACAAATTTGGAATAGATTCACATCATCCTAAATAAGTTAGAAACTGAGTGCTCTGAGATAGTTAATATTTTCCTAAATTACCTTAATATTCTGTCAAGTCACTTGCCACCATCTAAATATATTTAACTCAACTACTTTTACAATTTCAGACAAAAATCCAAACAAGAAAATGACGTATTACGTTCCTATTTAAAAGCTGCTCAAGATGATATTTCTATTTTGCTAGAAGAGAAAAAAGCTTTAGTCGATACTATACGTTCACTACAGGTAAGTCGAATTGTTTCTGTTACAATCTGTAAATATGTGTATGTTCTATTTTCCATTTTTCAAATTTCCTTTCCGCTTTCGGTTTTTGTGTGTGTCGTTGCCGTTTTGAACACTACTTCTTCTCCTACAAACACTGAATTTATTTTCAAACTATTTAATATTTTGCGTTAACGTTTATTTTTTTTTTTTATAATAAAAAAAAAACAACTCTAAGATATATACACATGACACAAATGCAAGGAATAAAGGTTCGATGTTCTTTGGTTTTAAATACAGAAAAAAAACACAGTATTGCTATTTTTAAGTTGTTGCTATTCACAAAACCATCTTTACCATCTTTCATAAATTTTATAAACATTTTAGACTAGAGAGCAGGTTTTATATAAAGTTATAAAAAAAAATACAGAATATAAAAGAAGTTTTTGAAACAAGCAATTGAAATCAAATATTTGTTAGATTTGTTGGAACTGTGTAAGACTTTCGATATTATATATTCGTGTGTTTCATGATATTTGCTGTGCAACATGCGAAAAGCCCTTTGGAGACAATTCCGCCGGCTCTAATTCGAAGAATGCTTAATGGACATCTAATAGCACAACGTATTTCTGGTAGAAGTATGATTTTTCTATGTCACTTATAAAACCATGTAGACCATGTATTTTTTTATTAATCCAGCACATGGACTATATAGTTTTACCTGTGTGTTATAGAGTTCCACCAGTTTTTTTGGTTGGCCGAAGTCAAATAATTTTTATGTTAATAATTAAAACCACTTACTTTTTGGTTGAGATCATAGACATTGAATAGGACATTAAATAGGTAGAAAACAATTCATTTATCAATACTCTTGTCTTTAAAAAATCATAATAAAACAAACAAATTTACTGAAAAGCTGTTCACTAGCAACACAACTAGGTGGTGCACTCAAATATTTCATAGCTGTTTTTTGTTTGTTTTCATGTCACTCGAGAAATAGAAAATAGACAAGACTGCCAAAGGCTGTGTCAAAACAAAACAAAATAAAACAGCGTTGTATTTCACGGCTAGCGATTAAACACAATTAAAATCGACAGTAATTGACGACTTTACATGCAAAAATCGTATAAATTTGTATAAATTATTTGATTCCTAAAAACAATTTTTTGTTTCACCGAAGGCAGTATGTATTAAATTCTGGCGACTTTACTAGTAAACTTATCTAGCAAAGCATTAGCCGTAAGAAGCCGGCTTTAAACAGTAGTAGATTGTAGAGAAGGTTCCCGTCTGTTCCTTCAGGGAATGTTAAGGGCACTAAGTAAGTAGATCATTAAAATCGATGAAGGACTTCCGCTTTTTATTTACAATTTAGTGAAGGCCCCTTCTAGTAACTCCATGACAAAAGTATTCTGGTTATGTTTGATTAACAAATAAAGCGGAATTGTTCTTTTGAGACTTTTCTGATGGAGTATTCTGAGACATATTCATATTCTTTTTCCTTTTATCAGTTGTTAGACCCAAGAATTTAAATGCATTTCTATTTGCATTTTAAATCTAGTAGTATCAAGCATTTTACAAGTGTCATATTGTTGGAGTATATACATGCACTTTTCATTTAAACATTTCTCACCCTTTCACCACAATCTACTTTTCAACACTGTACTGTAGTATTAAATATTTGATAGTTACTATATTTCAAGTCCATTTAGGTATAGCAAATTATGATTAACTAATTAATTTTTTGTTTTATTTTCTTCTGTTCTTTCCGAACAATCGCAGCTCCAGGTGACATCTATGAATATGAATAAGAAAAATGACGGCAACAACAGGTAGCACAACTGCATGGATTGCATACAGTGTTGCGGTGAAAATAATAACCCTTAAACGGCAACAAAACGAAATCAAAACACCAAACAAACCATATTGGACTTATTCTTCTCAATCACATCACGTTCTTTTTCATATACATTCTCTATAACGATATACAAATTAATCGCATCCTAAATGTATCACATTTTAATCAATGAAGGAAAGAAAAAAACATGACTTTTGTAAATATTTAAGTTGTAAAAAAAAGAAATTTATAAAACTACTATTGTATTATTTTTTATTTATTAATAATTGTTGGTTTCGTTGTTAATATTTTCATATTTGTTGAAACTTATTAGAATTATTATTTTATAGCAAAGCAAGAGCGCAAGAAGACGAAGAGAAATATTATGTTGTTTAATAAGACTGAAACTGTTTAAAACTAAAACAAACAAATGATAAATACCGAAGAAAATCAAAACTGTGTATTCTTCTTTTCCAAAAAAAAACCTTTCCTAATTTATCTATGTGTGCAAAAATTAAACAATACTTTATTATTATTAATCAAGCTTTAATTAACATTTTTAAGTAAATCAACTATAGGCACACACACCTCCATAATGTAAATGTTATTGTACTATTTTAAAACAACATAAAAATCAAACAACCAAAAAAAAAAAACTAAAACTGTAACATTCGTTCGTAGTCGTCTTCAAAATACAAAAATAAAACATTCAAACGCATTGTTGTGATTCATAATTCATATCAAAATTAATCTACAAAACAAAAACATTAGGGTTAATAATTACCGGGGAAAAAACAAGAAAATCTGTTATGAAAATAAATTGCTTTAATATTTTGATAATTAAAAAAAACTTTGACGAGATAGAAAATATGTATATGTACGTACTACTATATTCACAAATTATAATGAACGTGCTTATGTTTGTAAAAATGTGTATTCAAATCTTTGGATTTTATTCAGTCAACGGTTATTTCGAGAAAATTATTGCAATCCAGGCCACATATGACAAATATTCACTAAACACGGTCAAAAACGTCTATAAATGAATTTTTAATTACTTTTGAATCAGAATTCTGACATAATTATTTCCCATCCAATCTATTATTTAGATCTTAGTTAGGTATGCTATGGAATTTAATATAAATGAGTAGGATCATATCGTCCCCTCAATAAAACAATAGTGTATACTATATGGAGTATATACACTATATATATTACTAAGAATGGCCAAAAGTGCTAAGCATCGCAATAGTCACTTAGGCATTTAACCACTGAAATCAGACCCTTTAACCATTACAAAAGACTGTTAGCGATGACCGCTTGTAGGCGGTCTTAGTGGTTAAAGGGTTAAGATCATAAGGCCGTCCGTAGACGGTCTTTGTGGTTAAAGGGTTAAGACCATAAGTACATGTATTTCCAGGTATTTAACATTCCATGAAGGAATGTTTCCTGTTGGAACTTTTCTCAAAGCGATGAGCAGTGCTCAGGATTTGTCTTTTGACCAAATCAGGGTCATGACTTTCTGCTGATATATTCATTAAGGTGGCCCTTGATTATACAGACAGGAAAAAAGTATTCAAATTTAAGGTAAATATGGAAATAGCAGAAAAACCAAGAAGTGTTGAATGCTTTTGCCCAGTCCAGAAGAGTGAAAGAAAATGGTTGCCAACAAAGTAGCCTGAGGAAGCTGTAGTGAATCTACAGCGAAAAGGCTGCTTTATTAAGTCGGAAGTAACCTCTCAAACATTTAATTGATTACTTCGATTTGGTCAATCACTTTTCATCTGGTAATTTCAGTAGTCTTCTTTTTAGATTTTATTTAGTTTCTTCATCACTCGAAGCGGAATCAGAAATAAAAAACATTTTCCTACAAAAATACCAAAAAAATAAACCGACGCAATCGCTTGAGATGACAATTTGTATATTCAAATTATTGATAAACAGTCAACGTCGTCTCAAACTGATTCGAATTACCATGATCGGATTGAATTTATGTCGACGTCGACAATAAGTGACGTTGTTATAGATCATTTTCATCTGAAAAGTATGGGATTATTTTAATTCACAAACACTTTGGTAAATTATCTTACAAAGCGGGTACTTCAGTCGAGTATGGTGACCATTTAGCTGCTATTATTCTACGATTGCTGGCTACTTATTCAGCGGAACCCTTAACATGTAAAGCAACTCACAGACATACAGGATTCCATGCTCCTTACTTACTTCCTACACAACTGATTCATTTAGAAATTACATTTAAAATGTTTAATTTTTTAGGGATGCTTGCCAATTCTTTAAACAAAATTGTAAGGAAAGTTTTGATATTGGATATTCCTGCCAGCAGTACAAATTACTTTTCGAGGCAAAGTCATTCACTTGGCAAACATTTTGACAAGTTAAAGATGGGCATGTCTTCCAGTACGACTACATCTAGTCCCTTATAATGACTCTATCCGATGGAAAACTAAACTTCATGGACGTTTGAAGTCGGTCAACAATGATTGTAGTTAATGATATCAAATTGTAGACAATTTCTGTGTTCAAACTTTGTTTGATTGATACCCCAACATTTCCTATATTATTACAGTGGATACAACTTGAATCAAAAGCAAATATAACACGAAATCAAAAGTTTCAACACTTCCAGCCCATTATAAATACAAATAGTACGAGAATAATAATTTTCCAATAATAAATATATGTGTATAATCAGTTCTTGAGCATATTAATTAAAAAACAAAACAATAGCTATATAAATAAATCGTTTCCCAACAATATAAAATGCATATAAAGAAAGAATTATAATATTTATAAAATTCGTAGTTAGGTTTAAACAAAAAAGAAATTGTAAAAATTACTATTAACAATTGAGAAAGCCATTGGGAAATATTTAAATCTAATTCTAAAAAATATATTTAGTAACCAAATAAAGCCATATTTACATAAATATATAAAATGAAACAGTCATTACTTTTTTTCAAAAATAAAACACTCCAAGTCTTTAAAACAAAATCTTATTTAGAGCGAACATTTTTTTAAAAATAATAACATTTTATTGCAAAAAAAAACTCATAAAAATGAACCCATAAAAAACAGATTTTAAATTTTTTATTAACAAAAATATCTTTGTTCCGGCCCACCCTAAAAATGGGTGGAGGGAGGATAAATATCTCAAAAGAACCCGTATATACAATTTATGAGAAAATAAAACAAAAACGTTTAATTGTTGTTGCCCTATATAATGAATGAAAAGAAAATAAAAAAATATTACAAACAAAAAAAAAACAAAATTTAGGTATTTATTGAAATTATTAAATGTGTATTTACTAAACGGAAATATTGAAGAAAAAGTGAAAAATAAAACTATTAATTATTATTAATAAAACCAGTAAAAACATCAAGTCTTCTTATTTAAAATCGTCTATATATTTGTTCTATTCATTTTCTTCATATTCATTTCAACAATTTTTCTAATCTCTACTTAAGGCCAATTGTACTAGAGGCAAAACTTTAATCGATGACAAATCCGCCAAAATCGCTTCAATGCTATCCAAAGAATTGACCTGCATAAGACTTTCCTTGCGAAAGGATAGAATGATTATGGCAAATATTGAAAGGATTTCCAAACTATCAAAACCGAGAATCTGTAAATGTATAGGAATTAGCAAAATTGCAGTCGAAAGGTTTATCTTAAAAAATATGTGCCGTGTTTTAGTTAGCCAACTATTCGGCTATTTTTGTGTTGTTTGTTGTAAGAAGAAACAAGAACATAAATCTTCATACACACAAAATTAGCGGACAAGTTAACTGAATGTTTAAAGTGTGTTCAAAAACGTGGACAACATATTTATTTTTACCAGATCCCATAACACCAGCAACTGATCAGGTGGCAGATGACCACTAAATGCTCTCATCAACCATTTGAAAACCACACGGATTCTAAGGAGGAATTTTAAAAAAAATTATAAAAATTGAACCAGAAGACTTTTAGATTTAATTTCCAATATCGAACTAGTACCAAATGTGAACACAAATTAACACTCTTTTTTTAGTGTTTAACACTGCTACTATGTTAGGGTCTTTTGATGACCCAAATCTTATTCAACATTATCGTATTTCTAACTGGTGGAATATATTGGAAAGTTCTTACTACTCAGTGCATCTATTGGGGAAATATATTGAATTCAATGAATTGAATTAAATTTTTGAAATGTAAAATTTTGTATTTTGTCAGTAAAAAAATGTGGGGTCAAAATATGACCCGGAACACAGCATGTGTATTTTTTTTCTAACATAGTAGCAGGGTTAAACCATCTTCTATTAAATGTTCACTGAAAACTTACGGTTGTATTTGTAATTCGCGAAAATGTGACCATAGTTGGGGCTCATGGGTTTGCAAGAGTTTCTCGAAGAGCAGACATATGCTAACAATACCCTGGAATTAGTTTAAAAAAAACATGAAAGAAATTATTGACCAGTTCCTTTTTCAGGCAAAAGCAGTAAAAGTTACAAAAATAAGCTAAAGTAACATTTTCAAAAATATTCATACCTAGAACACAGTATATATTTATCCTATCCTAGTACAGGATGGTACTACAAATAAGGAATACGCTCTTGTCACATATGAGTACGTCACAGACGAATGATATACATTTAGATAGTGTATATCTCCATCTCATTGAGACATAAGGAGACTCGTATAAATAATTCTGAACATTGTCCTGAGAGGGCATCGAAAGACTCCTACAAGTTAGTCAGAATGTTGGCCATTCATCTTACCTTAAAAGAGTGTACAAGCCCGGATGTCAAAAGCTGTGTTGTCTTTCGAAGAGTTTCATAGCTTAGTGCTAGATGAATGTAAAGGTCTAGTAAATTTAACACAAACTTAGACGCTGAAATACATCATCGATTCGATACTAATTTGTCTAGTTCCATATTAGATACACTACACAAATTAAACATTGGAAAAATTTCTATATGAAGCATAGAATACTAATTTGCTACTGTTCTTTAGATTATCTTCAGATAAACTATCAATGTATTCAGTTCTTTGGTTCGTAATGCTCTTCTAGTCACTTCTGCTGGGAAACGTAGCTTTTTTCGAATATCATAGGAAATAGAAATTTATCAGCCACAGTGATTCGAAAATTCTGTTCTGCTGGCCGAATATTAGCGGAAGTGAAGACAAGATTTATATAACTACAGAACTTACCTGTGGATGTGTATTGATTGTGGTCAACCGATGGCAGTAACGAATATAGAAAGCCCGAAAAGTGAAATACAAATTAATCGGTGAATCACACAGATAACAAAATGGAGCCGCTGCAATCGAAACAAAGGTCAAATAAGACTACAACATTTAAATCGATTACACAAAGAACTTACCAAACATACAAATGCCATGAAACGGCACTACACCGGATGGTGGGGCCTCGTATAGTTTGCCCTTCAAAGGATAATGTTCGAATTGTATCATTTGGGCAATTTCAGTATCACGTGAAAAACACAACATCACCTGATACAGGACATCTTCGAACACAAAATATTGATCATCATTGGAGGCGGTCAATTGGATGTCCTTAAACACGAGCTTGTCCACAATGTGATCGGTGGCCAAGACTATGGTCTTGAGGCGATTCCAATGTTCAATATCCTATGGAGAGATTCGAACACAATTTGGGATCATTTGTGCGATAACACGGGACTTATGAGGAAATCTTACAAAGTTATTAACATGGCTGCCCAAAACATAAGACCACAGAGCTCCTCTGTAGGGAGCAGGAGTGTTGCCCTTCCTCAGCAGATGCTGACACAAGGGTGCGTGTTTCGATTCCAAGACCCGTTGACATTGCAGACTCATATCGGTACAGCCAGCATACGATTCGGTGCGCAACAAATCGTTGTAATGATTTCTCTGGAAGCAATGAGAACAATTAAAATGAGATTATATCCAGTATGGTAAAACAAACAGGGATCACTCTACATTTATGGTTAAGGGGGGAGCAAAATCACGAAGAGTTGCTGAAGATTCCCATAATATTTAATCTCTAAAATATCTTCTGCAGCTTTTATTACTCACCAACTCAAATAGATTTTTAACCGGCAGTGATATATGCGAAAATTCCCATTTCGGCACCTGTCTAAGTATTCACCAAGTTTATTTAAAGAAGGGAAGGAAAGAAAAAATCGCAAATATCATGTAATTAAACGACAATAGGCACAAAAGACTTTACACAAACTCTGTATTTTCCACGGCTTTGGAAGGACCTTTCAGCGACAGCAGCACATCCAAAATGTCTTTGGGTGCATATACAGGGCGATAGTTGGCCAAATCTGCAGAAGAAAACAATGTTCAGTGATTTTCCATGTATCTATTGGTTGCCATTTCTCACCAATTGTGTAATTGCTCAATTCATCCCATTTGGTTAACAATTCCTCGCGATCTGCAGATATACGGGGTTGGCCTTGACAAGCCATTTTCAATTCCGAACACATAGCATTCAAACTTTTGCGAACACGGCGATCCCATTGGACTCCGGCACGTTTCAAATAGGACAGCGGATCGTTCTGGAAATGCAGTTAAGCTGGTTTAGAATAACAATTTTCTAATGAACAAAATTCTATACTAATATACTTACAATGTTTATTTGCGATAGCTTATCTTCCGGTTTCAATTTGCTACGCACTAAATGAAATATGATGTTGCGTATTTCCGTTTCTAGTCCGGCATTTTTGATGGCCTCTTCCAAGGTATTGCACATGTCATTACGGTCCACACTGGGACTGCAAACCAATTTCTAAACAAACAAATGTATGAAATAAGACCACATTCGGACCAATATGACCGCAATGAAATACATACCTGTACATTTTGAAATAGTGGCTCATAATTCTTCAGAGTCTTTATGGTGTTGATGAGTTTGGCTGCCGTATGATGGATACTGGCATCTTGTAGTTCCTCCATGACTCCTCACACACACTTTTTGTTTAGAAAACTCTTTAATTTATTCGAATGTCTGTCAATCATTCAAATTGTAATTAACTGGTTGTTCGGCGCACAAAAATACCATAAACAATTGCTGGTATTTAGAAAAACATAAAACAAATTACTATAAAATTCGCCGACGTTTAGCTTTCAGTTGAATTTCCGTGTTTCTTCAGAAAGTAATTTACAAATTATCGGACTAAACAATAACAAACATATTTCGAATTTGATTGTTATTTCCTTTTTAAAATAAAATCTCAATGTATTGAGTATATTTGAATAAAATGTGTTGTTTTGTTTATGGTCTACTCAGCTATGGTTACCCGAGCAACTGGAACCGCACACCCTACGTGCAACTGTGACAGCTAAGGGGTATTGTGGACTTTTTTTTATTGCTCGGCAACACTAAACCAATATAAAAAACACCCCGTCAGTATGCGGCAAAGGATTAAGGACTACCCATGGCATGGTCTGAAAGCTCCACATTTAGTAAATGACAATCAGTGAAAAATGTAAATCTAATGAATTGGGCCCCTGTAATTATGAATTATGACGGCTTAGTGATTATGACGCTGAACTGTGAATGAGTGACATCGGCCCAGAGGGAAAAAAACATTCCCCTCAGAAATACAGTGTTTTTGGCACTTCCACTATATATCTGTAATAATGGATTTTTATTTTATTTATTTACTATTAATTGCAATACAAAGTAAATTTATATTCTAATTTTGGGTGCAAGGGTAACCCGGGTGACACAGACCATATGGCTAGATTTTTGCAGCGACAGACCAAAGCCTCTTGTGGAAATCGATCTTACAACCCCCACGTTGATAGGAAATCACGCTACCAACTCGCACACCGGGGCGCTTTAATAATGGATTATTTACAACACGAGCGATCACAACAGAAAATGGAGAAAAATGCAGGTAGTGTAAAAATCCCAGTTTACAAATGAATAAAAGGGCCACTTGTTAAGTCCCATGTGATTTTCAATATTGTGAGCAATTTAAGGACCAAAAAAAAATACCAAGCTCGCGCAGTTCGATTTTGTATTTTTTTTTTAAATGAAATTAAATTTTTTTTTAAAATATTTGCTACAACCAAACTCCATTTGGAACAAATAAAATCTTGTCGACATAACAAATATAAGAAAACATACTTAATAAAAACATGTAATTAAGTATCATATCTCTTAAAATATATAAGATACAGTTCGACAAAGTGGAGACATAAAATTACATAAAAAATCTGAAAAAAGTGAACATTTTTAAGATGAAATCAGTAATTTTTATTGTGCGGAATATGAACAATCACCTCAAATTTTAAAAAAATCTAAAAATACGAAATATATCCAGCTTTGGATATACAGTCAAATTCGGTTAAGCGGAAATGAAGAAAACCAAGAAATTGGTTTCACTTATGCGGGATTTTCAATAACAAGTTACTTCGGATAATTGAATATTCATTCATTTAAACGAACTGAGTATGTAATTTAGAAATCGGTTTATGAAATGAAGATAAAAACTTGTGGCACAACTAATAAAATACATGCATGTAAACTATAAATGCAATATTAATGAGCTTGTATGAAAATATTCACTTATTTTCATATGGTTCAGTTGTCTTAAATATGGTGGACACATAACTTTTTGAGCTCATTTGTTTTGAACATTCTCCAAAAAAAAAAAAAAAAGTGTTCATAATATAAATTGATTCGTAGTAGGTTTAATAGAATTTATTATGATGATCTCTAATGTAATGAATGCAAGTTCAATTCATCTTTGTCAGATTATATTTTATTGCCATTCATTTATTCAATAATCATTTCCTTATATTCATTAGAAAATAAACACAAAGTGTATACATATTTCACCGGAAAATATTTTAAAACAAACATCAGCAACAAATTTGGCAAAATGTAGTACATATATTCGTGAAAAACTAAAATTAAGAAAAATTTGAAAATTATGTACAACATTTCTCTCGTTAATGATTCTGACGAAAAGCCACAAGACAAATAATGAATAAGCAGCAATATCAAAGACGGACAGCAAATCGGTCGATAAATGGAAAATGCAAAAAAAAACCAGACAGGCAAAAATGCTATTGCAAAGAAAAAATATTAATAATGGTCATTTGGAAAATGATTTCGACTACTTGAGTGATGTGTTGAAAGGTATTCAAATTTTTGCAAAATAAAAATAAAATTCTCACATGATTTTAAAAATAGTAATTACTGATGTGGTCTGCTCAGTGATACAAACATTTTATGACAGAACAATAGTTTTAGAATTGAAAACTAAAAGTTATCCATATCGTTTAAAGTGCATACGTGTGGAGATACAAAAGTCAACATATTTTTTCCCCAGTTTCAATGTTGACATTTTTATTCCCAACCAAATCGATTTTACAGAAATTGGGGTTCGATTGTATGAATACTAAAATGAAATACAAGTTACTGCTGAATTAATAAGTACATACAAACAATGAGGATGGTGAGGCTTCTCAACAATAACTCTTGGGTTTTCCAAGCCCCAGATGCGACAATTTTGCTTATTGACGTAGCCACCGAAGTGGAAATGGGCCTCATCAGTCAAGAAGATGGAGCTCCGGATAGTTTTCATGCATTTCAAGGACCCATTCAGCGAAGACACGACGTTGTTGATGATCGGCCGGCTTGAGTTCTTGTGTTAACTGAACTTTGTAAGCCTTAAGACCCAAGTCTTTATGCAAAATACGATGTAATGACGTTTGTCGAATGCCTAATTCCAAAGAACGACGAGGAATGGACAATCCTGGGATTTCTTCAACACTTTCGGCTACAGCAGCAATATTCTCAGTTGTTCTTGAGCGAAGTGCATAAGTTTTATTCTTCACATCACTAACAGCTCGAATTTTTCCACCAATTTCTGTATTGCGGGGCATTTTTCAGAGCCGATGCCATTTGGCCCCACCTCACCTAACGATGTCCTACATATATACATGTGCTTATTTCCCATATAATGCAAGGCCAGTCTAATGTTGGGTCTGTCTGCTAATGCCGGCGTATTTTTTTCTCTTGCCGAAACCAAAACCAGCAAGAGATCCATCAAAGCTGTCAATACCATCTATTTAATGCGACAAATGACAATACTTTTCATCCGTAATTTCTATGTTATGTTTATAAATCGAGCACATATTTCGGATATTCTATATACCAAAGAATCACAAACAATTATATTTTTGAAAACACTTTTCAACACCACAGCGATTTCAAATCAATCATTATTGCCGGGCGAAAATTATGAAGTATGAAAACATGTACCATGAATGAATGTGAACATCAGTTTCGTGTGAAAAAATGCAGACCACAAAATGCTATAAATTTATAGTCATTGTGTCTGTCTGCTCTGTGTGGGAGAGAGAGAGAGAGATCATGGATGAATAATTTTTCATCTTTAGTTTTTTTCGCCGTCTTCAGAAGGATGATGTTTCAACATCACAATGATGAATATGATCAAATCATTATTATATTTTGAGATTTGGAATTGGGGTAAAACTAACAACAACAAAAAAACAAACAGTAGATCTAGAGTATTGTGGGTGGGGGTGGTGTCTGGTGGTGGGAGGGGGGTAATACATACAATTGCTTCTGTCTGCCACTGCCACAGTCAACAAAATTAATGAGCGAACATTTTTATGTTCATTCCTAATGTTTGATCAAGCGTTTACGATTTTCAAATTTATTGCCGCCAAAAGTACCAGCCATCGCCATAATTCCTACCTCAGGCCATGGACCGACGGCATTTGATTATCCTCTTAACGCTCTAAAGAAAACAATCATCATCCGATATTTTTAGCAAATAATAATAAACTACACATTTTCTTCTTGAAATTTCTTGTGGTCGGAATAATATCTGAAAAACAAATATCCAAAAGGAAAAATGCTGCCTTCTTCACTTTTTGTTTGCTGGTGGTTTTATTTTTTTGTTTATTTGCCTTTGATTTAAAACATAATTAACGTTGCAAATCGTTCGTTCATTTTTCCCCCGCATTTGATGGAGGGGTTTTCAATCGAGTGGCCTAATCTGCCTAAAAAGTAATTATCTCATTGAATGTTGGTGTATAAACTGGTGGTGGTCTATTTGGATGTTCTAGTGTGGGGCACTAGTATAAGTACTCGTCCATTTACCTCCATTAAGGCATATAAGCGCAAGTACAGTGTGGGTCACAAGATCGTTCAATGTAGAGGTATACACATATGTATGTACTAAAATCAAATTTCCGGTCGAAAATTTGTTCATCATACTTTGTTCTTGATGAAAATATCATAAATAGCTCATGGGCACATTCACCATAAACGAAATACAATAGGATGTGACTGGAGAAATAAAAGCGGTTTCAATGCCGCCACCGAATTCGGAGACAAACGAATTTTCTCAGTCACCTACACTGTTTTATTTTCCAAATGTGATAAGCACAAATCCATTGTGAATGAGAACAAAACTGTGGAACCTAAAATAAACGGTTTTCCAACAAGAGGTGCTCTTTTGAATCACCCGGTATTTCGTTAGCAGCCAGTTTTGAAGCTTCTATTCTTTGACATTTGACAAGTAGAAAATACGCCATTAATAAAAATGGAACGATACACGCTTCAACAACACATTGAAATTATTAAAATTCACTACAAAAATGGTGAAAATCTTGGGTCGTCGTAAAGCACCTTGACGGATCGATATACAGAAATTGGTGGATAAATTTGAGCTGTTGGGACAAGTTAGTGATGTGAAGAATAAAACCCATGCACGTCGCTCAAGAACAACTGAGAATATTACTGCTGTAGCCCAAAGTGTTGAAGAAAACCCAGGATTGACCATTCCAATGATCCGGAATTCCATCGAAAAATCATCTTGACTGACAAGGCCCATTTCCACCTCGGTGGCTACGCACCAGGGGCTCGTAAAACCCAAGAGTTATTGTTAAGAAGCCTCTCCATCCTCAACGTGTGACCGTTTGGTGCGGTTTATGGTCCGGCGGGGTCAGTGGACCTTACTTTTTCGAAAATGAGGTTGGATCAACATTAACGGTCGATTCAAGACATGAAAGATAGAATACGTGAGGATATCCAGGACATAGGGCAGCCACTTTGCGATTTGGTTATGGAAAATTTCATAAAAAGGATATGGTCCTGTAAGCGTGGTCGTGGTGGCCATTTGGCTGATGTTGCTTTTCATTATTAAGGGCATACCTTCCTCTTTATTATGAAATAAACATCCGATCATTTATCTCAAAATATTCAATTTTTCATTGAATGCCAAAATAACACCTCTTGTTGGAAAACCATGTATTACAATATCACTTCTAAGTTTAATAGACAGAAAAATATATAAATCAAAATCATATAGCCAATATGAAATCTTCTACGATAATCATCCCAATACACTTCCTTTTCTTCAAGCATTGAATTTATAGTTTAAAAAAAATCCATCTGCATTTGGTGATGTTCCAAATGAACTCACTGTATTTGTAGACCACAGCATACCGACCTATCCATACGAATTCGGACGTTTTCGCACTTACATAAATATACAGGCACACACACACACCCGAACACACAACTCGTAATTTAAAGCGTTTTTCTTTGCGGTAATTGGAAATATGAATGACGTTGATGTGTTTTTCTTGGCGTTTTCGAGTTGTTGTTTTTTTTGTGGTTTTCATGATTAAAGCCGTGCATACTTTTCGTTTTATGTAGGTTTTATATGTACATATATATGTGTGTGTGTAATTTCCCTCATACTCAAGGTGGAGGTGTTTTCAAATCAGATGAGATGCGATTTTTCTTTGATTTCTATATAATCATCATGAGATGGAAACAAACTTGTTTATAACGAGTTTTCACTATATTTTCACATTTAAGTGTACCGTACGATCGACTTGAGATAATTTAGGGGAACCAAGTATAGAAAGGCTACAGTCGGGCAATGCTGATTGTAAGATCCTCTGAGAAGTCCATATGATAACAGGAATCAGCGAGGGATGTACAAGACATAAAAAGAAATTGCAGACCTCTCTATTTCCTCCAAAGATAATCCTTTTTCATATGAGATCAAAGGATCTTTTCGTTCGTAACGACATAAGGACATCAGTTGTTATTATTCCAGTCAGTTTCCTACACGCTGTTATTATTCGTATGTGGAATATTCTTCCAACAAGTGTGTTTCCTGCCAGAACTTCTCTCTCTTTCTTCCTTCCGATACCCTAACACCCTTCCGCTTAAACAATGCATTACATTTATAGGGGGCATCCGCTGACTGTTGGTCTTCAAAAAAAAGAAGAAAAAAATCATTAATAAAAATTAAATATTGCCGCATTTCACAGAAGCTCACCACACTTTTACGGTATAATCCTGCAGTTGGATGATGTTGTTCACGAATAGTTCTATAAAAAAAATATACGTGAGTACTCACTCGTTCGACCAGACCGAGAACAAAATGATCATGATCATATTTTGTGTTCGCTTTATTTGATCTTTGACGCTAATGATATGTGGACTGCAATGATGATGAACAGTTAGCAATTCAATTCACCAAAAAAAAAATATATATAATTCCAATATGATCTTAAGTATAGGCAGACAGACGTACACTAAAGTACTCATTTAAGTGCTGGTGGGGTGGATAATAATCCACAATACCGAGTAAATGCATGAGTATGCGTAGATTTCGTTATATACTCTTGTACATATCGTACCTACATATCTAACTGTCTGTCTGTCTGTCGGTAAATACACATACATATATACAATCGCAAAGGTAATGATGCAGTCGTTTAGAAATTCCACTACTTTTTCTTTCAGAAATGAAAACAACGACAACAACAACCGCAAACATTGTTCCGAAACAACACCAGAAGAAGAATCATATTATAAATAATGAATTCTGAATTTTGGCAAATCTTATGTTTTAGTTCATTAGGGAAACTCATCCGCAGTGGAGGTGTTCAGTGGAGAACATCCAATTTGTTTTTCAAATTGAAATAAAATCGGTTTTAAGTTACGTGTTATTTTTATAAATTTGGTGTGGAAATTCGATATATAAAACCAAAATTACAACAAAATGGTAAAATATTATAAAAACAAAAAAGACAATTAATGAAAGTGATTTAAGAAAATTATATGATTTAATTATAATCATATTAACATATAAAAAAAGGAAACAAATTAAAAAACTACATTGAAAACAAATAAATTATATATGACAAAAAAAATTAATTCGAATTAATTCTAACAACATTTCCATTAAAAACGTTTCATGAAAAAACAATTAAAAATTTAAAAAAAAATTAAGTGAATTTCCATTGCATAATAAATAATTACTTAACAAATCTGTTAAGAAATATTCCACCAAAAAATGATTCATTTCGTTATCGAAATTTTCAAATGAGTCATCGAGATACTCCGCCGAATAGAATGTCCTTATCGATAAACCATGTTATCCTGGAATATTCAAAAATCTTGTTTTGTTTCCTCTACCGTATGTGCAACTCACAAAACCAAGTGTTCAATATGTTTGCATATGCAACTTTTTAAGCATCGAATCTAAAATGTATTACTTAACTCGCCTTTACAACATCGGACCTCATTTCTACAGGATACTAAATCAATAACACAGTGATACAAAATCGAACTTACGGAATGCGAATGGGATGAGATCAGCTGCAAATGAAAGTTGACATTATCCATAACAAAACCTTCAAGGGTTTTTTTTGGAGTCCAGTGCGAAATTTTTTTTTACAGGCACTTGAAGTTGGTGATTCGAGTTATGGAAGTTTGACTGTATTTCAAATTTTAAAAAATATTAACAGATTAACTTGTTTTCAACAAATTTTATTTATTTTATGGGAAATAAAACTCGAAGTCAGAGTCTAGCAAATTTTTCGACTCCAGCCTCCGTGCAAATTTATCAGACTCCGACCCCATAGCGCTGATGGATTTATCTAAACGCTGATGATTTCCTTGTGCAATTCAAATGAAAGTGTGGTGAACACTTTCGTCTGATTATTCTATTTTGGTAAAGTCTAGGTGATAAGTACTATAAACCGATCTGAACTAATCTGTACATACTTGTTGAGTACATGCTCCAATTAAAAACAAAAATTTAATTTAAAAACATTTATCGTTTCCCACCATTTTTTTTTTCGAAACTCGTTTTGTAATGAAATTCTATTGAAAATTGTTCAACGCTCTTAATCCCAAAATATTAAAAATTTATATTTAGAAAGATATAAAGGGTCCGTCATCTAACGTTTTTTTTTCAACTAGTGCTTATTTCGTTATTTTCGTTATCGGGCCATGTTGAACGAATTTTTGTTTACAAAAGTTGACGAGGAGGATATTGGCAACATTTGGTTTCAACAGGCCGCAGAGCTGATGTCGTTAAGCTACTGCATGGCCAACCGAGGCACCCATTTGAATGAAATTATTTTCCATTATTAACCGGAAGGATTGTACTTTCAAATAAAAAAAGAAATTTGAGAAAATATCCAGTAGTTTTTTTTATAGAATTATCAACAAAAAAAAAAGTTATTTGGCGGCCCTGTAAAACATTCAATTGTATCGTAAGTACACAAAACACCCTCTGCTGTAAAATTTTCTTTTTGGCGCTAACGTCTTTTTCGCGGTCAGGGCTCGATAACGGTAAATGACACCGTGACATATCAATATATATCTTGTTTATCTGAATTATATACCAATTATCTATTCAATTTCATTTTATTTTTCTTAATTTCATTTGCTCTCGCCAGGAGGACGATGAGAAAATGGACATTATGCGCAAGGCATTCCAAATGTTCGACACACAAAAATCCGGCTTCATTGAAACGCTGCGCCTTAAGACCATCCTGAACAGTATGGGCCAAATGTTCGAAGAGAGTGAACTTCAGGAATTAATCGATGACAATGATCCCGAAAATACGGGAAAAGTGAATTTTGATGGTTTCTGTAGTATAGCCGCCCATTTTCTGGAGGAGGAAGATGCCGAAGCCATACAAAAAGAATTAAAGGAAGCATTTCGTCTGTACGATCGCGAGGGCAATGGTTACATAACCACATCGACATTAAAAGAAATCTTAGCTGCCTTAGATGATAAACTCTCGTCGAGTGATTTGGATGGCATTATTGCTGAAATCGATACAGACGGCTCGGGCACTGTTGATTTTGATGGTATGTTCTTCACCGAGTAATAACAACAAATTCTATTTAAATTTCTTTCATTTCCTCCCACAGAATTCATGGAAATGATGACTGGCGATTAAATAATTTCAGAGATAAACTACAAAACCAAACCACAAAAAAGAAAATACCAAAAAACATTCTCCTAAGAACAATTAACCACAACCGAAAATTATGTGTAAATGTGTGTACAAATAAATGAATTACTTTAATTGCTCCATAAACAACATTTAATAACTTATTGCACTGTGGGGGAGTGATATTCAAAAGATATTTTTTTCTAAAATGTTAACATTTTATAATTATGTTTATGTTTTGTATTGTAGATATTGAATGCCAATGACTCGAAGCTTAAAAACAAATGTATATTTAAATGTGTGAGGAAATGTTTTCCACTTCTAAAGCTCCTATACTAGAAAAATCTTAGAAAATGTGCGAAACAACCACAAAATTACAACATCCTACTTTCTCACAAAATGTTAATCTCGTTAAAACAGTCAAAATTTTCAGCGAAATTTTTAAGTATATAACAATCTTGGATGTTTTATTTCGATTTTTGTTCCTCGGTAAACTAATAAAAAGTGATGTTGAGTCCTATTGCATTTTTGGTGACGATAAGCCGAAAAATCCTTTTAATATTCAATGAACATTTAAACAAAACATTTCTTAATCCACTATGTTCTCTAATGCCGAATAAATCAACTATCGACCAAATCTTCACACTTCGATAGATCCTTTAAAAGACCCATGAAAAGCAAAGCGATACATGCCGTCTATTCATCGACTATAAATAAAGCCGCTTTCGAAACGCCAATAAGAGAAAAGTGGTTTGAAACCATGTCTTCCTATCAGATTCCATCCAAACTTTTACGCCGTGGTAGAATGACTGAATGACACCAGATCCTCAGTAAAAATGGGAAGCGACCTCTCTTGGACAAGGTGACAGCTTACTTCTTCAACATATTGATGGAGAAAATATGGGAAAGGTCACATTCTCCTCGTATATGCGGATGACATTGACATCGACCGAAAGATACAGCGAGATGTTACTGGAGCTTTTTCTAGAATCGAGAAGGAATCCGCGAACGAGGACAACACTAAATTTATGCTTGTAACTGCTAGACAAACGTTGCGACGAAAAAAAGGCGGCACAGTGATAGCCGGCAGTTGCAACGTCGAGGTAGTATGACGAAGTGGAGAAAGCACACACAAGACCAAAGTGCTTGGATTATTAATTAAGCAGGCCAATACCAACAATAGGTTGTAGTGCCAACTTAAGTAAGTAAGTTCTCTAACGTTATCTGGAATTACCATGAACATTACTATGAAAGTATAATATAAATTATATCTAAAAATTTTAATTATTATCATGATATTAAAATAACAACACATAGTCCTTATTTTCACTGTTTTGTGTTGAATTTGATATACATTCAGCCCGGTCACAGAGCACAATTTCGTTGGAAAGTGACATCAATTTCGTTTTGTCCTTCTAAAGAAAAACGAAAACAAATTGCGTTTTTAAAATTGCAGTGAAATTTAAAATTTATAAAGGTAATTTTATAGCTCTGTTCGTTATATAAAAATTAATTTAATATGGTACCAACACAACTATGAACGAAACGCTAATATGTTATCATTCCAAAGCAAAAATGTATGCATGTCGTTGCCTGACATCGGTATAGACAAAGGATGCGTGTGTTTTCAAATATTACCGGTTCATTTTTTTTTTTTTAAAAAAAATACTTATTCCTTTAATGATCTAAAACAGCTGCTTAGGAAGCAAACGTGCTTTATTCTTCTAAAAAAAATAAAGCATATAAAATAATTGAATGTATTTGTTCTCAAACTTCAACTATCTATTTTTCTTTCTCAATAATGTCATTGCAAAATTTATTTTAAAGTTTAACAGTCTATATTGACCCCCATATTCATATAAACTTAAAACAGCCTTGTTAAGAAATATGTGTGAAATTGTTTTTTTAGTTTCATACATTTTTCTTAATAAATCAGTTTTAAATTTTTAAGTGGGGGGTGAGTCTCTAGTTTCAGAATAGTATAGAATTCTGTATTCATGAACTAATTTTTACTAAATGTCTTATAACATAATATTTACAATAAATAACTTCTGGGCATAAGATCCAAGTGAGAGTCACATTTAAGGAGTAATGTGTTGCTAATAATATTTTTTTATTATTATTGTAATACCTTAATGTAAGTATGTCTGGGAAGCCAATAGCATATGGAAACTAGTGTATGTAATTTGGTTTTGTTGTTAATGTATTTATATTAAACTTCTACTACTTTTTCAACTCAGGACCGAGGGCCAACGAATGAAATAAATAATTAATAAAAAAATTGAACAGTTTCCAAAATAATAGTCGGCATATTCATTGTCAAATTAGACTATAGTTGGTACTAAATACTAATATTCTTAAATTAAGTATACAGCTACATAAAGGGTCCGCCATTTAACGATTTTTTTCAACTAGTGCTTATTTCGTTTTCGTTGTTTTCGTTATCGGGCCATGTTGAACGAATTTTTGTTTACAAAAATTTAAGAGGAGGATATTGGCAACATTTGGTTTCAACAGGACGGCGGTGCAGCCATATCTTTGAGTTGTCTTGAACATAAGAGATTTGTACTATAATAGAAACATAATGGGTTAATATTACATTAATACATTATAATATATCAACTATTTGAGCATACTTTTGGGCTTTGTTAAAAAGCACAGACGAACAGACACATTCACCCAAATGCGTATGCACATTTGTACAGCCCTGCACTTTATACGAAAGGTTGCGGACCAGAATCCAAAAAAGTATCGAGTTTTTATTTTTAAAACTTAATAATTTTTTTGAGCTAGAAACGTGATTTGTAAACTTTTTTTTTAAAAAAAAAAAGATTTTTTAACCAACATTTTTTGATATTTCCTGATTCCAGTATCCACAATTTGCAACTCTCGGGCTATTTCCTTTCATTTGGGTGCCCAAAAAGGAAGTGGATGTTGGTTTTAGGGCCTTTGCCCTTAGTGGTAAACAAGATGACCAAATTGAAGTGTTTGTAATCCCTTGGTTTGTGTACCAAACTTTTACGAAGGTGAGGGACCCCAGCGCTCCAAAACTCACTTGTTGGGCACTGAGCGGTCCTGTGATGTCATGCACTTCTATTTCTTGCATTTTTGGTAAATTATATGAAAGTGGGCATATATGTTTTTAGGCCCCCTGATTACCCTTAATTAAGATTTTTCTGAAAATTCTTGATCGTAAACTTTTTTAATTTCTGTAGCGCCCTCGAAACTTCATTTCAGTTGGATTGTTTTTATTGAATTACCGTTTCTACTCCTTCCGAATTGTCTTGTTTTGTGCAATACACTGTGTTAACAAAAGGTAGTAATGTTATTGGTGGAAGGAAATATGGAGTTGTAATTAACGTTTGCCATTGAATTTGGTAATGTCATAGCAGACAGGAAAAACACTTGTTGGCTGCAGAACTAATTTTCTCTACACTGCGTCGTCCGGTCAACCAGCCACTTGACACTATTTTTCTAGGATTTACTATAATTTATTTCATTTTATTCAAAAAAGCCTCGCTAAAATAAGCACACACGCGCAGTTTCCATTTCTCACTTCATTTTGTTACATTTTTATTACATGCATTTACACAGGGACCAGTTTGTAATACAAACTTTTCTCTAGGGACCGGTTTGAAACAAACTATTCTCTAGGGATCTGTTTCTAACACAAAACTTTCTCTAGGGGCCTCTTTGTAACACAAGTATTTCTCTACTGACTAGGTTATGTAACAAATTGCTCTATTAAGACTGAGTAGAAATTAGATTGACATTTTATATACCTATGAATTATATGCCATTTACTATTGCATGTATTATATGCCAGCAGCCGTTTTCGACAAATTATTTTCGAGAATTCTGTCAGTAGCTCAGCTGACAGCGAAATCGACATTTTATTTTCTTCTTTATACGAGTTTGGTTGCTTGTAACAAGACAAAGTGTAAGATTATTGCGTTTGGATATTAAATGTAACACATTATTGGTTGTAGGATTTATGAGAATATGATTAATGTATAGCAGAAAAAATTTTCCCATTTCATTCGACAAAGAACCGAGTAAACAATTCAATTGCCTATAGACGGTCACATCACAAATCACTTGTATTACACTCAACCTCTGAATCCGAATATGACGAGTAAACAAACTAGTGCATCCGAAGATGAAGATTAAAAAATAAGATCGGTTACTTTGGTATATTATTTGTTTAAGAACATTTGCTATCCGACGTAAAATCATAACAAACTAAGAATGTCGATCGGAAGCCTTGATCCAAAGAAGTAAATGCACCGACAATTATGTCGACATGAAAATGATGTGGACAACGGATGTCGTGATTATCGTGGGAATATTATTACATGTCCATTATTAACGGAGCTCGGGCATAAGAGTTCTAAAGGATTTAAAAGTCCAACATGCGACGATAAGTTATTGAGACCTTCGTAGACCCAAACACAAAAATGTAAGGGCTCCATGGCGCCATCAGTGTTCAAAAACGCAAACCAGCAAAGTTCTTCTTAAAAAATACCTACAAAATTTAGATTTGTCTAGGGAAAATCATCTCGGCCGAAATTCGTGGTGTCGCAAGAAGTTGGTATCCTGGTAGGATCATCAACACGTTTTCAACTGTCTTTTTGTACTCCATAAATACCGGCGATATTACAAGAAATCTCTATCAACACTACTCTTTTGAAAATCCATAAACATTTTCTCTCGAAAAACCAAACCGGTCCTTTCATTTCACAGATTTACCCGTAATCCTTCGATGGAAATGGAAACAAGTATATACGATGGAAGGTTTTATTTCCCGTACCTATGCGGTATTCAATTTGTTTTTTATCGTTGTATAATTTATAAAATGTTTTGGAGCCTCTAACACCGGGTCTTGAGATACGCGACTTAAATTCCACACAAAGGACAACAGCGATCAACAAATTAAATTGTGCTCAAGTAGAACTAAAACGTCAACAAAGTGACGTTTCAGTTTCCTCCCGCTGTTCTCCGGTACAGAAGAAGAACAAAAGAAACAGAATCCATTATTGGAAATTTTTTACATTTGTGTCTTCATAAACAACAAATTTAGATAAGTTTCTGAAGTTTTGCATTTCCTCTGCTTTAGAATCTTGTCTTTTATTTATTTTTTAGTTTTTTTAAATTGCAATAGATATTGATATCCAAATTCAATTATGGAAAAATTGAGGTAAAAAACTTACCCTGCATGGTTTGTTAGATGATTTTACTCATTTGTCCCACTGCATTCCAATAACACCCACACACATACATATGTATGTCGATTTTCTGTTCCTTTTCTCACTTCATTTGTTTACTCCAAAGACAATTAAGTGTAAAATATAATATATCAACAAAAATAACTTTTCTCTCATCTGATCCTTGATATATTCCGATTGAATTGTTTAATTAATAATAAATAATAATTGTACCACAAATTACAAGAGTGAATGTCACACTCAACTGAACGCACAGAAATAATGTCAGCCACTGTCAGTGTTGTCAACATACTTGATGGCAGAGTGATATTGACGATTACAGATAACGACAAAATTACGCATTTATCAGTAACTATGTTACATGTAAATAAATAACAGAGTAGCACGAGTCGAAATGTTGTTCTGTCCGAAGTTGAATTATATGTCGACTGTCAGAATTAGATCAGAGTTATCTTTACACTTAATCAGAACCTATTTAGCTTGACCGTACAATTCCTCATTGACAATTTTGAAAATAAAAACATAATTCTTTTTTTTGGAAATTTTTATTGGTTAAATTTTTGTTGAATTATTTTCAAGTGGTTTTGTTGTTTGTCGGCTGGTTGATTTAAATACAGTTTATTATTAACATTTATAACTTCAAAACCATTGCTAATTGCTAAATATTTTCTTTTGTTTTTGTTGCATATAATAATAATAACTATGAATTACATGTATGTGAATATGTGATTACAAAATAGTAAAAGTAAATCATACTAAATAATTCGGTAAGTTTTGAAACTTAAAAAAAGTCTAAACATTTTGTTTGTTAAAGTATTATTACCATTTTTGCATTTGTTTCCTTTTAAATAAACAATTTCAATAATATTTACAAGAATAAAAGTCAGGGCGGTAGGATGGGGAAGTGGTGTAAACAACAGAAAATTAACTTAGTAATTCTAAATACAAATCAAAAATTTTATAATTAAATGTAAAGATGAAATTTGCATGATCTTTTATTATTATTATTAATTTAAAAATAATAATAAATAATATAGTAAACTGTAAACTATTTACAAGTTACAACAATTACGTACACATGTTAATTGTCGTTTAGTTTTATAATATTTTTTGTTTTAAATAAGGCCGTTTATGTCATTCATTCACTTAACCTTAAATTAACAAAAATGTATTTTCATTGATTTGCTTTTGAAACAATTATTAGAAATAATTTAAGGCTTTCGTTTTTAGTAGTTAGTAGTTGTGGTTGTTTAAGGCATTTTCATTATTTTCTTTTAAGATTTCCGTTTTCGGTTTTTGTAAACAAATTTTTGTATTTCAAATAACTGGCACTTTTTTTTTAAATTAGTTTAAAAGCTATTTCTTTCTATTTTTGTTTTGATTTAAAGACAACTGAAGGCCTTTATGGTTATTTAAATAAAATAAATATCTGTTTATGTATATAAAGTTCTTTTTTACTTAATATCATATTTAAAAAAAAAATATTTTAACAACAAAAAAATTGTATTTTCATTAAAGCCATATTTGTGGTTTTTCTCTACATATTTTTTCTCTTTCAATTCGATTTTATTACATAGTTTTACATAATATGTCTTAATATTTAAGAAGGTATTCTTCCAATAAAAATATGAACATTTTTTGCATACTTTTTTTGTGGTTTATGTTTTTCATTCTTTACAGAAATATCTTTTTTTTTTGTTGTAAATATAATTTTAGTGTCATGTTATTTTAAATAATTGTTATATTTAAGGCTAATATTAATAGTAAAATGAAATGGCTTTGTACAGGAATAGAAAAATAAACAAAAAAAATGCTAAATGTGACTGAAATGCAGAAGTATTTGTAAATTTCCCATCGAATTTTTTATAAACCAAAAAATCAAGATTCGATTGAGTACACCAAATGATTTGAAACTGCCAGTGTTACAACAGAGTATTCTTCTTATTTGTTATACAATTTTAATAGTATATGTGGTCTGTAAAAGAAGATTTTGAAAATAATCCTCCTTATAAAAAAAGAAATTTAAATTTCACACACCATTTCACAGCTTCTGGTTAGAGCTCACTATCGTTAATGTTGGTTAGAATCGCACAGAAACATTGAAAAGACTAACCTACGAGCTTCATCTGATGATTAAATAGAGCTGGTAATACGTAAATGGATCTACAATTTCCAAATTCCAATACATTTGTAATTCATTTTGGTTTACAAAATTCGAAATATATATAAACATTTCTGCATATCAGTGATAAGGCAAAAAAAAACAAAAATAATATAGTACACAACTAGGGCTAACTTGAATGTTTATACCTAATAAATAAATCTTGATTTTACTTAGTTTTTCATTAAATTAAATCAAAAAGAACAAAGTAAATTTTACGAAAGAACAAACTATTAAACAAAACGAACAAAAAAAAAATAAATTTATATTAATTAAATTTGTTATCATTTCATCTGCTACCTTAAATATTTTTAACTTAAATTGAACTTAACCAATTGAACTTAATCTACACAATTTTCATAGGACAGTCCATATAGTCGGCTTCCAAGCGGCCCAATGTCTTCTTGACTCTCAGTGCCGTCAGCCGCACTGTGGGATTCGGATGCCAACATTCTTGCATGATTTTGGACACTGTCGCCAAAACATCATCCTCTTGCCAGCGTGACGGTATGGGTGGCCGGAATCCTTTGACACAGACCACTGCGTGCATATCGTCGAATGTCGGATCGGAGGGCACAACATCGTGATAGGGCAAGGCGTAATCTTCACATGTGGTAGCTTTGGAACCGGATATGGGTGTATAGCAGCGACGGGCCATTTCCCACAATACCAAACCGACCGAGTACATGTCGGCACGTTTGAATTCTTCAAATTGTTGTGGGTTGAGAGTTTGATTTAGCACTTCGGGAGCCATGTAGCGTCGGGTGCCGACACGGGTATTTTGAGCAATGTGTATTTCATCCAATTCGGAAATGTACTTGACGGCCAGACCAAAGTCGGCAATGGCACACTGGCCATTACGTTTAACCAAAATATTTTTACTCTTAATGTCGCGATGGGCTATGGCCGGCTTACCGGGTGTACCAAAGATCTCGTCATGTAGGTGGGCTAGGCCGGCTGCCAAAGAGTAGGCCAACAACTGGAGTTTTTGCGGATTGATAACCGATGTGGACAGATAATCGTGAAGACTACCATTCTCGTGGTAATCGGTGATTAACAACATCTGGGTCCAGCTACCATTGCCCTTAATGTCGGCCGCTATAAAGCCCAAAATATTCTCATGCCTCATCAGAACAGTTTGATAGATTTCCGTTTCCCGGAACCAAGAGGCCTCTTCGGTGGTGAAGAACGTCTTGACGGCCACCTTCTCGTCACGCCACTTGGCCAACCAAACCTCACCATAACGGCCCTTGCCCACTAGACGCACCATTTGAATTTGCTTGGCAATTGTCCGTTGAACCAACAAAGGCAGACCGGAACCGGAGCCTGAACTCTGTTCGACCATTTGTGAGAGCGGCGATAATTGGCTATTACACATACTGCTAATCAAACGTGGCTGTTTCCTCAGTTTCTCCCTTCTCCGATAGGTCATGCAGACGATGACCACAATGACAATGAAGGCAGATATGCAAATGATCATGGAGGCAATCATGGCCAAATAGTGGACCGACTGTGAGCTCACTGGCAATTCGGGGGCAGGTGTAGTGAGTTTGGGAGTGAAGGCAGGATATAAATTACGATTACACATATCACCGGAATGACAACAATCGATATTTTTGCCATGCAGGTGGGGTACGGTAGAAACTTTGCACTGGAAAGACACACAGAAAACGAAATCATTTATTAGATATTGTGATGGATGTTGGTAAAAAAATACTACTACTCACCATGAGAAAGCCACCATTCTCTTCGGGTGGCATGCAGCCATATGTTCGTTCCTCTTCGTAAGTGCCTGTGACTTCATCGTAAACTTCTTCGACGGCACTGAAGCACGAACCACCGGGCCGGGTCTCACAGGTACCGTTTATAACATTATTGGGACAGCTGCCATCACAGTAGCAGGTTAAGGTGCGAGCTAAAAGAGAACAGAAGATGTTAAAATTAATTAAAGTTGCTACAGATGTTATTGTATTAACTATAAGTAAAAGATGGTTACGGTTATGAAATAGGGAGAGTTTGTATTGTTCGCTTCAGGGAAAGAGGGAAGATTGAGTTTTCTAGTATCTTTTGAGAAAAAAAGTAGGTAGGAAGTGTGGAAAATTCACGAGATGCAGCAATAACAATAGGATTAGAGGAACCGAGACCAGAAATGTGTATTTTATACAGACACTATATCTGCTATATCTTCTCCAAGAGTTGTATTAGAAGTACTTTCTAGTGGATCCCAATATTTTTCATATTTTAGGGGGCATTTTTTATGCAGCTTGAGTGATGGAAAGGCCAACGAAACGACAGTGATTCATTGGTAACGTAAATTTATATTACTGGACTTTAGAGCGATAGAGTAAGAGCCCAGTGACAAATAATAAATACATTGTTAAACTAGCATGGGAGAGATTTGAAAAGTTGGAAGTTTATCAAGTCCATCAGAGAAAGTTAAAGTGAAAACCTTGGTAAGATGATATCGCTCATTTACTTCAATAGTGCCACAACTCAAAATGCGATGTATTCAGGAGAGGCGTTTAAAGTTTTCAATTTCGTACATTGTTTGGCTGAACATTTACAATAATGTTTTTATTTGTATCGACCTTTATACTAATAATATTTCCAACAATGTTGCATCTAAGGCATATGCATATGTTGCCTCCGTTAATTACCACCTTTAACATTTCATCAAGTTTCTTTACAAATGTTCCCCCCATCACCAAATGCATTTTTATGGCGACCCCATGTAACGATCCCATTATGCTATCTAAACAATAAGGCTTTCATATTTCATTCCAAGGCAATAGCCCAACTAATTGTAGACCCCCCAACCCAAAAAAAAATACGCTTTTAATTAGATGATTACTACCTGTAGAAATAATTCCGAAAGGCTTTTAAAATATAATTTCCTCTTTCTCCACTTCCTCCATAATAATGATAATGCATGTTTGTACATCTGTATGTGTTGGTACGCACGAGTCCATCGATTAAGTGAGCGGAAGATACAAACTTGAAGTTGCTACTGTTTGGTTTAACTGTGACAGGGCAGAAAGACACACACACAGAAGGACGGACGATGTGGCGAAGAAGAATTGTTCGTTGTCTGGGCTGGCCGTAAAATTATGAATTTCATTAAATACAACAAAAGCAACGTTGCAGGAAAAACAACAACACGTTGGGACGTTGGAATAACAAAGGATGAGTACGAGTACGTATGCGAAATGCGAATTGTATGGGGAACAAAATGAAGGGAACATATTCTGATAGCTAATAATAATGGTCTGATCTGTGAAAGAAACAATAACTATATGAATAGTTTGTACCGGGGAAATGACGTACATATAGATGGGAAAATAATATGTTGCCCACAGTTTCTTTTGTCATTGATGCCAGTACCACTACGAACGACCACATCAACGTTACACCCCAATCTATGAATATACAAATTATTTGTTCCTTGATGGGTAAGACTATTCCTTCAAAAGTTGTCTTCATAGGTTTGGTTGTTTAGTATGGAACTATAGTGAAGAATTCAATTGACCAGAGTTATTACTGAGTTATCACTTCTGCTGATTACATTCATGGGTTTGCAGCAGGGTTTAAAAGCACCAGTCCGCTAACCATTAGCATCATTTTGCTAAACTAATGCTAACAATCTTTTCCACAAGCCAGAGCTAAAACTAATGTCCGACTAACGTTAGCTCGCGTTAGCGTTAGTCAAAAAAATGACACACCTCTGCTAACCACAATTGACTAATGTGCTGCTAAAAATTTGCTAAATTTGACTAACCATTTTTCGTTAGCAAAAAATTTGAGCTGGTTTCAGTGTTGTCAACGGAACATGACGCAAAGTATCCAATAGTGGTACCGTAGTGGCGATTTTTGATACAAGATTTTTTAAATAAATAGCCTTCAAAAATTAAAAAATTGTTAAACACATTAGTTGAAAAAAAAAATATAAATTTATTTTAGTTTGAAAGAACATTCAAAAGGAAATGAGATTAGTTGAATATGGAAAATAAAAATAATTCATTTTTTTATAATAAACGGAATCTTATTGTACATAATATTTATTCATCAGCACAAAGGTCAAGTAGGCCATCGAGTAGGACAATCAAGATGTGGTATTTTATATTCTTTGCATTTGTAGAGGTCTTTGTATCCATTGCTACTCTTCCTTATAAACTTGACAACGTTTCGGCAGTTAGATAGCAACTCTTTTATTTCTTTTTGTTTTGCTGGTTCAATTGCTACAAGCTGAGTCGTATGAGCAGCACATCTGCAAACAGCGATGTCACCCACAAATAAATTTGACTTTTCTTCTATTAAGTTTATATTTCGGAAATATGTGTCGTTATCATAGTTTTCTTCAAATTCATCGTCATCTGCGCATATATGGGATAATATTTTCGTACATTTTATCATATTTCGGCCATTGTCAGTAGTGATAGATATAACTTGATCCAAACTTATTTTATATTTTGTCAAAATTTCATTTGCCAAATTCTTCGAGTAGGAAGAATGAATACCTTTTAATTCCACCATTCCTAGTACTCTTGATATAATTTTGTCGTCTATAATAAATTGAGCAGAAATGCCAAAAATATTTCTTAATAATCTTGTGGCGCTGTCCATCTTTAATGACACAAGTTTATTCTCGCATTCCCTGGATATAGCTGCAGTCACAAATTTTGCCACTTCAGATAAAGTCTTTTTGCAATTTTCTGCATTAAGGCAAAACGTTTTCCCACTTTCGTTTTCGATTCCTTTACACATAGGATCTATGATATTTCTCATATGTTCGGAATTCAATACATTAAATGGCACTGCTTCATCAGTTACTAAACCAATGTACGACTTAATCAGCAATTTTTTGCTAATATCACATTTAATTCTTTTTGTTTTAAACTTCGTTTCCTTTGGTTTTATGTTTTCGTTTACGGGAAAAACTATTTTATGCATTCTCGTCAAATGGCTTTTTAAATTAAATTTTCTGTTACCTTTTAGTTCTCTTTTGCACATCTTACACAACGTTTTGTTATTCTCAATTATAAAATAATCATCAATGTTAAATAATCTTTGCTTTGACATTTTCTACATAAGCTGTTTTCACAAAATTATATACTTTCCAAACAATGTTTCATATGTCTTTAAAGTAGACCTAGCTTTTTCCAAACACACATTTACTTCTACGCTGAGTGTGGAGTGAATCCCCAAATTTCATTTTCTCACACAATCTGATTATCTCTCTCTTTCCCACTATTTTCAATGAGTCAAAAGAGCAATAGCACGCTTTCGTAGTGTTTCTATTTTCTCTCTTTGTCCGTTTTCGAACAGTGTCAATAACTTCTGAACGAATGCCCTAAATAAACGCGAAATGATGGACTATTTTTCTATTAAAACGCTCAATATGTATGTTTGAAAAATATTGAGAATATTAGGTTAAACAGTCATACTATTTATTCTACGAATATTTATTATTTCAGCCTTTTCAGAGTTCGTTATGCATCTCCTCAATCCAATGTTAAATGTGGAACATATAACATTCCCGTTGGAAGTTAAACGGATCTAACCATGTGGACTCCATTATGCAGTGATTTATTAGTCATTGTACATAACATTATATTATATGTATAAACAATATGTAAATATATACGAGTACCTACCTCGAATTATTTCTGTGCTATTAATTTCACTTGTTTTTATATATATACCTTTAACAGCTACAGAAACGCACAGCAATATTGTTTCATGCGATTTTTTAAAAACACAACTTATTGTCTATCAAAGGTAGGCAACACCGTACTCGAGCCGAACACAATTTTCGGTTACACACAAAAACCGAACCAAACACACAAGTCGAAAATAGTCACCAAATTAGCACAATTTAGCAAAGACGTTAGCAAAATCAGCAGTTGCTTCTTCTTCCATTGCTAATAATATATGCATATTTCGGTTAGCGTTAGTTTATTTTGCTAACGCTAACTGAATATTACGACTAATTTAGTTTTAGCATTTGTTCGCATATTAGTTTTGACTTTTTTATGCTAAAACTAATTGACAAATTCTGTACTTTTGACTAAAATTGCGTTAGCATTTTAAACCCTGGTTTGCAGGAATCAGACTTTATGGTTACGCAATCATACAGCTGAGTGATCTGTGAAGTGTCTTCTGCCGATGCCACTTCCTTAAATAAGTTGACTTTTTGATCGTGGATTTTTCTTTGGTCGCATTATTATTGATACAAACGTTTTAACTGCCCCATGATATTGGGCTCATCTAATTTTAGTTATTTCAAATATTTTTATTTATTCATTTATAAGTTTTTATGACACAAGAACAAAGTTCATACTAATGTCAATATCAGCAACCAGTGATGCCAACGTAGCCCTTTTCGTAATGGCCAAACCACGAAAACAAAATTGTAGCCCCAAACTAAAATTGAAATATGTATACAAAATTTTACTTTACCTAAGTATTCAACTATATTAATATAAAAAACTGTGTTGATCTCATATTCCAAATAAACATTTTAAACTAATTGGTCAGTGATTGATTAATTTATTTTGAACTTTAGCGCGTTTTAGCCCTTTTTCTTAAGTTGTCTGCGCGTTTTGCTACCCCGGAGTTGGCAACACTGTCAGCAACAATAGCAAATGACGTTTGCTTCAACTTCTTTAGAGCTGACGTTCACAAGAAAACAGCGTTGCATTTTCTCCTAAGAGTAACAACCATAAGAGTTGCATTTGTCTAAAGTTGGTATATCCACATTCTTTGAACGTGATGATTACACTGACCAGAACTTTTACAACCACCCCCCTTAGTATTTGACACGTTTGAGATACCATCACAACTTCTCGGCCATACACATAACCCGCAAACTATTCGTTGAGACATTCTTGCCAATACCCCGGCCCGAATGGTTGGTGGTGTTATGCTGTCTGCCACCAAACACAGTGGAACAACTTCAAACGGAAAGAAAGAACACAGTGCTTCACATGGCCAAGTAGAAAAAAAGCACGCACCAAACACATAAAAATATGTTAGGCGCAAAATATGGACCCATAGAAGTCTGCGTCTCCAAATGCGATAAGGGACAGCCGCAGCAACTGGTGTTAGTTAGGAGTTTATCGCGATGTATCGTTATGATTTTGACTACGACGCAGATTGGTGATAGCTCTCCGCAAAGCTTTGCGGCTATATCTTCAATTTGTACCACAAAACCCGCGTGGCTCCAAATTGGCGCCGCCTGCGCCGTTGCATGCTTTAAATAGTCCACCACTCGCGGACATACATACATATGTACAGACTTACGCACATTTAGAGCCAGTAGACATCATAAATGAAATTTCTTTTATGTTTCTTCTGCCGACATTGTTGCTCTATAGAGTGTGTGTGGACGAGGGAAGGCGCTGCCAATCGGCCAGTATTGTGCGTAGCGCACAGAGCAGTGTCTCGGCACAGTATCGTAAAGTTCTTAATGCAGTTCGACACAGTTTTTTTTTCTTCTGTTTTATCGCTTTGTTTTTTTCTGTTTCTTATTATGGCTGGCATTTCATTTGATTCGACCATTTATGATGATGTTATTTTGGTTTTCAAAAATAAAAAAATATTGCCCCAAAAATATAAAAATATTTTTATGTTTTTAATATTTCTGTGCAGATTTTTGTTTTTGGATTTTTGTTTCATTTTGTTGATTTTGCACACAAAAAATATGTTGTTTTAGTTCTTACCAGGCTCCATTAACAAAAATGTTTGAATAAACTTTATGTCGACAGACATTTGGTCAGGCCGCTGCTTAATTTAGTTTTTAAATCTTTTGAAAAGCAAGAAAGAGCAGTTTGTCATGGCTGTCAAGAAAATTACTGTACGAAAACGATTTGTCAGCAAGGCACAATAATAGAAGGTAGTGGCAATTACGGACAACAAAAACCCAAAATCAACCCTGGATTGTCACATTCTGACAAATAAATGGCAGCCAGTTACAAGTCATAGGCACAATTTTTAGAGAACTATAACTTTATATTTGATAGATAAACCGTCGTTAAGAAAAATGTGTGAAAATTGTTTCAGTAGTTTCACACATTTTTCCTATCAAAGGTTTATAAAGCTTATATATTTTCTTATAAATACGAAACAAAGGCTGAAAAGGTCCCTGTGAACCGTTTGGATGTGCAAACTTTAAGGCCGACGGGAGACTCACTAATCGTAGCGTTAAAATGCACAATTTTTGATCGCTGAGGACTGCGAGTGACGATGACGCCATAAAAATGCCACCACTGTCAGATTTTGTAATTTGTAGTTACCTGTAGACTTAGGCCCAATAAATTAGTCAAGGTTAATCTTCGTTTAAACTAAAGATAAACTTCAACATAATTTCTTCAGTCAAAGTTTAACTGCAGTTTAAACGTCCAATATTGGTCATTTCAAACACAGTTTAATAGCCGTATGATTGTGCCATCACTCAACTATAGAAGAAGAAGCATCAACATTATTTTGGTTCACCAAATCTCACAAACAACATACATTACATAAATAATGCAGCTGTGCAATTTTGTTAATGCTGGAATTGGTTTCCGACCACTACCATACATGTGTCCTTGGCCCGAGCCAAAGTTCATTTGTTTAATTCTCATATTTCTTTGTAAAAATATAGTTTAATATTAAATTTTTGTGGAAAAAAAGATTTTGTTGAAAAAAAAAATTTTTGTTGAAAAAAAAAATGTTTGCCGAAAAAAAAAATTTTTGTTGAAAAAAAAAAATTTTGTTGAAAAAAAAAATTTAGTTGAAAAAAAAAATTTGTTGAAAAAAAAAAATTTGGAAAAAAAAAAATTTGGAAAAAAAAAATTTTGGAAAAAAAAAATTTTGTTAAAAAAAAAAATTGGGGAAAACAAAATTTCTGTACAAAAAAAAAATATTATTTTTTTTATTATTATTATTTATAGAATTATTATAGAATGCCTATTTAAATTCCTACGTACTGCGTGACAGAGTCAGTGAATCAGGGAATCAGTGAATCAGTGTCGAGGGTAAATATATATTAAGATTATTCACCGAAAACATATGTTTTCCGATTAAAGTGCGAGTGTTGCCACATCAACCGGCGAAAATGTGGTCTATTTTGGCTGACCATTCAAAAACGTATTTGAAATTTAAACTCAGTTTTATTGAAAACTGAGTTTCACATAATCGGTGGTTTAAGTACGATCTCATTTATAAGGCCTTAATCTGTGCGACGAAGCGAGTAAAATATTTATGATCTTGAGAAATGTAAGGCTGAACAAAATCGCAGACTGGAAACATGCGTTCAATTATGGAACCAACAACAAACTATGGTCCACACGAAATACAATACCTACGTCAGATTTCTTTGTACCCATACGATAGTTACAGATGACAGAGTGACATCTACAGTTTGCAGACGTGCGTACTACAACTGATATACGTGCGTACTACTGCAGATATACTAAGGTCGCCTGCCCTCTAGATTTTGTCTGGGTTGAGTGTCATATTTACTCGTAATACGCGTTTAATATTTTTTTTAAAAAAAAGGAAAAAAAATAAATAATTTTCTCACGATTTTGCTTACATTTCCTCCAATCAACTTCAAGCACTCAATGGATTATCAAGATTTTGTATCTTCTTAAAAAAAAACTACAATTGAAAATTAGCATTAATTTGTATATTTAACAAAAGAAAAACATTTTTTTTTTTTGTATATTTAGTACTGGAGGTGTCGTGTCTTTCGAAAACAAACACCTGTTACTAAACGTTGGCAGAAATTAAAATATGTAAACAAAAAAAAAAAAAAACGTCACTTGGCTATGGGTTGGTAGTGTAATGAAATGTAAATTCAATAAAAAAGTTTAACGTGATTTTTTCTTTAGGCCCGGGAGGAGGGAGACACTTCTACTTAATAATTCATCATTTTGCCACGAACGAACGAATTTACGTTCAGGCAAAAATTCACAAAAAAAAAAAAAAAAACAGATATCATCATTTAATTAAATATGCGAATGTGTGAATGGATCGAGAGGAAGCAAAAAAAAAAAAAAAACTACAGCCAATTTCAAACCTGACGTCGTTGTTGCAAGTATTTAACTTGTGCATTGTGTGAGTGTGTTTTTGTTGTTGTTTGCCAAACCCATCCAAAAAGCCGCATGTAATTTTTCAACAATTAAGAGATTAATGTTTAAGATAAATCTGAGCATATATTTGAATAAATGATTCAATTTTCAGCTGAACAACGGCAACAGTCACATGTAAATGAAAACGGAATATTAATCTCGTAACACTCGTGGGTTACACGGCTGTTTGGCCAATTTGTAGATATATCCCGCGGCGGTGCTGGTGTTGTGTAGTTTTCGGGTAATTAAATTATTTATCAATTTGTTTATAATACATGGATTTAAAACCTAAACAACGTCGACAATTTACAACAACAGTGAGACATCCATCCATCCATAGCAATGTGTACTGTTTTCTGAGGTGGGAGGAGGAGGAGGAGAAGGAGTGTGTTGAAAACTCACATTGAAAGAATTCGTTCGATTTCATTCAAAACAATTAAACAGTTTACATTGACCGACCGATAATCTAACCAAAAACAACTACAGAGCATCCGGTAATTAGTTGTGTTTCATTCCCAAAGCATTTCTCCTCCACTGTGACTAAATACTCGCAGCGCGTGAACATTAAACGACTTGCCACAAATGCCGAACAACGGAAAGGGACGGACGAAATGTGGGGAAGGAACGCTATTTTTTTTTTGTTTAGACTCCGAAGAGCCATGAAATTCTCACGGGAATACTTTCCACTCCCATGTGAGTTCAAAAGTTCAATATTTTCGGTGAAGACATTTTTGAGGAATGATTATGAATATTGCAATTGTGTTGTCAGATTTGATCCTTGGAATCAACGATATCGGAGGATTGAGACTCAAAGTAATGAAAACCTCGTGTGCTCAAAAACTATCAAGATTGGAGAATTTTAAAAATATTTTATAAAGTAAATATCGTAGTTCGAAGGAGAACTAGTTGTAGTTTGGGAAAAAGTTTTCTTGGAGTCAAAGATATCGCAGCAGAGAGAGTCAAACTGGTGAAAACCTCGAGTGCTTGAAAACTATCAAGATTGGTGTATTTTAAAAATGTTTTTTTTATAAGAAAATCTCCTAGTTTGGAGGAGATCTAGAGAATCGTGTGCTCAAAAACTATCAAGATTGGAGAATTTTAAAAGTATTTTATAAAGTAAATACTGTAGTTCGAAGGAGATCTGGAGAAAGTTTCCATGTGAAAGGTTTCCTTGGAGTGAAAGATATCGCAGCAGAGAGAGTCAAAGTGGTGAAAACCTCGAGTGCTTGAAAACTATCAAGATTGGTGTATTTTAAAAATGTTTTTTTTTTTTATGAGAAAATCTCCTAGTTTGGATGAGATCCAGAGCATTGAGGAGATCTAGAGCATTATTGGAGAATTTTAAAAGTATTTTATAAAGTAAATATCATAGTTCGAAGGAGATCTGGAGAAAGTTTCCATGTGATCAACGATATCGAAGCACTGCGAGCCAAAGTGATGAAAACCGCGTTTGGGAAAAGGTTTCCTTGGAGTGAAAGATATCGCAGCAGAGAGAGAGAGAGTCAAAGTGGTGAAAACCTCGTGTGCTCGAAAATGATCACGATTGGCGAATTTCAAAAATATTCTATGAAGTAAATCTCCTCGTTCAGCACACGAGCGTGTGACTTTTATTGACGATCAACCTCATGCGACTATAGGCTATCCTTCTCCGACTTCGCCAAAGTGACTCAATAGAATGTGCATGCAGTTTCGCACAAATAAAAATAATATTCACAAAAAAAAAAAAAGAAGAAAAATAACACTAAACAAACATTTACAATTGAATATTTATATGTTGGTTGGCATTTGTTCAATGTATGTGAATGAATGAGTAAATGAAAACTAATGTACGTACAATATATCCCCGCCGAACGTACACAAATTCAAAAGAACATGAATGAAAACAATTTTTCATTATAAAAGTCTACAATTGAATGTGTGCGAGTTTCTGAATACATTTTTGAACGATGTTATGCACCATTCACCACTCGATACGGCGTAAAATATTATTAAAATTGCACGCAACAATGCTGACATTCCGTTGCAAACATAATTGAAATAATTTGTTCACAAAAACTTTTTTTCTTTTCTTTCTTCGAAACAACATTGTAATGAAAAGTATGCGAATCTACACAGCGTGTGGGTGGTTGGTTAGAAAATATAAATCAAAAATACCATTTTGTTCTTTTTTCTAGCACGAATTTGTAGTTTTTCTCTATGCGAATATGAATATCAGATCATTGAATCCAAAGTGTTTAAGCAACATGTTGCTGATGTTGATAACAACAAGGCAACAAGTGTCTCTGCGTGATTGGTGGCTGGATGTTTTTTTCGTCGATTTTTTTTTGCGTGTTACTTATTTGTGTGCCGTTCATATGATTTATTTATTTGATAATACATTTTTAAGTTTTGTCACAAATACAAACATTAATTAATTGCCAATAAACATAAGACCCGTTGTGGAAAATGTTATATTCCCACGCCGAAACAAAAACACCACAACGGCGGGTCGCCGTCTGCTGGGTGTTGTGCGCTACATGTTCGAAACGATTATCATTATGAACATTTTAGCTGTGTTTTCTGATCGTATTCAAATAATAAATAAACAACAACCACAAATAATCAATAATAAACGTACAAGATTTTCGGTTTTTGGGTGCAAATTGTACGTAGTTCTGTCTGTGTGTGTTGGAAAAATCAAAACATGGAGCATATATTTATTTATAAAGATCAGTTGAATGTTTATGGGAAATATTTTTTGATTTGGGATAAGAATGTAGAATTACACAAAAAAAAAATTGTTGCTGAGAAATATACTGAGTAAAATAAAACCAAATGAATTCTTGTAGAAGTAGAAACCACGATCGGACGCCAAAAAACAAAGTATTTTATTATTTCTTAACGCACATATATGGGTGTGTAAAATTTTTACTTAAAAATTTGATTTTAGTGCAATTATTGCTGCAGATTGTGATAAATATTTAGTCTTCAGAAGAAACAATATAGTTTGAAATTTTTGAATAGCATTGAAATAAAATGAGTTGTTAGTTGGGCGCCAGCATTTCTATACTCGAATGTTTTAAACATTTTATAAATTGTTTTAATTACAAAATAATAATTAAAAACAGGAAACATGAACAGTTTTTTTTTTAAAATATTGAAAATCGAAACTAAGATTGGGCGCCAAAAAGAAAAATGTTCTGTATTAATATTTTAAACAAACATTGTGAATAGAAATATGTTATACAATTTATTGATTGATTGAAACAGGCTGATTTAAACATTTGATAGAAGTGCAGCTCCGCTTCGGCGGCAGAATTCCAAAATTAACTTATCTTGCGAAAGAAAAAAATTATTTTTCTAAAATTTTTAATAAAATATTTTTTAAAATTATTAAAAGAAATATTTTTTTTAAATTTAAAAAAAAAATTTTTTTTTCAAAATTAAAAAAAAAATTTTTTTTCAAAATAGTAGAACAATAATTTCTAATATTTATATTTTTAAAAAGAATATTTTCTAAAATTTTGAAAAAATATTTTTTTTAAAATTTTTTAAAAAAAAGTTTTTATAATTTTTTAAAAAATTATTTTTTCATTATTATTTTATAAAATTTTAAATTTTTTAAATTATTTTTTTTTAAATTTTAAAGAATTATTTTTTTTTAACATTTTTTAAAAAATATTTTTTTTTCAAGATTTTTAATACAATATTTTTTTAAAATTATTAAAAAAATAATTTTTAAAATTTAAAAAAAAAAATTTTAAAAGTGTGTTCTTGTGCAACATTTGATCCCTGCAGGAAATTCTGGGTGATTCATTTAGCTAAAAATTCCCAGTAGGTCAGTTTTGCTTGGTATTTCACAGTGGGACATTTGTGGGGCAATTTTTTTCATTGGGTTCTTGAAAACTATTGAATAATATCCATGATAAGATCCATTTCCACTTTAATGACTGAAAAATAACAGGCAGATGTTGAAGAGTTGCCATTACATCTGGACAAAGCAACGGTTTGGGGGTGGTATTTGCGGAATCATCGGTCCAAATTTCGGGCCGGAACATAAAGTTCCGCCATATATCAGACTAGAATAACGGACAGTTTGCTGCCTGAAATTAAAGATCGTAATTTCGATGGCGCACAGCAACTGGGTGTTGCAAACACGACACACCCTCCTCTCACCCACCAACAACCTATTCCTTCTTATATTTTGTAAAGTGCCCTACACAGTTTTCTGGTCCAAATTAAGAAACTCTTTAAATTACATTTCTCAACAATTAAAACATCAAACAATTGCAATTGCAACAAACTAAAGCAGCACTTTTCAATTTACGATCATTCCGGTATGTTTATTGGCTGTGTGCAATTAATTTATTTTTAAATTTCCCATATATTTCTTTGCCCAATTTTGCATTTCTATTTCGATTACAAAGCCACTAAACCATTTTTATTGCTTCCACCTCATTTCCACAATATGTGTGTGTGTGTGTGCCATTAATGGCTATTTCCATTTTCGCACTCTTCCACTATATATCAGAAACCGACGATCCCCCGATCGCAACGTTAAAGCAAAAAACGAATGTAACATGAATCGTTTAACATTTCAAAATGAAATTTATGAATTGCTTTTACAGAATCGAATGCGCTCGCACATTAGCGAAATTTACGATAGCCAAGTGCCATAGAAAATAACAAACAGAAAAAAGAGGCCGACAAAAAACCAAACACAAATTAGGTAAAAAAAATTTCAATGGAAATTACTGTAAAAATGCTATGGGAAAATGCTAAACAGATGTTCGACAAAAAACAAACAAAATGTATGCCACCATCAACCACTAAAGCTTGTGAATGCAACAAATGTTAGGTGGCCAGCCTGCCGACATCATGTATGCAACAACAATGTTATTGTTGTTTCTGGCAAATGGCACACAGTAATGGGCAATATTTGCAATAAATCTCAAATATTTGGACTATATTTTCTTTTAATGATTGTTCATAAAATCTTATTTAGTTTTGGGTGGTAGATGGATGTTATGGTAGTAATGTGTGTATTTTTAAATTTCAAATTGGTAACAATGTACATTTACGATATTATAAAACTGGATCACATACATGAGTTAATCATGTATCGTAAATTTTCGATATATCAAAATTAGAACATAATGGGACGTCTTAATATCGTATAATTTGTTATACAAAATTATAAGCGATTACGCATATTAAAGATTCAAATACTAGATAATTTTTTGGTTGGGAATATAGAAAATCTCAAATTTACGATATTATGGAGGTATGGAGTATTATGAAATATATTAATTAAAGGCTACCTATGTTTTATGAAAAAATTTACGATATTAGTTTTATTTTATAGATTTCGAATTTCAAATCGAACATACGGGTTTTAATACACGGGCTGCCGAAAAATCGTGATTCTCTTATTTAGAAAGTTTATAAGAAAATCTTAATATCGTATCATTTCTTATACAAAAAAAATATAAGCGAATACGCATAATTTGGAGTTTCGGCCATGTTAAAGATTAAAATACTAAATCATACTTTTGGAGTTTAGGCCATGTTAAAGATTCAAATACAAAATCATACTTTTGGTGAAAATATAGAAAATTATAATTTTACGGAATTTGACAAATTTTCGATATTAGAAAAATTTTCGATATTAGAAAAATTTTCGAGATTAGAAAAATTTACGAGATTAGAAAATTTTACCATATTAAAAAATTTGCGATATTAGAAAAAATTACGATATTAGAAAATTTTCGAGATTAGAAAATTTTACGATATTAGAAAAATTTGCGATATTTAAACCATTTACCATATTAAACAAATTTAAAATATCAGAAAATTTTACTATATTACACAAATTTACGATATTAGAAAAATTTTGGAGATTAGAAAATTTTACGATATTAGAAAAATTTGCGATATTTAAATCATTTACCATATTAAACAAATTTAAGAATTTTTTTTACTATATTACACAAATTTACGATATCAGAAAAATTTACGATACTATAAAAATTTACGATATAGAAAAATTTGCGATATTACAAAAAATTTGCGATATTACGAAAAATTTCGAGATTTTCGAGATTAGAAAATTTTACGAAATTAGAAAAATTTGCGATATTTAAACCATTTACGATTACACAAATTTAAGATATTAGAAAAATTTGCGATATTAGACAAATTTACGACATTAGAAAAATTTACGATATTAGAAAAATTTTCGAGATTAGAACATTTTACGATATTAGAAAAATTTACTATATTAGGATTTTTCGATATTAGAAAAATTTACGATATTTACTAGAAAAATTTTCGATATTACGAAAAATTTATTATATTAGGAAAGTTTACGATATTACGAAAGAACCTACGAATAATCTGAAGTATGGAGCAACAATTTTTTAAATTAAATTTTGCTTTTATAGCACAAATATCGTATACTTGAAAATGTTCCATATCGAATACATGTAATGAAAAAAACACAACCAGCTGGGTGATAAACAACGAAGATGTATCTGATTCATGGTTCAAGTTTTGGAAGGCCGTAACTAGGGAACTATCTCCTCAGAATAAGAACATCACAAAATCTGAGCTATGTTGCTAAACGGCAGTTGTTCCAAAATTTTATAAAAAAACACTAAGGAAATATCGTAAATTTAGGATGTTATAAAACAATTATTTTATAAGATTATTATTTATTTTATAAAATTTACATATCGTAAATTTTCCCTTTTTTTAAACAAAATATGCAATGGCTTTCTTGAACCTCCCTCTCCATTTACATGTACCAATTTGCTGTTGTTGTTGGTAAATTTACGATATTGTCCAATTCGTGTGGTACACTACACTAACTTGTTGGCATTTTCGTTTAATTCCAAGTAACTTTTACATGAACACCAACATTGTTGTTATTGTTATTGTTTTTGACTTTTAACAAACAATACATTTCCGGCGAATGACTAATAGTCCCACAAAGTTGTGGGCAATTTGTACGTTTACATATATGTATACAGACGTTAGATATGTGTGTGTGTGTGTGTGTAGGTAATTTCAACTGAAATCCGGCAAAAAGCACGCGTGCGTACGTCCAACTACAAATTAATGCGAATTAAAGCAAAACTTAACTACAGTATATTATTTAATGTGTTAACCATACTAGACAGCCAACGAATGTATACGGGACCACGAGTCTTGAGTATATCAAAAAATAAACTTCACACACATACACACACACATGGGCTCACTCCCAGAAGAAAAACGTTATTTATGCTGTGGATGGTGGATGGCAGAAACGTTACGAAGAAACTGCTCCCTAGGAATATGCTGGTTGTTTGTTTGCCATGAAAGCCGCCAATGGTAAGATAATAATTGGCTATAGGAGAAAAAAAAAACAGTCAGGCAGGCAGTTCCCCCCGGTTTTGTGCCCCCCCCCCCCCCCCTCTTTATTGGTCGACAAAAAAAAAAAGCATTCTGCTGTTCAGTGTAAATAAACACTTGCTGCACTACTTGTTTTCGGAGCGTGCAGCCAACACCTTTTTTTGGTTTGTTTTTTTTTCGGTTGGGATACGATATGTTACATTTGCCGTTTGTTTTTTATTTTTTGTTGCTGTGGCCAAAACTGCAAACAGAAGTACCGATATAAATTATAATGTAGAGCCGCCACCAACACCGCCACAAACGGTTGTTGGTTGGTTTGCATGCAGCAGAACAAAACAGAGAAATCAAGAAGAAGAAAAACCCGACCAAAACTAAAGCGGTTAATTTAATGAAAATTTATTGTTTAGAGGAGCAAACAAATGGACAAAAAAACGCAATTCATTTCTCGTCTGAAATTACCGGCAATTTACTGATGATTTTGCCATTTCGAACGTAATACGTTTAATGTAAGTCTTTTATTTTATTGTTTTATGTGATTTCTTTTTTTTTTGTT